>BFEA01000091.1:3101620-3119512 GCA_003427395.1 Chara braunii
TTTTTTTTTAAGAAAAAGAGCCCTGTGCCCAAGGCTCCAATTTTGAAATTGATTACAACACTTATTCACACGCCTCTTCCCATTAGGGCTGAAAGAGCCTCAGCCACTGCTCCGCTGGAGACAGCTTCCCTGCATAACACAGATATAGCATATTCGTGGGGCATTATTGCTTCCCCAATGAGGAAGGATTAACCCCGTTGTGTGTATAATCAATCTCCGCCCTACGAAGGTCCTCAACTATCCCCACTTCAATCTTCTACGCAGTGAGGCATTGAGGAGTAGGGGAGATATCCATTAGGCAAAGAGATTGGAATCCTTCGAGCGCCTAAAAGCGCCTAAACGCACTCTGTAACCTTAGGGGCAAAAAAAAAAAAAAAAAAAAAAAAAAAAACTGGCGCTGTCAATGATATGGTTCCAGCTATCCCCCAGTTTTTCGCTTTGTCAGTCGTCCCGTTATCAGATCCTCCCAGACCTCCACTCCTCCCTTGTACCGGCCTTCGTTGTCATTTCCCACACGCCGGGTTGCAGGTCGTCTTGCCGTTTCAGTCTTATAGGCCTCTGTCATCATGAGGTCTTCCTGTGGCACTCTCCGCAGCTCTGTTGGTTTGTGGCTTCCTCTGAATCCTCCACTCATCCCTTATGCCGCCCATCGTTGTCGTTTCTCACACACCCGGATGCAGGTCGTCTTGCCGTTCCAATCTTCTAAACCTCAATCATCTTGAGATCTGCCCGTGGCGCTCTCCGCAGCCCTGTTGGCGTGTGGCTCCCCTGTGGAGGAGGGGGAGGGGGGGGTGGGGAAGGGGGGAGACTGGACTGGGATGATGACAAAGGATGGAGGAGTGGCTGCATAGCGGATAGAGAAGCAGGACAAGGGTTTGAAGGGCCAAGTATGCTCGTCCCTCCTCCAGTTGTGCCATGTTAATTGTGAGTTGTCCATCTCCGCGATTGCTCTCCTCGGTCCCAGCCATTCGTCTGCGAAGGAGGTTCTTGCTTCCTCTATCTTCTGTTGCTTAACCTGTGGGATGAGGACGAGGTTCTTTTCTATGTTGCGTATTTGCTGCCTGAGTTGGTCCCATGGATCCTTTTCTACCGAAATTGCCGGTTCAAACTCGCGCCGTGATATCTTTGCCGCATTTTTTTTTTTGCATTTGCGAACTCAAAACCGGCCGCGCCCAGACTTGTTTCTTTTTTTGAGGTAAGTACATTCATTGTCATCGTTGAGTGTCGAATGGGCAAAAAACACACGTGTATACCACGCCGAGTTCGAAAAGGCGACGGAAGTACCAACGGCCGTGGTGTCTGACCTGACCGTGGTGTCAGAGGGGAAAACAAAAAGAAAAGAAAATGCCCAACGGATACTTTTGGACCGAAATCGCTCATTTCCAGTTGGCGCGTGGTTTCTTTGCCGGCGTGAGTTGTTTTTGCCTTTAGGGTTTCAAAAACACCCGAGTTCACCGTTCTTTTCTTCTTTTTTTTTCGTCAGGAACATTGCTCCAATCCTTTTTTTTTTTTTTTTTTTTTTGGAAGAAACAACCCGAGAGAATGCTTGTGGGGAGCAGCACGTGCCGGGAACCGGGCCCAGCGTCCCTTAGGAGGATTTACAGATCAAATGAGATACCGGGGCCATTACCGGGCTTCGGCTGAGGACTACATACTTATGATGAAAGACTTCCAGAACAGCCAAGACCTTTTTTTCCCCCTTTTTCTTTTTGGCTGAGCCCAAGAGGCATAGTCCATGAAAACTGCCAAACTATTAAAGTTCAATCTGTGACTATACCAACAGGAATAGAAAGGAACAGAAGCCTCCCACCACGGTTACCCTTCCAACCAACCCCTACGCTTCCCTCCTGCAAGACTTAGTGCTAAGCAGCCACCATCTCTTGAGTTACATGCCCTTCCACCATTGTGAGAGCTCATTATTAGACCCTTTCTTTTTTTTTTTCTTTTTTTTTTTTCAAACACCCCCGCCGATGGTAGTGATGCTGATAAGAGCAGACGCCACTACCAGTCGGGGAGAGGCTCCATCTATTGGTGGGGAGTGTCACCTGCTGGAAAACGGGTCCAGCGTCCCTTACACAGACAGACCCCGCGAGTGTCATGCAGCCCGCTGGCCCTTCCTTAGATCTCTCTACCAGGCCTCAAGCTCCCCTGATGCTACGAGTTACAGAATGGGGGGAGGCAGCACCAGCCAGCATCTTTCTGGCCTCAGCCGGCTACAGGCTACTCAAAGTGTCAGCAGCCACATAACCTGCAACATCCAAGACTTCACCTCAGAACGAAAGATATCCACTCCAACCTAAGCCCTACGCCCCATTCCACCTATCAGGATCCATAGGTACAAGCCCAAGTGGTGCTTACCTACTGCCCTTGCACCCCCAAAAGAGGAGGTAAGGTGAGGCAATCGCTCGAAACCCTAACCTCAGATTGGAAGACTCCCGTGTGAGTGATTCCTCATCATACAGAAATACAAAAAAGGGGTAACTTCGGCGCAGTCACGAAAACAGTTTGTAATTGCAATTGAAACTGCGTTTTAGCAGTTTAGTCAGGGCCCAAGTTTCAATTGCAGTTGAAACTCGGGCTGCCTTTAGGTAGCAGTTCAGTCAGGGCCCTCGTCTATCCACGAACACCAGATAAATTAAAAAAAAAAAAAAAAACATCCCTTATGCTGTGATTGCGGTCCGATACAGGACGCTAAATGAAGCGGCTTCCCGTACCGAGTCGCCGATCAGAGTTATAGGAGGGGCGTGGCCGAGGATTTTTGGCGGTAGGGGTTGAGTCTCCCGGTCGGAACGGGGGACTCTCGTTTCGAACCAGAGGTTATCCCGGGATCAATCTTTCGCCACGGAGTCCCGTGGAGGTCGGGTCAGTCCAGGGTGACGAAAACTGAATAGTTCCGCAAAGACGAACTGCCGCAGTGAATCAAAACGAAGAAAGGCCGCAGGGGGAGGAGGCCACGACGGCTAAGGACCGAAGACCGGGCCGTCGGGTTTTTGTTGTAGAGGTGGTTGGTTCGAGGCCTTCAGGCCTCGGCGTCGGACTCACAAAGTCCGTGCGGAAGTTTCCGAGAGGGTGAAGCGACGGGAGAGTTTGCCGACCCCCGAATTCGAAATTGTGCGGGCAGCGCCCCCGCATTACGGGAGAGCTCCGGGAAACGTGCCGCTCCCTTGTAGCCCAGGACCAGTCGTCGCCAAGAACACGAGTCTCCCTGGCGACACCAGCGACAATCAAACTGCGGCCGCCACGTGGCGTGAGCGGCCGACCAGGGCAACACAGTCAAATCCGTATAAGGCAATATTAGAGTCGGGGAATCGAAGCGATCAATCAAGACGAACCCGTCTCCCCTAATATTAAACGCCCGGGGTGGGTCCCGCCAACAGACTTGCTCCGTGCTCCGTTCGACTCAAAGCGCGCCGTACATCCGCATCGCAGTAGACGCCGTCGTCATCTGCGATGGGAAAGGCCGGTAGCGAGATGGGATGATCGGAGGCAGGCGATGAACACGGGCCAAACCCCGCGCTCCCGGTCCTCCGTACCAACACCGTCTCCATACAACACTCGATGTAACCCTTCCATCTCAAGGTTGGTGCGCCGGAAGAAGGTGATGGAAACTAAGTTCTCTTCCCCGTCGCGGGGGCGTCGACCGCGCGCACGGACGCAGGCGGTTGACGTCACCGATGCCGGGACGAGAAGTTCAAAAGCGATGACTACCAGTTCAAAAAGAAAGGCGCGAGAGCCTGTTCGGCGCCGCGGACTTCGCGCATAGCTCGCGCAGCATTGCAGCCGAGATCAAAGAGAGGGAGAGGAGAGGGTTGCGCAAATTTATAGCGCAGGAGGCGGCAGGTTGTCAGCGTGAGGTGCGGGCAGCGCAGAGTGTAGATGGGCAGGGCAAAAGAAAGGTGGGAAGTCAGAGGGTTCGACCCGCGGGGTTGCATGGTCCTACGTGATTGGGGTGTTCGTTCAAGTGGTGCACGGTTTCCCGCTCTCCACATTGATCCGAGCATCCCAACTACGCAGCCAATCACTTCACGAAGGAAGACGGGGTAAGGATCAAGCTGGGCGTAGGGGAAGACGAAGAGTCCGACTTGAGGGAAACACGCGCAGCAAAAAAGGAAGATGGCGCGGGGATGCAAAGCAAGAAACGGGGGTGCGAGACGCGCGAAGAAATCGGAGCTTAGTCGTGCGCGCGCAAAAATTCAAAAAGTCCCAACCGAAACCGTTTCTTGGTTTTCATACCGCGGCCGCTATTCACCCGCGCGGGAGTTATTTAGCCAAAAAAAAAAAAATGAAAAAGCCGTTTCAAAAAGGAAAGCAAAAGCACAAAGAAAGAAAAACCCCTTTTTGTTCGCATCCGTACTTCGGGGCTTCCGGGGGATTTTTCCTCAGGGATACGGCAAGCCGCGCGGTACGGGTCTGAGCTTATCACATCTGTGATACGCAGGGGGTTCCGAAAAATTAGTAGTCTCCCGACTGCTGATGTCATCGTATTTTGGATGCCCGGGCGGCCTCTTCATCGTCAGCTGGCCCGAGCATCTCCTATCCTACTTCGACGCATTTCGCATCGTCAGTCATCTCCCGCTTATTATACATCCGATCGTGCGGCCCCTTCATCGTCAGCTGGCCCGATCGGTAAGTAGTCCACTGATTTTTTTTTATTTATTATTATTTTTTTTTTTATACACAGCGCGTCTCAACGCGCGAACTTTGGGCATAGGAGATGAAGATGATGAAGAGAAAGAGGAGGAGAGAAGAGGGGAGAGGTAGACGAGGGTGATCAGAGGAAGTGATCGATGTCGGGATTGAGAGGGGGCGGAATAGGTGGAAGAAAAGCGGCCATTGCCGTGGGAGTCGTCGGCGCGTCTTCCTCATGGAAGTGGGGTAGGACGAACGAAGGATAGAGGAAGGCCCCCGGCACATGAGACAGGACACATGGCGCCAGATCCGCCACCGCTCGCACCACCCGCTTGCGCACCGATCGGGGTCCTGGACCCGTCATCACCACATGAATCTCGGTGTAAGGCCGCCGCTCCCGCTTCTGCGCCGCGAAGACAAGGAAATGGTACATCACATTGGGACGCTGCCCGGTCTCATAGATGAGCGTCCCCGCCAGTCGCGCCGCGATACACCCTTGAAAAGGTGGTGTCAGATATGGCTCCCACGCCGGATCAGGGCGCGGCGCCCCCACGATGGCCTCGAGCCTGATGGTGGTGGGTTCCACCATGAAATCCACCTCTGTCGGATGGACCGTCCGGCTCGGAGGAACTACTAATGTCAATGATCGGGGCATTTCGGGGTGGCTGGCAGAAGCGGAAAGGTCCCGCGAGGACGGGGGATCTGGATACGGGATCCGGTAATCCGATTCGGCTTCCCTGCTGCGGCTGATGGCCCGGCTCCATCGAGATTGAGATCGGGCACGCGCGGGAAGGGCGGCGATGGCACGACAGTCTCCTTAACGAGCGTCGCCGCGCTCCCAGGCACTGGATCAAGATTCCGCGTGCGTGCGGGCTGAACCACCTCCTCCCCTCCACCGATTCTGCTGCCTTGCAATTCCTGGCGACGGGTGGCATCTCTTCCTCTTCGGCGTCTTCTGGGGGGCCTTTGGCGGCGCCGGTCTGGGATACGACGAGGGAGGTCGCAACGGCTTTTCCTCCGGGAAGTCCTCCAACCTCTCCGCGCGCTGCGCAATGTAATCCGAGATGACGACCACGTTGTACGTTCTCCACGGGGCAGCCGCCGTCCGCAATTGTGGTTGGATCTCCTCTTCCTCGCTCGCGATCACTTGCGCAATGGATAGGAGCTCAAGATGTATGAGCTCCAACAATCCCGGATCGATCGTCTGGAGCTGGGCGAATGGGTACAGCGCCACCGTCCCCTCCTTCTGCGCTGGCTTGGGCCGTGTGATGACGTAATAGACGACGAAGTGCTCCCCGATGCAGTGGTCTTCGTGATCCACGAAGAATCGGAACATCCCCAACGCCACCGACTTGTACAGCGCTCGGTGCAACTCCCACGTGTCTTCGTCTGCGAAGGGCAACGGCTCCACGTCAGTCAGCTCCACCAAATACTACGAGAACTCGCGCATAGGATAAGGGCCCTCCGTGAGTTGATAGGGGAGAGTGGTGTAAGAGAAGAAGGGATGCATTTAGTATGGGCAGGGGGAATAGCTTGGATGTTGAGAGGGGCAGCGGGAGGAAGAAGCGTGGGGAGTCGTGGCACCAACGCAATTGGTCCATCCGCTGCCCTGCGCAGCAGCGCTTCGTGGGCTGTGAATCGGTGTCCCCCCCGTCCTTGCACTCTGGCCACTGATCTGGCCGCCTGCACTGCGTATTCGCGCATAAAACTCCGCGCCAGCTCCCGGCTCTGCGGCGGCAAGATCGTCAAATCTCCGATGAAGGTGGCGACGCTATGCACGAAGTTAGGTGCCACCTGGAGCGCCCGGAACTTGATGAACACTCGAGTCGTCTCCCGCCTCGGAAACTGCGTCACGTCCACGTACACCCCCGCATACGTCAGCCGATCACAAAGTAACGAGTACGCCACCAGATCAGCAACCCCGGGCGCTGGCACGTTCACCTGCTGAATGTCGTATCGCAACTGCCTCTCCTCATTGAACTGATGCCGCAACAAGCGATCTGCAAGCGGTGTCTGGGAATGCTCGAGGGGCTCATGCTCTGGCTGGCGATGGTTCATCCTGCTCCCTGAAACTCTCAGCACCAAGGGACGAGGAAGATCGTGAAGAGGAAGAGGACGAAGAAGGAGAGGAGGAGAGAGAGGATGAAGGCTCGGACGGGGCACGAGCCGATTCGCGGCCCGGAGATGGCCGAAACAGCCGAAGAGCCGTCGAGTGTCGCGTAAGCGACCTGGCCTGCGTGCTATGCCGGGGGACCAGCTTCACGGAGTGCTGTCCTCGTGCGCCAACTTCCGTCACTTCGTAAATGTCGGTATAGCGTGGGTGGATCTTGGAGGAGCGCGCAGATTTCTGTACCTGCACCAAGTCCCCCATTAGTCCCGCTGTCGCGTGTCGCTTCTCATAGTCCGGATCTGCCGTTGATGCGTCAGATCTACGGCCCTTTGTCGTCTTCGGGCTAACGTGGGATAGGTCCGGGCCATCAGATCCAGGTAATGCTGAGCCTTGTCCTTGTGCTGGGCCCGGGTCACTCTAACTTTCGTACCCACTAGAGGTGACAACTGCACTCTGGGGACGCTATTGGTTCTCAGTTGGAACGGGGACACCCCGGTGCTCCCGTGGGGAGTAGCCCGATAGACGGCCAAAATGTGGTCGACTATGACAGGCCAGGGCCTGGTATCACCTGCCATGATATTCCGTCTAAGTGCAGTCTTGATCATTCGGTTGGCATTCTCTACGAGCCCGTTGGCTTGAGGCCAATGCCCTGGGGAGTATGAAATTCTAACGTCTGCCCTTACAAGATGTCGCTCTACTTCCCCCTGGAACTCGGATCCATTGTCCATATGTATCTCTTCTACGTCCAGGTGCATGCACAAAAAGCGATTAATGTACCAGGCTACTTCCTGAGAGTTCCGGCTGGTCATTGGATACGCTTCGATCCATTTCAAAAAATGATCTACGGCTACAAGAAGAACATTGAGTTCTCCTTGATCAACATGGCCTCTCGACACGTTGATGTCCGTCGTATCGATACTGACCCGTTGGAAGGGGCGCTCTACCCGGGTAGGCACTATTGTACGAGGCATCTGTATCGGCGCTTTATTGGCCGCGCAGGCCAGGCAAGTCCGGACGATGTATTTCACATCTTCCTGGATTCCCGACCAGTACCATCTCTGCAAAGACTGACAGCGAGACCAATCTCAACCCCATCGCTTCCATCTCCAGAAGCTTTTTGTGAGCCTAGCATCGACTATCGAGACATAAAATTTGATCTTACTCCCTGATGGACCCAACAGAATCCGAGGCATGGCTAGGTCAGGGATTACCCTTACTGGGAAACAGTTCAGGTACAAGGTCCTTAAGTTTTCCTCCACATCCGACAGCATCGGCATCTTCGAAACTGCTTGCTTGAATATTGTCAACGGACCTGCATTTTTCTACCATAGTACTGCCCAGTTGTGTGTCCGATTTCGGATTCAACACGGGTTCCACATTGAATTATTCAACGCTCGTTGAATTCACGTTAAATCCCCGTCCAAACGTGCGTTAGACGCGAATGAACGGGGTCCGCGGACTTGGTTTTCGCGCGGTTGGTGGGGGGTACGGGGTTTTTGAGGGCCTGAGGTGGTGCATTGGCCTGTTGGGTACCACTCATGCCCTCAAATTTGTTTTATTATTTTTTAATTAGAAAAAATAAACAACCCGACCCCAACGTGCAGGGCGTTTTCACGGTAGCGCTGTAGCAGTGTTGGGCGGGCTGCTTGAGGAGGGCCGGGTGGAACTACTACATAAAGGGTCGTTTCACTCGGCCGCATTTTGTTTGTTGCGTGAGCCGAAACTCTTCAACGCGACAAACACGTGTTGTGCACGACGTCCAACGAGCGTGCGCGCGCGCGCGCGCGCGAGAGAGAGAGAGAGAGAGAGAGAGAGAGAGAGAGAGAGAGAGCAGCGGAAGCGGTGGCTGGAGCGGAGCGACACCTGAGCGGGAGCAGCAGCGGAGCGGGGTCGACGATGACGGCGGATTGAGCACACCTGGCGCCGACAAACGCCGTTGAATTTTTAATTCAACGACGTTGAATGCGTTTCAATGCGATTGGACGACGTTGAACACGATTGAACAACGTTGATTCGTTGGGCGTTTCACGGTGTGCGGCGGTGTTCGGGCTAGTCCTTGACGTGAAACAGAGACGGGGGTAGGGTCGGGGATTGGGGTAGAGGGCGGTCGCCATGGGGAGGGCACAACGGCGGCAGCATAAGCCGACTTCGAACCATGTGCAGAACACGTTCAATAGTCGGTTCCCTTTGTATCAGTACCTTGTCGTCGACCAGAACGTCGACAACAAGGGGGTGATGATGCTGCGTTACACGTTTTGCAACAACGTATTACAGGGGACTCGGTACTAGGCCATGAGGCACTTCGCCCAGACAAAGTACTGCAAGGACGTCAGCGACGAGGCATTGTATGAGATCTCAAGACGGACTCAACAGAAGTTTGAGTATGACCAGATGGAGAGGGTTGGGAGGTACACAATGGAGCGTGGACTGATGTGCCCCGAGGCAGTGGTGCAAGGAGAGGACAGGCGGGACAGCGTTCGGTGGAGGGAGGGGGCGGAGGAGATGGTAGGCAAGGTGCGTCCGACCGCCCATTGGGGGGTGGAGGAGGTGACATGGAGGAGAACGTGATCCACATCGATCGCGAGGCACGTGGCCCGGGTGAGGAGGGATTCCGGGACATCAGAACGTGCAAGAGTTTCATCCAACCACTAGGGAGAGGATGGTGGAGTGGCTGCAGTGAGCAGGCAAGGAACAGGTGCCTATATCGACGGGTCTGAAGGAGGAGGGTCCTTCAACGAGGAAGGAAGGAGGAACTGATCTGGCTGCCACCCAAGCAAGAAAGAAGCTTCGCTAGCAGAAGGTGATTGAGGTCTATGGTGGGGAGTGAGTTGCTCGCCACAAGGTCTTCCTTCGCTTGCTTTATTCCAGCGGGATCTCCTTCAATGCCTTTCGCAATCAGGTATGGAAGGCATATCAACAAGTGCTTCTTGAGCCTGGGAGTTCGCCGCGCGCTGTGCTCCCCAGCCACAGCGAGATCGCAAGCATGCAGGCGGTGGAGACCCAAACGTGCGGAGTTAGTGGAGGAATTGGAGGAGGTGAGGCAGCCATTCTAGGTGACTGGTGCCACCATCCTCTCAAACGGGAGGAAATCATGAAATGGGAGGCCGATCGTGAATTTCGTTGCCGCAAGCTCGTGTGGGGTCGTCATGTACATGACAATCAATCAAGAGGGGGAGCCAGATGATGCAAAGCCCGTCCTTCAGAGATGGGTCACCATCTTCCACGAGTTTGGGTTCGGTGGGCCACAGCGGGTCAATGTGATATGCACTGATTCCGCTTCAGCGTACGTGGGGGCTGCAAGGGCAATGGCCTCGACGACCATGCCTCTTGCACTGAGGAGGATCATTTGGCTCTCATGCTCCATCCATGTCTGCAACAAATTGTTGTCAGACATGGGGATGAGTTGCTACACGTTTGTGGACACGATCACACGCGCCCGTGTGCTAATGTTGTCTTTCAAAACCTACCAGTCTGCCCTTCATTTGTTTAGGAAGCGCAACCCCAATAAGGGTCTTATTCTTTCCTGTGAGACGCGGTTTGCGTCTGTTTACTCCATGCTAGAGAGGCTGCTGGCTCAGCAGTGCTGGCTCAACAGGACACTTTGTAGGGCATGATGCGAGGGAACGACTCGCGGGCTTTTGCTTCCATCCCATGGTCCGTCGATGTGTGCATCATGGTGTGTTGGGTGTGCTGACAAATCAGATGGGATCCTCGGTGGCAGAGGGTGGTCATTATCGTCCATATCATGGAGCCCGTCATGCAGTTGATGAGGCAGATGAATCGTGGAGGGCAGTTCATGTCGCTCATGATTGAGTGGACACAGGATCTTGTCCACCGTGTGAAGGATGCATACGCTCCTTTAGGCAGTCCTTCGCAGACCGGATCATCGGGGGTGTGCAGGCCCGCACAAAACACATGCTTGAGTCGACTCACTGTGCTGGGTTTTTACTGGACCCCTGCAGGCGACATGTTCATTATTTTTCAGGTGAGGTGGAGGGTTACCATGCTTGGCTTGTGACGCAAGCCAAGAGGTACATTCTGTCGCAGACGGGTTTCGAGTTAGACGGTGCAGATTGCTTCGTTGCCTGTCAGCAGTTTGAGGACGTCCACATGCAACAGGGCAGGTTTGGCGATTGGGGCGGGATAAAGAGGCGTGCTCGTGGGCTCTCGTGTAGCGGTGACGCTAAGACGATCGAGTGCTCGTCTTGGTGGTCCCAGTACGGGGCTGGCGCGCCTGAGTTGCAGCGGTGCGCTCTTCGTGTGGTGCACATGTGGTCCTGCGCCTCTCCAGCGAAGAGGAACTGGGCAATCCACGAGGGCATCCATACGAAGAAGCGTAACCAGTTGACCTTCAAGAAGGTCGTGCAGCTCGTTGAGATCAGCGCAAATGTGCGATTGAACGACTATCGGCGGGCAGGATGCAGTTATGTACTGCCATGGCAGCGGGACGAGGGCATGCTTGACTGCCAGGCAGGACTCGAGGTGGAGTCGGTGCACACTGGCACGCGCAGGGGGATGACGCAGGAGGAGATAGCACAACAGGTGACACTTATTACGTGCGATCCCATCGGGACGTTCGCACCGCCCTCTGCTGATGCTGTTTTTGATAGACGTGCTTGCATTTTTCGTCCGTACCCCAGGGACGATGACTCGGATGAGGAGCCGGCACCCGAGGCAGCAGATGACCCTGCGCTCCCCATCCCTCCTGAGATCGACGAGACGCACGAGGATGCCGACGACATGGAGACAAGGACATACACCGCATGTCGGGCCGTGGACCGGGCTGAGAGGGAGATGACGGGGAGAGACGAGGATTGTTGGGGCCCATTCGGGGAGGTGGTTTACACAGGTGATTTGCGGGATGATTGAGTCAGGAGCTCTCATGCAGGCATGAGCTGCATAGAGCCCCGGGCAACGACTTCTACTCTGTCGAGGCGAGAGTCGTCCATGCCAACACCTCCTGTTCCGAGTCATGCACCACCATCGCCTGTCTCGCCACTTCAGTCGGCCACGGCAGCGGCGGAGACGGAGGAGTTGGCATCCTCCTTGCCTCAGCACGAACTTCTGCAGAGATTTGTGGCGGTCCTTCGGCTGAGGTTACGATCACCTTCCCTGAGGGTCTTGCAGGAGGAGGTTGGTCACCTTGCCACTCCGGCGGACGAGGGTGCTACCCCGAGCGGAGGAGGAGGTCAAGGCAGAGGTAGCGATGGAGGGGGAGGTAGCAGCAGCGGAGGAGGAGGTACCAGCAGTGGCGACGGGGGAGGAGGAGGTGCCAGCTGGAGCAGCGGTGAAGGGGGAGATAGCAACTGCAGTGGAGGGGAGAGAGGCGGTAGCGCCAGCGACGGTGATCTCAGACGTTGTTATGGAGCATGATGGTGCAGATGCCACTGGGGGGTGACGACGTCGAGGAGCATCTCATGCAGCAGTTCATTACGGAGAAGCTCGATCCAGTCGTGGGCGGTTTCACCCCAGGTGTGGCGAGGGGGTTGGGGATGTCTCCTACCACAGGGCGGGGCGGGTTCAGAGATGGGGACCCACTTCGACTTTGATATATCGATGGGCACTTCCCCTACTTGCGGCAGGACGGCATCGACGGATCGGGCCCCTTCGTTGGACGAGGTGGCAGGTGAGACGGGGCGCAAACCCCGAGATAGAGGACGGTGGCGGAGTCTCTAGATGCGGCACGCGACATCATAGAGCGAGAGAGGGATCGACTTATGGCATCCAGCGACCTGCGTGTTCAGACGTTCGTATGAGCCTTGGGGGAGCGCAGGCGTCGAGAGACAAGGAGAGATGGTGGGCAGGGTGGGGCGGTGGCGGGGGTGGACGTCATGGAGGGAGTGGCAGCAAAGGCGGCGAATGAGGTTGTGGAGGGTGGGCCACATGCGGTGGGTGAGGCTGTGGAGGGTGGACAGGGGCGAGACGGGGGGCCTGGCGACGCACGGCCCGCGGTTCACGAGACAGTGACGGGTCCAGTTGTCCCGTTCTCGGGTCTGCACTTGGCCGAGGCCCGACGGTCACAGCCGGCTGAGGTGGTAATGCATGATGTGCCACCTGTTATTATCATGGATTTGGGGTCCGAGCCACCAGTTGAGCCTCCACGTCCACGGCGACCGGCTCCGCAGGAGGTCAATCATCCATTGGATGCAAAGGAGTTGGCAGCGGCCGCTGTGCGCAATGTGACTCGACTAGACCAGCGGATATTTAGCCCGAAACTCAAGCATCCCCGATGGCAGACGATCCCTTCGATTCCATGGTGTCCTGCGCTGCCAGTGTGGTTTGGGTCTACCTCCAGTGGAGGACATAGCAGGGCAGATGTTCCGGGGGTTTCAGGGGGCCCGTAGGAGGGAGCGCCACGTGCAGGAGACATGCCACCCCCTCCTCCTAGACCACGTGCGGGTGATCCTTCGTCATCACCCACAGGCAGAGGCTCTCGATCCCCACACATGCCCGGGAGATCGAGTATTTCTTGACACGACAGTGGTTGAGCGGGATGTGTGTGATACGACATTATTCGGGAGGACGGACATAGATTTGGATTCCACCCGCAGTGTCACTAAGCTCACCGCACGCCTTCGGCCGGGTTTGGGAACCCACAGCAGCGGCGGTACCAGGACGACTGGAGCGAGGGAGCTTGCAGCAGCAGGTTGTGAGCCTCAGCGAGGTCGTGGCGGAGGAGTGTCCACCTCCTCCTTGGACCACGCTTTGAGAGCAGTGACGCGTGTTGTGCATGAGCAGACTCCATGCAAGCGTGTAGTGCCTCGTCCACGGCCCGTGCCAGCGGAGGGAGGCCCTGCACTTGGAGAGTCTTCGGGGGTGGAGGGGGTGGGGATGCCTTGTGGATCATGCCGTCAGGACACGGTCGCACAGGCTAGTACGAGGGTTGTTCTGGTGAGGAAGGGAGACGGCCCTTTCACCATCGAGGAGGATGATCCTAAGACGGCACCGACAGTTCAGGAGGAGGACGAGGATTATGAGGGTGAGGAGGAGAGTGAGGAGGAGGACAGCGAGAGCGGCAATAGCGGTGACCACAATGACGACGATGAGCCCCCACCTCCCCCGCCAACACGTGCATCGAGACGCTCCGCTGCGCAGACGTCTTCATCCGCACAAGGGAAGAGGAGGCCAACATCCGGCGCTCAAGGGGGTACGAGGAGGCAAAGCGGGAAGGGGAAGAGGGGTCGGTGGTCGTCATGTCAGCACTCCGCTTTCCCCTACTTGCACACGACTTCGTCATATTCTGCACTGCTGGTTTTAGGTCGTGCTGTCTTATCTTAGTAGTGTCAGGTAGTCACTGGTAGTCTGGTAGTGTGTGTGTTGTAGTTGTTGTTTTCTTCATTTTTTTGTGTATGATTCTGGTATGAGTGGGGTATCTGTACAGTATTGGTCGTAGTAGAGTATCTCGCCACCGTCGACACGACTTGTAGAGTACTGTTTTCCTATTTTGTAGTATCTGGCAGTGTGGCACTAGTGGCGTAGTAGCAGGATACATCGTATCATGTTACGTTTTTCATGTGTGATTTCAGTGACTGGTCTTTTACGACTTTTCACGTCCATTACATTTTCCATGTATGATTTCAGTTGCGAGTGTTGGGGTGTCATTTCGTTCGTAATGGCTTCATCAAAGGTTGTTGGGTGGGGCCATAGGGGGATTTTGGGGTGTGGTGGAATTTGTTTTTTTTTTGCCGGTTTGAGTGTTCAGGCACGTAGGGCCACGTGTCCGAGGCCCAACACAGCCATGCCGTTTTTCGGAATTCAACGGGGCACCCCCGTTCTTGCATTAAACGGGATTCAACAGGGGTCCCGGACCTGTTAAACAGGATTCAACGACGTTGAATTCCATCCGTTCTCCATTCATCGGACACACAACTGCCCAGCAGGCGTTCCACGCCATCGTGCACAGAAGTGGGACAATATATTGTGCCATCTCCGTACCTGGATTGTGCGTAGCAGTTGTGAAGCGTCTGTCTCGCGTTGTTTTGTTCCTCGGCTTGACCATCCCTACTTCTTGACTGACTGATCTTTCTGACCCTTCTCTCGACAATCTTGATGGTTCCGGTGTGACTCCTAAGGTCGTGTTTAGTCGTCGTTGCTTCCCAGCTAATTGTCCTCTTGATCGCCGGGTGTACCTTCCTCTGCCTGTCCTGGACCCCCTCCACTGCCTGAGATATCTGCTTGATTTCCGCCCCTTGGATAGCCTGTTATGCTTCCGTCGGCTCACCCGGATAGTATCCGTTCTCCCTGATTAGGTAGGCTTAGAGTGTTCGACATTTGTAACCCCACCAGTCCCTGTGGGGCCGGTGGTCCCCACGTTCCCTGTCCACCTATCATACCTTGCCACGATCCTTCGCTTCCACCCTGCCATATTCATGCGCCTCCGAGTCCTCCATTGTATGTATTTCAATCGTGCATGGGGATACCCCCCTGCCATACTCCGCTCTGAATCGTGGGTCCCTGGGTTGGGGGCATATCAAAAACTCAGTGGCCACCTCCATAGCTCGGGTGTAAAGCTTGTGTCCCCATTATACTTGTATGCGTGAACTGTCCTCTTGCTCCTCTCGAAGGTGAGAAGATCGGATTATTCCGGATCGAACTTGTACCGCCCGACGTCTTTGGAACTGTCGATGTCGGTGCCAAAGCACCCTGATAATTGTGGTTTGCGCCTCCCCCTCTTGGCGTTGACGGACGTCCTTGTTGTTGAGACGGTTGTTGACCTACTGGATCCCCGACGACTATTCCTTGGTTCCGAAGACCGATTCCACCTCTTCTGCATTCTTGCTCCGAGTGGAAGAACTGTTTACACCTCCTGCATTTTAGAGTTCCGGCGGTGGCCAGTCGAATCTCAAAGGGTATTGCCTTTCGTTGTCTCAATCCATAAAACATCTTTCATGTTTGGACGTGCATCTGAGTCCAAGTCAAACTGGGCATTTACCAATATGGGGTGGAGCGGATCTGCGTCCGTGGATGAGCAAGGATAATCTTGCCTATGGCTTTCTCAATTTGGGCGTAGATAAATGACATATCGTCCAGCGGGATTTGCAGAGCAATTACCCAGAACGTATTTTATTCTTCTTGCCTTCTTATCTCCTTAAATTCAGCTCGAGTCGTCCATGGCTTAAACAATATTTTGTAAGACTCGTCTCCCAGTGAAACATCCACTTGCCTTTTTGCCACCATGAACTTCGCCACTTCTCTAGCCTTTGCGACGTAAGATACCACTCTCAGGCCTTCTATCTTGATTCTCCCTTTTTGAGAGTTTTTTGTAAACTAGTCATTGCCTAACACTCATCCGTCCTCAAATGCTCGAACCAAGTCATCCTTGATTTACTTCGGAAGATAATGTGCCGCCTCCTTGAAGATCATTGTTACCGTTCTCTCCTTCAGCCATTTGACCTTGATGTCATCGAGTGATGTGTTGAGCTTGAATCTCACTTCCCTTCCTTTGATTACCATCTCGCTTGGCTCTATTTTTGTGGGGTACAGGTCTCTAATTATATCTTCATCCTCCCAATAATTCCTTTCTTCATGAGGTCCCTGGGGGGGGAAGCGCCCCGACCCCCCTTGCTCTTGCATCTCCTCCATTAGCTTCACCTATCACTCTCTTTGACACTCTATGCTAGTCTTCAGGGGTGTCTCCTGCTTCCAACACTCGGCTGCTACTGTCACTTACTTGCTTGAGGGGAGGTGCTTCCTCTGCCCAATCTCATCACCTATTGCTAGTGCGGCACCATATCTGCCCTTGAAGCAAGACGCATGGTGTGAGAGGCTTCATGGCGATATCACGGTCGTCCTGGGCGGCAGCTCGGGTTCTAACGAGCCCGGTAACGCTTGGCGGAGTGCATAGCGCCGGCCGAAGCAAGGTTGCGCCCCCTCCCCGTTATGATTCCAGGTATTCGAATTGGTTAGGCTTAAARAATTAACCTTTAAAAAAAAAAAAAAAAAAAMTTACGGGGAMAAAAAAAAAAAAAAAAAAAAAAAGCATCTGTTTTTTTTTGTTTTTTTTTTTTAAGCAATGTTTTTATTTATTTATAAAAGTCGAGAACCGGGCCCGGCGTCCCTTACAAAATTAGGTGAGGTCGGCAGGGGGCAAGGCATCACTGGCCAAGCACATCGAAGGCACCACTAGATTTCACCCCACAGTCAACTCCATAACCAACTCCACAGGCCTTACCATTGAAAAATCAACGAAAATCATTGCCAAGATCTAAGTTAATCACCAAGAAACTTTGATCACAACATTCGTGACAACCCTAATTTAGTGACCCGAATTCCACCAGCCATGAAATAAAAACCATATGCAAAAGGCAATCAAAGCCACAGAAAAGAACCAATGGTCATATCTACTTGATCAAGTCCTCTATTCATCCAGAGTTACTACCAACCCCTGCCAATCCACCTTGCCACCCGTGCGGCAAAGGTCTGTGCCCACAGGCCCCAAACTGTTGCAGAGACCCCGCAAACCCACCCACCTCCTCGTGATTCAAAGCGGATAGCACCTCCCCACACTCTTCATACAAAAACACCAACTCCCACCACGATGTTGTTTTCACTACCTAGGGGATTACCCCACCTCCCACGTGGCAGGGGCCAAAAAGCCCCCCAAAACCCACCCACCTCCTCGCGATTTAGGGTAAGCCCCTCCCTCAATTCTGCATACAATCCCTACGGATGCTTCCCCACCCTCCATGAAAAAGCCCCAGTGGAGCAATGCTCATCATTCTACCTCAAGAATTCAAATGATAGCATGATACCACCCTATTAAGATGAAATAAATAACTAAACCAAATTCAACGTCTCAGCAGTAATACCCTACCTTCCACGTGGCAGGGGTCATAGATCCCGCAAACCCACCCACCTCCTCGCGATTTAGGGAAAACCACTTCCACTAATCTGCACCTTCTCACATGGAAACCCCACCACCCACCATAATGGTGTTTCTACAGAGCGACACTCTCTCTTCCATTTCATCGCATGCAGAAACGCTACACAAAAATCGCAACAAATTATCACAACTATTACCCAAACGGCGAACAAGGAAAACACCAAAGATCACACAAATTGCCTCAACCCTAGTCCAATAGGAAACATAAACTATCAAACTATCGCTAAAGGCCCAACACTCGTACATGTCGTTCTCTCTCTCTCTCTCTCTC
>BFEA01000091.1:3147724-3162248 GCA_003427395.1 Chara braunii
GCTCTTAGTCTCATTGATTTGGCTACCTTAGGGCTGCGTTCCCCGCGCCCACGCGGTAGACAATCGAGGAACTCTGCTATTCGAGAAAAGTGGACCCGCACCGTTTCAATTTTGAAAAAGGACTCCGGCCTCCTCGGCCTCCTATGCGCAGCTACCGGTCCTACGCGGTGGACTAAAACCCGTGCAGTCCCACGGGCAGCTACCGGTCCTGCAGTTTCAAATAAGATGCCACCACCCCTTAAACTGCCATGCCTTGTTTTTCCAGCCTTCCAACGACGAAAAATGTTCTCAGGGGCATAAAACGCACCCCTGACGGGCTGCGAACACCACCCTTCCAACTACCGCACCGTTTGGTGACGACGACGAAAATGTCTCGGGGGCATAAAACGCAACCCTGACGGGCTGCGAAGTACGGGCTGCGTATCCGTGCCCTCACGGTAAGTCAATTTCCTTTACCTTCCACTACCTACTCCTAAGACTATCTAGAGGGGACCCCTGCAAGCATAGTTTCCTCTCTCTGTGAAGGGGAGATTTCATGTTGCCCCTTGCCCCTAATGGTTAGGGTATAGGGTTGGGGCCTATATTCTTCTCTCATCTTTTTTTTTTTTTTTTTTCTCCTCTATTTCATCTTTCTTGGTAGTACGCATCTACCTCATCCTCTCGCTAGTCTATGTATAGTACGGGGGAACACCAACCAACCCGGGATCTCTCCCCAGCCCACGGGGCGGGTTGACACCACAGCTACACCGCCATGAATTTGTCTTTTGTGTACGTCGAGAGTAGTGGAGTGAGGCCCGTAGTGGCGAAAAGCCGAAGGAAGTCCAGAGGCGTGGGCCAAAAGCCCGACGAGGGCCTCCCTCCAATACTGAACATTCGATAGGTATCTGGACTGCCATGGGGACCACAGACATTCAGCCGATCATTTTAATTATTAAATATAATAAATGGGACCATTAGGACCATTTCTCGATTTATGCGTGTCATCCTTGCGCAGGGGCCATGCTAATCTTCTCTGTATCGTTCCAATTTTAACGGATGTCCCGAAGGACCAATGGGACCATTAGGATGTAGGATGTTTGGGTCTGAGGCGCTGGATGTGAGGCGGGGATGGGGCTGACCGTACATGAAGGTGACTAGGCGAAGAGGCGAATTTCGGCCGACCGGTTTTGTTGTCGTGTTGGCGGCTTTCCCAGACGTTTCGTCAAACGAAGGCGTCCTCGTGGATTTCGCGGCACTACTCGTCACATGTGTCTGAATCTGGTGGCGTTGGTTGGCCGGGAATTTTGACGAGCGCGCGCCTGCCCGAAGGTCCAGACTTGGAAGTATCCGTGGCAGAAAAGGCTCCGGCATTGGAGGGGTTTAAAAATGTACTGACATTGCCTGGCTTCACCAGGCTCGGCCGGGAAAGGGGTGGTTGTATAATTTATGTTGCGAGTTTTCCGCAATTTCCCGTCACCTCCTCAGGCAGGCATACGGCACCCGCACTTGTTCTTCGTGTTTGTTGTTCCCCGTCTCCTGTCTCGCCGTTCTCCCTCAGGATTGTGCGATTCTACCATCGCTCCCCGTCTCTTCTCACGTCCTTTTCCCTCATTTTCGTCCGGTTCTTAGTAGTAGTTACTTAACCGTCTTGTTGTACTCTTCCCGTCTCCTCTGTCGCCCTTCTCCCTCATTTTTTCGTCCACTTCTGAGTGGGTATCGGTCTGTGTCCTTGGTCATATTCCACGCAGTCCTCCGTCTGTGTCCTCAAGTTGTATTCTGGGCGCCCACGTGGGCCGTATCCATCCCTCACGAGAGGCGTGGGACGGCGCCATGGCGGCCCGCTTAATCTTCCTTACTGCCCTCGTCTGCCTCTTGCCACTGGCGCTGGCGGGTGATCCGGGATACGAAGAACAAGATTTGGAGTCTGAAGATGCGATGTGGAGGCGGTTTAATCACTGGATGGTCGCCAACCAAAAGTTTTATAATGGGCTCTATGATGTTCAGGCTCGCTTCGGCGTTTTCAAGGACAATCTGCGATTCATACATGGGTACAATCAGAACACGACATCTCATAAGCTGGCCTTGAACGAGTATGCTGACCTCTCGCACGAGGAGTTCAAATCTCAAAAGCTCGGATTTGATGCGAAGGCTCCTCGTCTACGATCTTCTGGCAAAAGCGGGAAGAAGTTCTTGTACGATGACGTCGACCCTCCAGAGCACATTGATTGGCGAGAGAAGGGAGCTGTCACGCAAGTGAAGAACCAGCGCTCATGTGGTAAGCTCCCCGTTCTATTCTCATTTTTATCTGCTACCTCCGTTGTTGGCATCGATTTCGAGTCAAGATTGAGGTTTGATACGGTCGGTTCCCCCCCCCGTCCCCCTCTTCTCTCAGGTGCTACATGCTGATGTTTGATGTTTGCTCGGTGTAAATTGTCTGCTCCTAGATGTGATGGTTGTCTTGATGCACAGTCTCGTTCGTTCGTTTTCACATGAGATGGTTGTCTTGATGCACGAGTGTTTTTTTTTTTTAACTTTCTTCCCTGCCTGTAAAATACCAATTAACTCGTTGCTTATCTCAGAAAGGTCTCTCGCTGTTATAGTTGCTATCTTACTATTTTCCCTGGGCATCGCTCGCAGCACTCGCCAGACGTCAACATCTTGAATGCCTCTGGACTCTGGCTGGGTCCGAATACATTCAAAATGGCGTTTGGCGAGTGGTGCGGTGAGCCTCACTCTTGTGATGTGTATCCGGTTTTGTCTTCTTCGCTATTAGGTCGTTTCCATCACTCCCATGTTTGCGTTGTCCGTATAAAAAAACTCTCGCTGCCCTTTGCCTCCTTCGTCTTGGCTGATGCCTGAGCCTTCGTCTTCTTTCTCCTAGCAATAATCCTACCGTATACAGTCCAAACTGAATTCTCCTTTCCGATCGTGTATGCCCATTCACTTCCTCGTTATTTAATTGACCATTTGCATGGTGATGAGGTGTCTCGTCTCAACGTATCCGCTCAATTCGCTGCGCTAATTGTGGCGTCCTGCATGTCGATTGCTGGTGTTCGGTGTTTGATTCCACACGTCTTCGTCAATCTGCATCTAGGTAGCGTCTTCCCCCAACAGAGCCCACGGTCATCACACCTGTATGTGCGGCTTCTTTCGGTCTAGATACAGCGATAATGACCGTTCGTTCTATTGGGGAAGATGATAGACTGGTCGTGTATCCCCATTCACTTCCTCGTTATCTAACTGACGACTGACGGTTTGCTTGGTGATGATGTGTCTCGTCTCAACGTGTCCGCTTCATTCGCTGCGCTAATTGTGGCGTCCTGCATGTCGATTGCTGGTGTTCGGTGTTTGATTCCACACGTGTTCGTCAATCTGCACCTAGGTAGCGTCTTCCCCGAACAGAGCACACGGTTATCAGACTTGTATTTGCGGCATATTTCCGTCTGGATACAGCGATAATGACCGTTCGTTAATGGGGGGAAGATGATAGAGTTCGGACGTCGGCGCCTCGACGGTGCGGCGTCGCCGCTGTTATGAGCTATGTGCTGGACTGGTTTCTCCTCTCACATCATGTATTCGCGTCTACTTCCCTCTCGATCTCCTTGGTGCTGAGGTGCCTCGTCTTCACGTGGCCGCGTCACTTGCTCCGCTTACTGTAGCATCCAGTATTTCAGTTGCACTGGTGTATACTACAGCGTCTGTTATTTGTGTACTGTATCATCCTTATCATCCTTCGTCGTTGTTTGTATCCCCATTCCTGTGTCATTCTGCGTCGAATTAGTGTTGCCGCGACTGGTAGCCGTCGACATCGATGACATGTTATTGTCTCCGTCATGTGCTATGTATGTATGGTCAGACCTCTTCAAGGTGCAGCGCGCCGCTGGTGCACAGTCGCTGCAATGGTGAATTTTTAGTATGTTCGTCGTCATATGGCTGTTTTAGGACCCGATCAGGTGCGTGCGACTTTGTTATTGCGGGTCGAACGAAACCTTAGCTGCTGCGTGCTTGTCCCTCGAACGTCGCATTCACTGCTTATTGATGCTATGCTGGGCTGTGCGTTGCACAGCTTGCCTACCCAGTCGTGCGAAGATGACGGCCGAGTGCCACCTAGCTCGCCACGTGGCATCGTGATTGTTACCAAGCTCTAGCACGCTGCTCTCCGCGTGGCCTCTTTCCCGTCCTTTACGCTGTGGCGTCTGCTATTTGCGCCGTCGCACCTGCTGTTTGCGCCGTCGCACCTGCTGTTTGCGCCGTCGCACCTGCTATTTGCGCCGTCGCACCTGCTAATTGCGCCGTTCGCCGTCGCACCTGCTATTTGCACCGTCGCACCTGCTATATTTGCGCCGTCGCACCTGCTATTTACACCGTCGCACCTGCTATTTGCACCGTCGCACCTGCTTTTTGCGCCGTCGTTACTGCTATTGTCCCGTCGCACCCGCCATTGCTACCTAGCTTCCACTGCTTCGTGGTTGCGCGTATTCCCCGGCAGTACAGTAGCGCAGCGTGACCTTGCCGCGTGCAATGTCTCTTCCCTCTCCGCTCCTGCTCTCTCCTCTCGGGGTAATCGCGCGTCTTCTCGCGTTTTTAGCTGGCGCAGCATCACGCCTCTCTCTCTTCTTGCGCGCTGCTTTTCGCCGCCTGGTCTGACGTTGTACCCTTTTAGACGTCATGTTGTTATCATGACTGCTTAGGGAAAGCGACGTGGCAGCTTTTGGTCTCTCGACTCGTAGCCTCGAGATGCTCATTCTGCTCCCCGCTCTTCACCTGCGGACCACTAGCTATCGCATGTGCGTGGAGTTTGTATACGTGGTTGCCTGTGCAACTTCCATGTAAGTGTTAGGTAATTCGGACTCCAAACTAGGTTTCCGTGAACCTTAGTAGTACTAAGTGGAATTACTCGCGGTCCTGCCGTTGGTCGTGAACCTCGGTATTGATGCCTTAAATTGTCCCCAATTGTTCACATGGCTACCTAAACTTGTGTTACCCCCTTCCCTGCCACATGTTCATGTAGTGAGCTATGTATGCTTGCTGCAACGTTTGTCCCTATGGGAGTGTTGAGATCTTGTCGTTAAGGTGAATCATGAAGCATAATTATGCCCAAGAGTTCTCCTACCCTCCGCGCTCTTCACAAACAGATTCCTGTCTCGAAAGACTGTAATGGTGATTCTTTTCCCATCGGTGGAAGGATTTCGACGCCTGCAATCAGGTGGGTAGGCTTCTCACCAGCTGTTCAATTTTTTGCCTCCGAGCTGTTTTTGTCCGCAGTTATGCGCATTTAACGTGTGCCGCTTTTGTTCCTCCGAACGGTGTGATAGGTAAACCTTATCGCTATGTTTGTCACCAGTACAAAATTTGAGAAGCTTTAGCTCCATGTGAGGTGCGACTTATCACGGCTCATTTTTTCTCTGATGTTTTCCTTATCACTAAGTTTGTCATCAGTATGAAATTTGAGAGGCTCCAGCTCCATGTGAGGTGCGACTTATAACGGTTCACTTTTTCCCTAATGTTTTACTATATGTTTGCTTCCTATCGATTATAATTTGGCCATCCCGGGTCATTTACCGTGATGCATTATGTTTTTTTTTGTAGTTGTTGCACTTCGCTGTCATTTTTATGTCGTGCTGCTCTCATTAGATATCCGTTGCACAATTGGTTATGATGTCTTTGTTTGCGATTGTTGTTGTTCTTTGCTGTCATTTTTACATTGTCATGTTGCCCTGATTAAATACCCGCACAACGAGCTTGCTACTGTTTGCTAGCTACTATGTATGTGCCTGCTACTGTGTGGACAAAGGCGCCAAGCAGCTGACCTAGCTCTTTGCGTCGCTTGGGCGTTGCGGTTGCGGTCCTTGCCTATTTCTTCAGCTTCCACGCTTTTGGAGTTTGGCAATAAATATACGTCGTTTGATGTGCAATTCTCGTATTTGGTGGTACCGAACCCCCAAGTACACTTTTCGACCAATATCTCGTATTGGTCCTGTCGGGCGGATACGTCCAGGGAAGTCTTCTGTAGCGTAAGTATTGTCTTTTATGCCGTTGAAAGAGATGACATGGCGCATCTCCTCTGATGGAGTAACGTGAGCGCTCACTAAGGTTCCTCTTCTGGCGGGTTAACGTGAGGCGATCACGATCTTGACTTCAGAGAACCCTCGATACACGATCTTGACCTCAGAGAACCCTCGATACAAGCTGTAATGACCGTGCGTTGTACGATCGAAGAATAATGACCGTACGTTGTACGGTGGAAGAAGGTAGGGTTCTTCCTCTGGCGGCTTAATGTGAGCGCGATCACGATGTTGACATCAGAGAACCCTCGCATCATGAACAGCGTTCGCGGGTTCCGGTTAAAAACGGTGCCTTTTTGTAATATCGTTTAAGGCCGAATTCACTCTATTCTCGTAGCGCAAGGACTCCGCTTCGCTAGTCCGACATGGTGGGACACTTTCGTCGAAAGCAATCAGCTCTCCGTTTGTTTGTTCGATAAGAACGGCAGGCATCTCTTCTTGCGTCGAACTGAATGCCGGAAGCGGGGGGTTTGGCAAAACACACGCAGCGCAAGACACCTAGCGATGTGTGTGCTTGCTTTTGAACGTTTTCGGTATTTTCGTGGCTTTGGCCGCCAGTCCTAGACTACACGGACGAACTGCCCGAAAATAGGGTCGTTGTGTGCTCAACGTCGGGAAGAAGGCTCGGGCATGGTAGCGAGTACCGTCCGATTTATGAAAGTGTAGCTTTCTTTTTCCTTGCGACTACCTATAACGGCATTTCCATCAAATTGTAAATAACTGCAGCGGCAGGATACACTACTTGCGTGTGTTGAGCACGTTTTTTTTTTATAAATGTGCGCCGGCCTTGGGATACCATCATCGAACTAACCAGCCCAAGGTAATTCAGAATTCTACAATTTTACTCGTCTGCTTCCAGTGGAGGTCGACTCAGGTCTGTATTTCAGCAGGTCAGGGGTGTACCGAGGAGCTAGGCCGGGGGAAGTTCGAGTGTTCTGAATACATGCATTTGGACGTGTTCTCGATCACGTTCATTAGGATGAATCCACAATTTAGAATGTATCGGGACCCATAATGAGCTCCACATACGTATCGTGTGTTCTGTAGTGGATTGAGGCCCGTAGTCTCGTGTCCTCGGAATAGTTGGCATGGCGCACCTCGTCGGACTGGTTAGTGTTCGCTTGACGATTCATGAATTGGCTGTGAGAAATGTGCTCACCTGAGAGGCACGATCGAGATGCTGCCCGTCTTCTTCACCCGAATAGAACGCACAGTCATTATAGTCGTATTTGGGGCGACTATCAGTCTATACGTTCAGCGATAGTGACCGTACCGTGCGTTCTATCCGGGTGAGGACGGTAGGGTTGGCCTTCCTTTCTGGACACGAGGCTTCGTACTATGTTTCTTTTCTTTCCTTTTCCTTCCTTTCCTTTTCGTTTTCTTTCCTTTCCTTTTCGTTTTTTTTCCTCTCCTTTTCCTTCCTTTCCTTTTCGTTTTCACTGATATGTTAAGTGATAGTATTTCAGTGAGCTGGGCTGGGGGAAAAAAGATACCTGACACTACGTACTACTCGTGGACGTGCCGTTCTTTTTAATACCGACGATCCCTTTTTTTGGGAATGTTCAGTGCGGCATAATTTGAGAAGGAAGTTGCTTAAAGCGTTGCAAATCGGTTGCGTTTGCGACGTCTTCTATGTAAGTTTGTCTTTTTTTTTTTTTTCCTTCGATGTAGTCTTTTAACCATTCATTCATGACGTTCTTAGGAAACGTAGAAAGGTGACTATTTTGTAATATTTTTGAAGTAGTATTTCTGTATGTCTCGCTTTGTAGGCTCCTGATTGGTAAAGACAATTAGCAGGTCCTCCTTTTCAATTTAGAGCTGAATTGAAGACGACAGCGAACTCTATATTTTCATTATTGCACAGAAACGTTGCATACGCCAACGATTTTCAACGTTTACAGCGACGTCTCTCTCAAACTATGTCACATTGAACATCCCCAAAAGAGGGATTGTTGGTAAGTAAGAGTGACACGTCCGCGATTACGAAGTGGCAGGGATCCTTTGTTCTTTCTCGTTTGTTAAGTCCTCTTGGGAAAGGTCCAAAGGTTCTCCACTTCCCTCCGCTAATTGCCAATAGGGCCATGACAGGGATCTCCTGCTCTTTTTCGTCTGTCGAGTCCTCTTGGGAACAGTCCAAAGGTTCTATACTTCCCTCCGCTAATTGGCAATGGGGCCATGACCATTAGGCCTCATACAAACGCGGGCGTGGTACATCGGCTCGTTCAGTCACTCCTAGACACAGTCGAACTTCTCATTTGTGTTTCCGTGGGTTTGTTTTGTTTATGTCCATGCCTTACGGCCACAATGCTGATGTGCATGCGCACGTGTGTGTGTGTGTGTGTGTGTGTGTGTGTGTGTGTGTGAGAGAGAGAGAGAGAGAGACGTAATGTGTGCAAATGAATGCTTGATTGTGAGTATGTGTGCTTCTGTTTGTGCGTGTTTGGCGGAGCAGGGAGCTGCTGGGCGTTTTCTGCCGTCGGCGCGGTGGAGGGTATCAACAAGCTTGTTACTGGTCAGCTAATCTCCCTCTCTGAGCAAGAGCTGGTGGACTGCGACATTACTCGTGACGAAGGGTGCACTGGGGGTATTATGGATTACGCATTTCAGTTCGTAATTGATAATGGAGGGCTCGATACGGAGGAGGACTATCCCTACACTGGCGCCAGCCGGACATGCGATACCGAGCGTGTGAGTTGTCCAAATTCTCGTCCTTATTTTCTGCCTGCTCTTTCCTTCTGCCTGCCCTAGACTCTATCCACCTCACCATCCCCCTCGGCCTTTTCTTGTTTGGTCAGGGACTGAATTAGTCTGGGTGTGGAATCGAACTTCGGTCTGTTCTTCAACAACAGTTCATGGGTGTACTAACTGAGCTACGCCCGTTGGTCCGTCAAGCCTTCCGTCTCCCTTTTCACCCATCCCAATGTTCTCCCTTTTCACCCACCCCCATGTTATACGCCCGTTGGTCCGTCAAGCCTTCCGTCTCCCTTTTCACCCATCCCCATGTTCTCCCTTTTCACCCACCCCCATGTTATCTCCCTTTTCAGCCACGCCCATGTAATCTTGTGTTATCTTGTATTTGTTGCATTAAATATTGTAAAACACTCCCGTGTGGAGGAGTGATTGTACCTCGCCCGAGCATAGTGAGTAATACAAAAAGCAAATGAAAACACCTTTCCTCTCTTTCTGATGCCAATCCCGCTGGGAGTTGCTCTGTATGCTCGGTGATTGGCAAAGTCAGAGATGATTCGAGTCTGCAGTGAAACCAAGCTTCTCGGATTGGTGGTATGTGACCCTTCCGTCCAGAACTTGTGACATTTTGATGGCATTAATCTGCGCATAGCTAGGCCGTGGGTGAGGTCTCTATTACACGAGAGAATTTGTGTTTTATAATCGCCTACGGTCCTATGAAAGGAGTCCAGTATTAGGGACCGAGGTGCAGGTACCCTGCGGTTATGGGATGTGGAGACGAGTCCACAAGAATGCATACCAACGTATGTAAGCGCGAGAGCATATGTTGTTGACTGTTGTGTGGACATTTCCCGCTCACATGAAGTGGGCACCTCCCGCTCATGTGGCTGTATTAAGTACGCCCGTAACACACGCAAACGTGCTGATGTGGGCCCTTTCAGCTCAACCACGCAAACGGGGGGAACCTTGCACCTGATAAGAATCGTCGATTGGAACTTGTGGCAATTGATCACCTATGAATACTTCATTCAGTAATACGGAGTGTGGCTGGGTGTGAATGGGTGAGCGATCAACATTGGGCATTCCATCTAATGATAGGGGATATGGTGAGGTGTTAATGGGAAATTTTACAACTACAATCGGACTTGTCTTCGACTCACTCAGCATGCGTGCAAACGGATGACGATCAAACTTGGCGCCTTGCGCCCACACAAAGCTAGAGATAAAACGTAGCCAGCAACACAGTTCAGATTCAAACTTGTCTGAATGGCTATGGCGCTGGGCGCCAGACAACGATTCCCACTCGATCAACCGTATCCACCAGTAACTTACACTTACGCACGCGCTTGTCTGAAGGACTAGGACTTCCCTTTGCTGACTGTGTTAGGACTGCCCTCTGCTGACTCAGACGCGGACTGACTCTAGGGCTCATGAAAGGTCACTTTTGGAAGTTCCGGAAGGTCGTGGACTTTACCTTTCGGAACTGTAGCAGCTACAACCTATGCTACAACTAAGACCTCTAAGACTCAGACCTACGGTTCAAGACCTGACGACCGCAATATATACAACAGCTGAACATGCGACTTTCAGAACACAGGTCGCGGGTTCAAACACACACAGGTGAGGGGTACTCTGCATGGGTGAAGGGGAGGTCTAGGGATCGAGCCCTGGGTACTGCATCTGCTACCGTAATAGGTGAAAACCGTTTGACAACACATATGCACACAATATGCATACGCACTTACGGTGCACATGTACACACACATACACACATACACTTACACACACACACATACACATACTCGTACGCATGCACACACATGCACACATACACATACACGCATACATACACATGCACACATACACGCACACATACACACATACACATGCACATACACATGCACACACGTATACACACGTATACACATACACACATACACACATACACACATACACATACACAAATACACAGACACACACATACACATACACATACACATACACATACACACACATACACCTACACATACACTCACATACACGAATGAACACATGCATGCACAAATATAGAGCGCCTGTTGTGGTGATAATCTTCAACACTCGTGCAAAAACCCATTACACATACTGTTGTGGTGACAATCTTCGACACATACACATATGGAAGCCAAAGTAAAGATAGCGAAAAAAGGATATAACGGATCTACTGTGCTTCATGTGTTTTGCTATAGAGGCAAAACTGTTTCAGTGTTGGATTGTCTGCTTCGATTTTGGATCTACTCTGGGTGGAAAAAGGGTTGTTATGGTGACACATACATGGATACACGGATACACGTACATACACGTCCTGTTCGTTAGGGGTTGGCACTGGGTGCGGGGATTGCCAGATCTGCATGTAAAGTTGACCACTTCTAAATAGTTGCTGATGTGTTCGAATACACCTGTCAAATGCATCCTTGACGTCGAGCTACGACCTCCTGATCTCTGGGTGCGGTGATGTGTTCGAATACATCAGTCATGTTTTCCTGGACGCTGTGGTTCAACCTGCAGGATCAGTTTATCGAAGTCCGATGAAATGGTACCTCGCAGTCATTCTCCTCTTTAAGGACTTGTATTTAGCTAAGCATATCACCACTCAGACAAACGAACATAGTTGGAATTTATGGAATCGAGAAAAAATGACGAGGCTCTGCATGAACGTGCAGTCGAAGGAGGAACCTTGTACGTGCCCCAATTGTGGAGAAGCCTTAGAGGTATACGGGCCAGTCGTTGCAGGCTGATCGGATTCTTTGAGGTCGTAATGCAGTCTCTCCCGAATGGGTAATCAGAGGAAAGGCCAATGCAGGGCAAAATCGATGTGCTGACTCCATATCAGCAGGAGTAACGTGCAATCCTGCCTCATCCAGAAAGCCAACCAAGTCCACTCTACAGCGCAGTCGAAACGTCAGCCAATAGCCGAGTTCAGCTCTGGTCACCTTGGCAAAAGAAGCCTGACATCCCGTAGCAGAAATTCAATGCACAAAATAAATAAATAAATAAATAAAAAAATCAATGCACCAGATAGGCCACTCGGAGATGCACCCGAGTCTGGAGTACCCTCTCGTGAATGCTCGGCACCACTCTGCTTATTATGACATCCAAAAAAGTATGCCCGGGGGATGGGCTGGAGACTCGCCGGCCTTCGATTGCTCTTTGTTGTGCATTCTTCGTTTTGATTCTTTTGACCTCGGTGTTTTTGTTACAAAGGGGCCCAGTGCCCAAGACCATAGCACCAGAAAAAAAGCCAGGAGCCCTCAGGACTCAGACCCTCAACTTCAGGCTGAGCCCTGCTCCTGCAGAAAGGTGTAATCAAAAGACATGTCTTAGATCCAAAAAAGGAAGAGTGATGAAACCAAAGTTGCCATAGTTAGAGAGACCAATATGAATGTATCGCCTGCCGCTAAAGCTCGTAGAAAATGCTTTCTACTGTCTATTGAAGTCCGAACTTTGTGTCCTGAGTTTTTCTGATTGTTCTCATTGTTCTTATAGCCGAAGCTGGGTGATGGTCCCGGTATTGGGGGGAAAATGAAACTCCAAAGATTGGTCGTCCTCTCTCCGACAAGTTCAAAGGTTATTCTGCCCGCAGCCACAACTGAAACGGTATTCACCAATTCGTGGTAGCTGAGGCAGATCCCAGGGCTCGATCCCTAGTTCCCCAACTTACCTGTGTACAATACCTGCGTCAACTCGAAGAGTTGAACCTGCGACCTGTAGAACCGCCAGTGGTAGGTAGGTCTGTCGTAGGTCTATAGGTAGCCAGGATTCGATCCGTAGACCTGTAGATTAGAAGGCTAGTTGCAGTCCTTCTAGAAGGTTGGCAAGTGGTCAAGTGGTGCAGGCAAGTGGGCAAGTGGTGTGACTAAAGCAACAAGCCCATGTTGGAGACGAGGACAAGTGGCAAGGGCAAATAGTAGGACCCTAGTGCAACTGCACTGCGTCGTAGGGAAGTCGCCATGCAGTCATGGGAGAGTCTAGAAAGTACCAGTCCGGTCCAGCAAGTACCACGGGGGGGACTGTGTGCACCATGGGCCAGGGATACAGGGCAGACCAACGCAGCGCAGAAGTATAAATCAAGAGGCTGCGTCCAGCCATTCATTCATTCCTGCGGATGCCATGCGGAAGCGCTGCCTTAGCAGCTTGTGTGAGGAGGTCTGCAGTGTGCCCGAAGACGAAGTGGGCAGAAAAGTGTAGTGTAGCGATAGGTAGTGGCAGCTAGCGCTGCCATAGCTGTAGCATAGCGTGTGTGTGTGTTGGGTATGATACTCAGTGTTGCGTGTGGGACATCCAGGGTGATCCAGAGTGCGAACAGTGAGTTGTGTGGGCGCCCAATCGCCATAGCCAGTTGAAGAGAACTCATATCTGGTTACGATATCTTAAGTACTGTTAGGGCGCATGTCGCCAGTTGCTGTATCGCTGTTTGCATGCAAGACAAGTGTGAATAATCGGGGTGTGAATGCACTAGTATCGGAGCAGGTACCCGCTGTTCCATGCGCGCGATGTGTGCAGGGCCGATCGGCCATAGCTGAAGTGCCGCCGGAGGAGGTAGTCCGCCATAGCGCTCGAGGTGGAAGGAGAAGCCGCGCACCTGCAACAAGGAGACCACGAGAGAGAGAGATGAGTGATACAAGATTGGTTTTCACTTACCCGTGAGCCGAGCCGTTGAGTCCGGTGGAGGAGGAAGACGGCTATAACCGCGGAGTATTAATACAGAGTTCCGGAGGAGAGAGAAAGGGAGGACAGAGAAGGAGAGGATACAGAAAGAAGAAGAAGAGATGTTGAAAGAGGTGGAAGAGGAGGAAGAAGATGAAACGCCATTGCAGAGGAAGAGGGTGCAGTACAGTGGTAGTAGGGATGAAGAGATGGAGAAGCGAATCTCCGAGTGGGTCGCCAACTTATCCCTGGGCGAAGAAGAAGAKGTGGCGATGTATATCTCTAMAGATGATCARGAAGCCGCTATGAGAGCTTGGGAAGCAGAAAAGGATGTTGTGAAGTGGCAGGCATTGGAAGACGAAAAGAGGATGGAGTGGAAGTTGGCAGTGATGAGGGAGAAGAAGAGGAGAGTGGAYGYGGMAGCGGAGGCKGCAGAAGAATTAGAGGAAGTAAAGAATATAGAAGAGCAACTGGCCGCCCAGACCRAACTCCCAGCGCAAATGCGAGTCATAGCCCGAAACGTTGCACGCCTGGCACGAATTCAGGCGGAGCAATATGATTTTAGTAGGAGTCAACACATAGCTGTGCGTTCCATAAAGTTGGGGTTTCGGGACTTTGCGCGTGAGCTGGTAGGCGCTATAGGGACCGAGGTGGGTCACCGCCTCGACAAGACTGAGCGGTTCTGTGCCGGCGCCATCGAGGGCGTCAAAGTGGCAGCTCCCAAGGAGGAGGCACGTCCTCCTCGTCGGGAACCGGTCAAAGTCAAATTCCCTGATTCCTACAGTGGAAAAAGGGAAGAGAACTTCGACAATTGGGAGGCCAATGTCAAGACCTATGTGCATTTGCAACACGTCTCCCCGGATCAGTAGGTTCTGATTGCGATTCACACTCAGAGATGAAGCCGCCAGCTTTGCAAGGTCCCTAGTTCGCGCTGCCAATTGCAGCGATGACCCCGTTGCGTACTCCTCATTCACTTCCGTCACTGAGTTCTTGAAGCTGTTGCGCGAGAGGTTCGCCGATGTCGCCCGTAGTGTTAAGGCCTCAGACAGGCTGCAGACGATCCACGCTCGTAAGTGGAAGAGCGCCAGGGCACTTAAGAGTACCAT
>BFEA01000091.1:3187778-3228601 GCA_003427395.1 Chara braunii
GAGGTTGCGGCAGAGGGAGAGAGACGAATAGAACTAGTACGGCAGCGTGGGATGTTCTCTCGACTATCTGAATAGAACTAGTACTGCAGCGTGGGCTGTTCGCTCGGCTATCCGTCAGTCTGCTCCTCCAGTGCTGGCGATTTCCCAGGTGACCGACCACTGTACATTATAGAGTGTTGGTTGCTTTCTCTCACCCCCCCCCCCCCCCCCCGCCCCCCCTTTTTTTTTCTGTTTTTTGTTTCCTGTCGTCTGTTGCACACGGAAAGAGTAGTGAAGGTTACTCCTTGTATCTCTGTCATTTATGTCTGCGACTGCTCTTTCATCATCGATCTATAATATAAAAACCTGCAATTATTGCTCTGTTCACGATTGTTGCTTGCTTTTGTTGTGTTGTTTCGGAGATTGATTTGGTACAGGACAGCTAGTTTAAGTTATTGCCTTGATTGGCTTACTCCTGGTGAATACAGCTTCTACGCTGCAGCATGGGGCCTCAATGTCTTCTCATCCCCCCAAAAAATCGTACTCAAACACACAGTGCCACACACTCACGCTCACAAGCGCAAAAACACACCCACAAACACGCACCCACACAAAAGACACGCATGCACACACAAACACTCAGAAACACATGCAAATGCACAGTACTGAATGTGCGTCACGTGCACACGTGCGTACACGCACACGCGAACGGACATACACCTGCACAAATGCAAACATAAACACACATCCAGCCCAAATGCACACGTGCACGAACACACACATGCCACACTTTCTCGATTTCCATCTCATTGCCTTCTGCCTTTCCATCTTCCTGATTGGGGCACACCTGCGCACATACACACGCGCGATGCGACAGCATGCCAATATGGGGCATAACCTTTCTTGCCGGGCCACATTACCTATACATAGTGGAAGATGAGCAGCAAACGATGCTAGAGTTGGAAGAGGAGAAGCAGTCAAGTTGGAAGCTGGGAACAATGGTTGGAGGGAGGGAGGGTAAGGCCGGGGAGGGTGGCAGAGAAAATGGGGGGGGGGGGGGGGGGGGGGGGAGGCAAGCGGAAGGATGGGAGGATGGACAAGGATGTGGCGATGAGAATGAGAAGAATGAGCAGCCGGAGGTTGAGGTGAAAGAAATGAGTTTAGAGGATGGGAACAGGATCAGCCGTTGAGACTGCCGAGCAGTCTGTATGTCACTGAGGGATTGCCGGTCTAAGGTGGATGATGTTTCTGCTCATCTATCCTTTCTTATTTGGCTCGGGGTGATGTTCTGATCTTGCTTCCAGATTGTCTCTCTTGTGCCTTGTTTAGATTTGCTGTGGATTGCTTTCTGTTTGTTTATTGTTTTGCCTTCGATTGTGATATGGGCATCCTTTGCTTTGCCTGCCATTGGTCGGTCTGTGGCTGAACAATTCACCGAGTTGTACCGGCGATTGTCGACTTGTGCCAAGCATCGGTTCATTAATATATAGACTTCTTTTCAGGATTGTCGTGTAGCTGGTATGAATGTGATTGTGATTGGCTGGTTTAGTACTCCGATGCTTTTTACTGTTTCTCTTTTTCTTTCCCTTTCTTTTGTTTTTCACCTTCTCCTCGTTGGCGATTCCAGTGTGGTACTCGTTGTTCCTTCTTTGACACCGTGACAGCATTAGACTCTACTTATACCATATCTCGATACCGGATGCCAGCATTTACTTATTCCGCTTTTGGCCAATTGAATTGACTGTCTATTTTTCTTCCTTTGTCAGAGGAGGTGGCGGTAGACAAATATGGCTCTTTCTGCTGTACTGCTTTTTGAAGTTTTTTTTTTCCTTTTTTTTTCCCTTTGTTAAAAATTTTACTGTCCTGTTCCAGTGTGTTGCATTTGTTTCTTCTGTGATACCTTTCACAGCGTTAAGTATTTTCGGTGTCCTCTTTTTTTTTTTTTTTTTTTTTTTTTTTGTCTTCTCTACAGACTTGGGTTCGTTTCTCCTTAGATCCCATTCACAGCACTTTGGTGTCCTGCTCATAGTCCTCTTATGGGATTACTATCTATCTACCACATATCAGTAGCGGATGACACCATTTATGTAGCCTGATTTCAGCCAAATGCAATTGGCTATAATGTTTATTCGTCTGCCTTTGGAAGTTCAGGTGGTGGTAGCAGCAGGCTCTTCTTGCTGACATGTCATTACGACAGGACTGTTCTGCTTCTGAGGCTATAAGCAAGCAAGGTGGAAAACGAAAAGAGGAGGGTGTGCCTGCAAACGATGCAGACCTGCTTCTGCGGCCAAGCAAGAGGGAGATGGAAAAGAGGACATGGTGCCTGCAAACGTGTGTTTCATTTGCAGGATGTTTATAGCAGCTATCAATGAGCGTTCAGCTTGATACTTGCACTATTTTTATACCCAGCAATTAGCATTCAGCGATCGCTTTTCTTCTTTCTCACTCCGTCCTGTGATTGGATTTGCCCACTTTCCGCGTAATCAGATGATGTTGGTGGGCAAGTGCTTGGTGATGAATGCCCTAGTAGTCTTTCTTTGATGTGTGAACTTGTCAAGTTGTTGGACTGCTGATGGTGTGAACTTTCCGCGTAATCAGATTCCAGTCATTGCAAGAGGTGATGGTGATGGTGATGGTGCTGCTGCTGCTGCTGGAATCATTTGGATGCTACTCCCACCGGAGCGTCAATTGAAGGACATGTTCGGGTGCGAATGGTACTTCGAACTTTTCTGCAGTGTTCAGGTGGAGAAGCGCTTTGGGCACGGGTTCACTGCACAGGCATATGATCGTTGAATGTAGGCCTAGGCAGGCATCATATTTTCTAAGATGCCTTCAGGATGTTGGTCACGTGGCGAGGTCCGTCCTCAGTTGGGCAGTTGTTGTTTTCGGGGGTTTATCTCACCCTGCCTTCATGTATACGAATGAGCAAATATGTATATCATTTGAGAATATGTGGAGTTTCAAGTTGTTGTTTTGTCTTGTGTAGAGATTGAATCGATGAATTGCTCGTCTTTGGCTACAGGTACAGAAACTTTATCTTTTGTCTTTCATTTCATTTTGTTTTTTGTTTTATTTTATTTTGTTTTTTGTTTTATTTTGTTTTGTTTTATTTTAGTTTAGTTTTTAAGATTTTCTCCAGGCATGCAATACGTCCCTCCACCGAGAGAAGCCCCCTAGATAGCTATGCTTGCAGGGGTCCCCTGTATAGCCTGAGTAGTAGTGTGGGTAGGTAGTGAACGAGAATTATAAGGGAGAACTATCCTTTCCGTTTCTTTCTTTTCGTAGGACAGAAAGCTCCACTCTATTGGTTGGTATCTGCAGCTGATGGAAACTGGGGCCCATGCTCCACTTGGGGAGGTTTGGCTCTGCTTTCGAGTTTTTTTGATTTTTTTTTTTAACCCCTGAGAGCTGCAATCTATTGGTTGGGATCTGCAGTGCAGAAAACCGGGGGTCGTGCTCCACTTGCCACTTGGCAGAGGGTTTTTTTTTTTTTTTTTTCTCACCTGCGACCCAACCTGGCCAATTTTCTTCCTGTACCATGCACCCGACCGACCCAAGATTTTTAATTTCCACCTCAAGATGACCCCACCCACCTGAAATATTTTTTTGAAATTTCAGCCCTGTGCCTGCCATGCCTGCCACCCGAGAAAAGTCTCATCTGGACCCACCCGCACCCGTGAGAACATCGGTGTACCCGCCCGCACCCGAAACCTAAATTTTTGCCACCCACACCTGCTTGTTCCAATGCAGCCCTGTCCACGACGACAACAACAGTATCACCACCTCTTTACCGCCGCCCGTCAGTGTCATTCTGTCATGGTGTCGCCCAGCAGCAAGGCCAGGTAAATTGGCGGCGGGCTTTTGAATATGCCAAGTTAATTGGCGGCGGGCTTTTGAATATGATGCCAAGTTAATTGGCGGTGGGCTTTTGAATCTGCCGAGTTTGCTAACCGAGGCTTGAGTTCAAAGAGGTGACCTGGATCTATCAGCTGTGTGACCGAGGCCAACGCTTCACCCACCTGTCATCCACCCGCCGGGTGATCGAGAGCATTTGTCGACCTGCCCATGACCCAGAAATGCCCACTAGCGGCACGCGCCGATCACGCACCCAAGAAGGCATAGGTAGACGCAAACCCAACCCAATCACTTTGTGGGTCTTGTGGGGCAGGTGGGTGCGGCTGAGGGTACCCGGTGCCCAAATCTGCCACTTGGGGAGGTTTACCTCTGTTTTCGAGTGTCTTTTTAGTTTGTTTGTTTTAAGGCAGTAGTGCCTTTGTCGTTTTGGGAAGTAGCGGGCCTCTGACTTTCAGGAGGCCAAGTTCTCGGGATGGTATGGCCAAAAATAAACTCGGAACCCCCGAAATACAATCAACTTGTCTCAAGTTCTAGGATGATATTCCCAGATGAAGGTACATGCCTAAAAGGGACAAGTACCACTATCAAAGTCAAATCGGTTCTCCTAATAGGGTCACATTCTCACATTATATCACGACGTACTTAAGTTTATATTCCAAGCCATATGCTCAGCCTTCTCTTATCTTTAGCAGTCCATACATGTGCGAGGCTCACCCTCATATTCTAACCAATTTACCCTTCAGTAGACGCAAGAGTCTAAAAAATGCTTATCCAATCTAACCCGAGGCTCCTTATGATCCCATGTATACACACAATGTACTAAAAGCATGCATATGTATTTTCTAACCCACTCGGTATATGGTCAGGATCTTGCCAACTTAAAAGATGGAGTTGGGATCACACAATCAGTTAGCATGCTATCCTAACTCTCGTGTCCACGTGTATACAATTGGATTCATTAAAACAATCCCAAGCAATCTAGGTTCAACCTCGGGCTTGAATACTTCCCAAGCCTAAGGGTTAGGGTTAATCACCTCCTCACGCTGCTATATTCTCTCTAACCTTATCCCTCACCTGCCTTTCACATCCCTCGGTCAGTATATCCATTTTTCTCGTTCACACAACATCTTACACAGTTACCCTTGCTCTAACATTAAGGGTACTATAAGCAATATACAACCCACCTAGGCAGACTGTGATCATGGCTACGAATGTCATTGACCTTGGCACTTGCACTGGATAGCGAGACAGTTATGTACGAGTTTATGAGGGACGCATTTAGTAAATTATGGATGCACCTTCTATCGGCATACTACTGCTCGGACCGCATCCCAATTTTCAATTCTTTCATTTGGATCATGAGTGTTAGCATATGCGTTAACTACGTTGACCAGGTCCTAAGCCTTTGACTAGGGGGTAAAAAACTTTGGTCTGACTGCACCCTTGTTTGCCCCCCGAAATATTTTTTTACCAGAAATTTAGGCAGGATGACTCATGACGGGGCTGAAGGTAGTACAAACTTTTAGCACGCTTTACCTCTATATGGGTTTACCTGCTCTTCCCTCACAGACTCTTCTTGTCCACTTCTTAATAGCTCCCTCAGTTATCCTCAAAGGCCTCGTAAGCAGGCTGCCATGTCCAAACGCTAATTCAATTCCATGCAAGATCCAAAATGATGGTGGGGCATATAGGGTCACCCTCACGATCGTACAACCTTAATCATCATCAAATTCAGACTCGGTCCAGACGAAGATATTTTTGTCTATTAACATGCTCCACCAGGAATGGCAAGAATACTTCTAGTCCATCCTCTTTTTTAACACGCAAGGTCATACTGGGATCTTCCTTAGCATAGGGCAGTCTGAGCTGCCTTTGCTCTAGTCTTTGGTTCTTCCCATAAAAAAAAAAGGTTCAGGATACGCCTTCCGTTACTATGCTGACAATCGTGTTTTACAGTCTCTATTCCTAAGGTCTTAGCTTCGTATTATCTTTTACTAAAATTTATCATTTTCAGTATTTATGACCACCCAACTGAAAAGGAATAATTATGGTAATATATCATGGTCATAGTACACCCATAGATATCAAGATTCACAAAAAATTGCTCATGGCAATTGATATATTACCTTAGTAGTCGACATTAGCAATACTCATAACAATCAATAAGAATTATATACAACTACTCAGTTACCCGGAAGTATATATGAATACCTTACCTTGACTAAAATCAAGGCAAGTTTGTTCAGAGTACATACTCTTGGATACAATAACAATAAAGAATATAACACTCTAACTCCCCAAGTTTGACGGAAGTATATTGCGGCGAGGAGCAGTGTAATCCATTTTAGAATAGATAACATCCCATATCCCTGAGCCCCGCTCAAGGATCAAGCCTCATTGCTTTTTCCTCCAATTCCAACACTTGCTCTTTGCAGACCCTTTCGACAAAGTAAACAACCTTACCATACACGCTTCGAGATGTACTGTTTCGTCCTGTGCTGGTGAAGATACTTGACAAAACAATAGTTGGGGATTCACCCCTTACTTCTTTGTGGCATGTAGTAGTTGCTTCCCTTATAGGCCATGATCTGACAAGGTTCGAATACTTTCCTCCTTTTAAGTAGTATTGTAGTCATCTTATCAGGGGATACAACAACAACACCCCACTATGGATCAGGAACATAGTTCCTTTGTGGGTCGCAGTGCTGCCTACAAGACAAAGTTATAACTTTTTCAAAGTCATTTCTCGGGGGAACAATAACATAGCATTGCACTCTTCCTTAAGATAGACCTTACGCAACTCTTTCTTAAGGTAGACCTTACGCATTGACCATTCTATGAGAAGAACCTTATCCCAAGGAAGTGGTCACTCCATTCACCTCTGAATGTGCATCAAACATGAATTTTGCACAATGCCCCTACTCTTTGAAGAGCAATCCAAATGCACAGACTTAATAGACAATCATAAGTCGATAATTGGACTTGGAACGCTCATATAAATCTTTGCATACTGATAATTTCAAATACATGCTTTAGATGCATAGCCCATACGAGGTATTCCTGAAAAGGATAGTCATAAAATAATATCAAGCACACAACCTCACATAAATAGACACTAAAAAACCTTATTCAGATAAGTTCTAACATGTATGGGTGAGTTCGACATATAACTCGAGAGAAAATCCCCTCAGAAAGTTATTCTCAAGTCCTTAGTTCCAACTCATAGACTCAAGTGGATGGTCAAAACCTGGAAAAACTCAAACGAGGGTCTAACATCACCTACAACTTATTGCCCCATCAAATGTAAGCAAAATAGTCTAAGTGTTAGCCCCTTCACTTGTTATTCTTATTGCCCTTGGGATTAGATCTCTCTCTCGCAGATGAGATACTATGTAGACCTACTACGTTCCGTAGTCGCTTTTAGTGAGGTTACAACACCGTATTCCTTGCACCCATTTGCCCCCTTATACGTCTAGTTCAAACACATCACGAGGGGCAGATCTCACACTTCCATGACTATATAACTCGAACAACCGCTTAAAACCCAGACTCAAGGATACCCATCCATGCTCATAAAGATTTTTAGCGTCCTTTAATCTAACTGTCCCCGAAGTCTCTCGATGACTTCTAACATAATGGGCTCCATTACTCGTCATCGACCTCACTCTAATGCAAAAGTACCAAGTTGCTCTCATAACCACTTAGAGAACTATTTTCACCATAATAGGTACCTTATAAGACCTACTTCCACAATGGACATTCTTAGTCATGTTGACGCCACCTCATCCTACCTTAGCCATATCAAACATGCAAAGCATCGTCCAAACCCGCCAACTATAAGGGTCAAGAGAGGCACCAACTCCAACTTTCATCATACTAGTCAGAGCACGTGAGCACATAGTCAGAACGTCTACCTCTCGCGCCACCCTTACTACACTAGTCAAAAATAAACTCACACAATCAACTCTCTCTCGCTCTTTATCCAATATCATCAATCGATTAGTCATAAATCCCCAAAGAAACTTCTCATTTTGCCTATTTCTCACATTCCAATACCTGGATGTCGGCTTATTGCGAATTCGACAGGACAAGAGCATGCCGGAAAAGGACAAGTGAGGGGATATCGATCGCTAGCTCAAACCATCCAAGATGGTTGTTCGAGTTCACTATTGTTTTACGACATAAACCTGGTTATGGTAAATCGAAGAATCTTTCGAAATTGCTCAACCCCCCAGACAATAGATAGCTCGCGACAACGGTAGGCAACCGTTATCCTCGGCAACAGTGCCACCTATCAAGCGCATCGGTCCCCCGTCACGCAGGGCGGGATTCTCTCGACCGTGTCACGCAGGAGTTGGTCTCTTCCTCGTCGAGATACACATAGAGCTTTCGCAAGCCGCTCGGCCGAGTGCGTCAGCCATGCCTCTCGCAAACCCCTACGACAGGATAGCGCCAAGGCGAGGCAAGACTTACCTCCACCAGAGGGAGTTGTCACCTCCCTTCTGTGGGCGTATCCCCGTCGAGTTACCAGTCTACAATACAAAGGTTAATCAATTGCAATCGCAGAGGTGGATAGGGCGTTTCTCGTTCGTTGTAGCATAGGGGGTACGCGCGGTTTTACACCTCTAATCGACGCATTGGGGGGTTGAGGTCCTAAGCGCGATTCATCGTCGGTCAACCAGGACGCACCCCACTACACCACATCACCCACACACACGGAACGACACAAAACAAACAATACAACAACACTCTTAGTCCCTTCAGTAGCCATCACATAACCTTCCGATGTGGAAAATCGGATAGCCGATTCGCGTGAGACTCGTCCGCGGGTCTTTCGTTTTTTGAATGTTTTCACACATGTGGGACCCATTCAAAAAGATTGTAGATATGATAATTATAGTAAAATATAATATCGACTCTGGTTCGGAACAGAAGAACTTCCCACATCAACTAGCAATGCATGCTTATGCTCGACACTGAAGTGTCGGTTGACACGCGTCTTGAGGGGTTAATCTCTCGATGATAGGCAACCACCAAGTGCGGTTGAAAATCGCACCCTCCTCTACACCCTGTGGAGAGTGGGTGGTACACAAGTTCATACCTGTGTGGCAATGATTGTCTCTTATCGCCCTTGAGACCAGCTCCATCATCTAGGGCCTGGAGAGAAATCAAGGGGTTTGACTTTGACGGTTGCCACGGACTACAACGTCCAACTATATAAAAATTCTAAGAAGCAAAAGATAAAAGGGTATCTTCTTTTTTTCTCAAAACATAATTTGTTTAACCCTTACACACGGTCACAGTAGGTCGCGCGAGCACTGAAAGCATATGTATTTACATATATAGAGAGGGTTATAAATATGTGAAAAGACTTCTCACAATCACAGTATGACTCCTCTCAGCCATATATATGTATGTGATCGCAGACAGTCAAATTCAAAGTCCAAACCACCAAACATATATGCAATCACATCAAAGATTCAACCAAAAATCCACGGACTACAAGAGGTCAACTTCAATCAATATTTGCGCTCACACCCCTCATTTTAGTCATACAAACCTCAACCTTAGTGTACTCTCCCAGCAATAAAATACACAGTACGTTTGTTAAATGGTCATTTAAGAAAGTCCAGGCAAAAACACAATGAAACAATTCAAACCAAGGGGCTAAAGCCTTTAGGTTGAGTGGTCCGAGTGGATTGGAGTTGAATCGTAAACCAACGAATCAACAACGGACTTGTTATCAGTGATAGCAGAAGATGATCCTCATAAGATCAAGATGAAAGTAGTCCAAATCTTAAATCAGAACGATCAAATGAACCTGTACCACAAGACAGGTCAATGCCTAAGCTAAATCATCATTATATAGGGAATAAATCTCCATAGCACATCCTTACTCAATGTTGCGTGCCAAGTAAATTTAAGTTTACCCCCGAGTCAGTGTCCAAAGAGAAGGCAGACCTTTGGCATAATCTCCCCCATAAGTGTTTTTTCATAATTTATACTAAGTTTACATATAAAAACTGAAACAATATCTAACTTTAAAAAGTCAAATTTTGTCTAACTCTCTGAATGAGTAAAAATTTGATCAGCATTTCCTTTATAAAAGTAGACTTCCCAGATTTATACTAAGTCAGATAAGAACACAAAGTAAACTTGAGTTAAGCCAAGACAAAATTTAATCAACTCTTTAGATTTGTAGAAATTTCGGCAGCGCTTTCCGTAGAGAAAGTGTTTTTCCAAAATTTATACAAAGCTAAGTCTAAAAAGTTAGAATAACTTCCCAAAATCAAATTTTGCCTCATTTCCTGAATTAATAAAAACTTTGGCAACACTACTTTTAGAAAATGAGACTTTTCAGATTTTTACTAAGCCACACATAAATTTTAGGAAAACTAAATTTTGAAGACAAAATCTGACCAACTCCTTGGTTTTGTAGAAGTTTCGGCAGCGCTTCCCGTAGAGGAACTGACTTACCAAGATTTATGCAAAACCAAGTATAATAAATGATCCAAGAAAATACAGAATTTGACCTAAATAAAATAAACTTAGCTCAGAAAATATAGAATTGAACAAAACTCTTATGGCTCTAGCACGTGGTGAGCAACTAAAGCAACTACCTATCAAACTGGAATTCAGACTAGGTAGTGGTCTCACAAAGTCACATGCAAGGTCAAACCACAAAGGTAAGTATTATCACCAACCCAAAGTCAACTTGGTCAAGCAACAGTTCATAGTCAGACTTTTCAGATTTTTACGAAGTCATACATAAATTTTAGACAAACTAAATTTTGAAAAGACAAAATTTGACTAACTCCTTGGTTTTGTAGAAATTTCGGGAGCGTTATCCGTAGAGGAAGTGGCGTACCAAGATTTATGCAAAACCAAGTATAATAAATGATCCAAGAAAATACAGAATTTGACCTAAATAAAATAAACTTAGCTCAGAAAATGCAGAATTGAACAAAACTCTTATGGCTCTAGCACGTGGCGAGCAACTAAAGCAACTACCTATCAAATTGGAATTCAGACTAGGTAGTGATCTCACGAAGTCACATGCAAGGTCAAACCACAAAGGTAGGTACTCTCATCAACCCAAAGTTATCTTGGTCAAACAACAGTTCATAGTCTCTTAATGATTTATCCCTTCTACCCAGCTTACATAAGGCGTAAAGTTAGACCACCCAATCTTATGGGAACGTGTCTAGCTCAGCCATATAATATACACAAACACAGGGCACTAGACTTTTTCTCTTCCTTGGGCACATGACTAGGTTAGTCAGCCTAGTCGTCCTGAACTGTTTAAGTATCCAAGTTATCTTTAATTATCTGCACTTAGTCTTTTAAGGTAGCATATGACTGAACCATTTTGCTTAGAAACGATGTTCAGCCTGCTCAATCTTACTACAAGTTCACTCTTAATCCATACTCTCTTCAGTTGGTGATAATTTATAGTCAGACTATTCAATCTTAGGGAAAAATGTATGACTAGCCTGTTCATAAATAAATAAGTATAAGATATAAATAAATTTAACATTTTGGTTTCAGCATGTGCTTGGCTCCAGCCCAGACCACCCAATCTTTTGGGAACCTGTCTAATCCTTTGTCTGAATTTCCCCCTCGGAACAAAACCGAAAAGAGTCAGGGTCATTCAATCTTATGGAATATGTCAAACTCTCCTTCATAGCTAATAAAACATAAGAAAACTCAAAGAAGCAAGACAACTAAGCCATCCAATCTTATGGAAAAATGTTTGGTCCCTGAAAGTCAAACACAAGCAGCTCTCGCAAGTCAAAGCAACCAGACCACCCAATCTTATGGGAACTTGTCTGGTCCTTCAAGCAATCGAAAATAAACATAGCACTGGGCCCTCCAATCTTATAGAGACCTTCCCAGCCCTTAATTGACCCAACCAAACTCAAGCAGTACAACATTTCTCCCACCTTTCCTCCAACTACAAACCCGTTTCACAATCTGCTTTTAGTCAACACAACAAAGCTTAAACCGAGCTTACACAATCCTTCTTTGAGTTAAGTCTGGTTTGTCCTGAAAATCAAACTGAAAGTCAAAGTAGGGATGCAGACAATATACTCAGTCAACCATAGCAAGAAATACAGATACGGGTTATAACACGGTTTATAAAGGGAAAGCAATGATTACCTCTCAGTTCCGTGCCCCCAAAACCCCTTATGAGTTTCGGCAGAGCTCCCACAATCGGTGGGTTGACTCCCCACAAAGTCTTGTTGCGGTCCTACGAGTTGCAATCCCACATACCGCCTTCCTCTCAGAACAAGACTAGCCTTACAATAAGGACAAAAGGAGGGATTTCAGACTCTAGAGATACAGGAGGGGGACAAACTCAACTGCCGGGAGAGGGCCTTGAAACCGCCATACACCTGAAAGTCCCGCAATGATGACCAAAACGCAATGGCTTGGTTAAACTACCGTCAAATGTAGAACAACAACACCCTAGCAATCCTTCAAAAATACAGCGGTAGCCCCGTTATAGACCGTGATTGCCTCCTTGGATCGTATCCCTTGATAAAAACGTTGTTACGCAGCTTTTAGAAAGCCACGCCCGAATATTGCACACCCCCGTGCTCTACTCTAGTCGCAAAACGGGAATGGCACGAGTTCAGTACAAAAAGGCATTACTCGTAGTCGTGCGCACCACTACACACAAATAGTAAGACTCAGCAGCGCTCCATAAGTTATCGAGACACAGCAAGGTCTTGTTTCTTGGGTTGCAGGCGAGCTGCCTCTTCCGGGGCCAAACCCATTGGTAAGGCGCGAACAGGTCATGCACTCCAGCACAGCTTGTCACATCCGCTCGCTTCTCTCCCTCTCTACCTCACTTGACGACATATTCAAGTATCAAGATAGACCTGACCATTAGATGACGCCAATTTCACTAGAGGCCAACCACGCACGTTTGCAACTCAGCAACTTTCTGCGTGTATCAATTGAGTAGTTTCCATACGTACAAAGATGGAAGGGAATCTTCCGCTGTCGAGCGCATCCGCTCCCACCTTTTCGCAAAAGGCGAGAGCCCTCCCGGCCATGTCACGCAAAAGTAAAACAAAACAAAATCAAGAGACAACTTGGGAACGACACAAAAATAATCTCGCGAACCGCCAAGACGGGTGTGGTTGCATCGCTCCTTCGCCACTCTAGCCGGGTGCGCCGACCGTACATCCGCAGTCCCCTACGACAGGATAGGTTCCCGCGGGGCATAAACTTTCCTTCCCTAAGGGGCTGTCACCACCCTTAGGGGCGTATCCCTACCGAGCTACTGACCCACATGCGGAAGCTTTCAAATGCAATTGCAAAGGTGGATCAGCCGAGGGCATTTGCTCATTCGCTGTAGTATAGATACGTTTGGTTAACGTCAAGTGGACTCGAGTGACATCCGTTCCTTAGGGCGCTGATCTCCTAAGTACGAAGCGTACGTCGGTCGACTAGAACAATTTCAACCAAGCGTGAAACCTCATTTCATCATAGTGCCTTTAGACACACAGTCAAAAAAAGTAATAATAACTATACATAATTACATCAAAAGGATTCAAATGTAGTCGATAGAAAGGTATATCCAATGAGAAATAATAACTAAAAAACTATGTTACCAGTTATCTGATGGCAGGACGTCCTGGCCGGACAGTCAAGGGGGTCCCAGGCAGGACGTCCTGGCCGGACAGTCAAGGAGGTCCCAGACGTCCGGGCCCGGACAGCTCCATTTTTAGCAATTAAATGCACGAAGAAAATGAAAAAAAATTGGGGGTGCCTTTATTTATTTATTTTTTTAAATTGACAACTAATTTCGATATTATCCCAAGGCAAAAGTTGTTCAGTTTATGTTTCTACATAACATAGTTTGTTTTTCATATTTTTTGGAGTTTTTTTTTTTTTTTTTTTTTTTTCGTTCGGGGTCGGACAGTCTGCTAGGGGAGGATGTCCGACCTGTTGTCCAAGCGGACAATCCCGGACGGTCAGGGGGGTCCCGGACGTCCTATCAGGTAACCTAGCTAAAAAAACATCAAATCATCCTATGAAACATCTAATAAAACAATATCAAAATAAACCCCGACCACCTCGGGTCGAACTCCACAAAACAATCATACAACTGTCAATGAGGAGTTGGCTTCCGACAATAACATAGACGCAGCCGACAACGTAGTCGGACTGCCTCGGTTTTGACTTGATGAGACACTCCACCAAAGTCATTCATTTCATTTTACCGCTGACTTAAAATTATGCACACACACACACACCCGTCTCCACTCATTCTCAATCTTTTTGGATGACATGTTGCTTTGCAAATGAATCTCAATCAGGTGCATTGCTTGAAGCGTTGCATGTCTTTCCCTCTATGAAGTGGTCTGGGGTACTCCTCCTCCTCGTCCGAGCACAAGACTCAGATCTCAGAAGTTTGATCGTCTCCAGCGAATCGGCAGAGTACCCCCCGCAAAACGGTCCACTCTGGGTCGATAACAGGGCCGACTCCTGAAGCAACGAACCCCCGTCCCTGATGCTTCGTAGAGAAAGATAATACGTCCACAACGAGTAATTTTCGGTTATTCTCATTTCTCATAAGTCTAGGGTAACTTAAACGAAGAAAGTCGGCGGAGATAAAGAATGAGAATCATTTGGACAGGTATAGATAGATAAGGTCATTCTGGATATAAAAGATCAATCCTCGGGAAAATAATAAGTTATTTTGATCTTATCTGCTTTATTTCAATCAAATTTGTTTTAAGGTGCATACAAAATTAACGTTTTTCAAAGCAACGAATCCCTTTTGACATTCTGGCAGGTAAAAAATAAAATAACACAATCCTTTTCCTTTTCTCCAATAGGCAAAATAAATATTTTTTTCAATTATCTTTCTACCTACCTGTGCAACACGTGAAGAAAACAAATTCAAAATGAAACAGTACAATCTCGTACACGAGTCAGACCTTTCCATTCACATGCATGACTCGCACAACTTTCCTCTCCCTTTTTTCTTGAACATCCAAAACAAACAAGGTCAAGCAAAGTGTGGGCTCACACAGATGTGAAGGGAAGTTTGAGTCAATCAACTGACTGACCTTGAGTGAAGTTTAATCCGGCTCACTCAAGAAAGCTTGAGTAATATTTTCAATCAAAAGAAAATGATCGCTGCTGAATATGAAAATATGCGGCTCACATGAAATCCAAGGCTCACAACTCCACAGGTTGTGGCCTTTCTCATGAGCCACAGTCCACGTCTTTCACCAACTGTCCGAATGAGCAGAGGCTGAACCACAAAAAAAATTGAAGCGAGATAATCCTCCAGGAGGGTGTTCTCACAATCGAGTTCCACATGGTCCCATTGTTCCAGACAATCCCAATGCAGTCCCAATTACAGTTCCAACGGCACCACGTCCCTGAGGATCTGTCCCAAACCAACTCGCAAGTTACACCGCCTCTCACCACGTCCGCTCTCAATAACCACACCAACAAGTTTGTCCCGATCTCAAATCAGTCTCACCTGGTCCCAGAATGGTCATACGTGGTCCTACGTTACCACCAAAGCACCGTATGGTCCCAAACTCAAAATCCGCCAGCACGCCGCAAAAAAATAATGGTGACCCTGGTTGAAAACTGCATGTGCCGTGTGCCCAGTAATCATTGTTGTGTGCACTCACTCTGCACTTTTTTTCATGCCGCCGGCCCACGCACCACTACCGCACAAACCCAATCATGCACATATGCCCATATGCCCACACTACCGTTGAATCATAAAAGAATAATCCGCACACATGAAAAATTAAAAGCGGAATCGTCGCTTGCCATCGTGCCAGAAAATTGACAGTAGTTTTCAATCGAAGTGCCACTGTCGTGCCAAAAATTTGGCAGCATAACCTCAAAAAAAAAAAAACGTCGTGCCATGCCGCCGAATGGACAGCACCTCCCCTTAGGGAGACCTTGATGCCGCCACGCCGTCAATTCAGTAGCACCTCACCACCGGAGTGCCGTTGCCGCTGTGCCGAAACAAATTGGCAGCATTTCCCCACCGAAGTGTTGTTGCTGCCTTGCCAAAAAATTGGCAGCACTTCCCCACTGAAAGTGCTGATGTCGCTGCCTTACGGCCGCAGCAACTGCTTACACACACAGCTCACGTACCAGGGCGGGGCAAAAAGTTCCCCGCCCTCGACTATGGTTGCCTCCCTTCTCCTTCTCCAACTCTCTGCAGACCTCCACTCTCCACCAGCCTCTCTTCCTCCTCTCCCGCAACACCGCCCCACATTAGCAGCCAGGCAACATTCACTCAAGTGAATGGCCCAGCGGCACTGCCACAAGTGTGAGGCTGTTGGGTGGAGTGCTGGCTTTTATAGCTAGTTGAAGGCATGTGGGCAAATGTCTTACCCACATCCAAGCAAAATTCGTCAGTGCTCCTGACCCTCGATTTAAATCGACGGTCAAGAGCTCGATGCCTTGGTTTTCCCTTAGGAGAACCAGGGTCATCAACTCCTAGAAGCACCTGGTCATTTCCTCAGGCTAGGTGCTCCTTGGAATGGTTTACCCAGCCAGACTGTAACCTGTTCAAAAAAACGAACAGGCACAATCTCATCAACCCCTAAAACATTCAGGGGTTGCACCTGACGTGCGGCGGCGACCATATTCGTGGCCGTTACTTTTTTTTTCCCCCTTCATTTTCTTTCTTTCTTTCTTCTTTTTCTCTTTTTCGTACCTTATTCCCCACTTCATTTCCCTGTCCAAGGGGCAACCCGCCGTTCAAAACCAACGGTCGCCCCCTCCTTTTAGTCATTTTACGAAGTCGAACTAGAGTCAACTTATCAGAGGCTTCCTTCCCCTGTATGTGCCTGTATCAGGCACAGTAAGTGTGCCTGAATCAGGCGCAGTTGGCTAAAGCCAACTCTAAAGGATAAAAAAGCAACATCGCTCTAATCGCTTGGCTGCCATAAGCCGCGGTGGTTACTTTTCTGGCTCCTCTAGCTTCAAGTCCTAAAACGCTGAAGGAACAAACAGGCGCCCGCACCCGGACGCCAACAGCGCCAGGTTCGGGTGCGTTGTTGATCACTGCAGCCTGTTTTCTAAAACGAACGGGTGCAACGATAAGACTCGTACTACGACAGTTCAGGGAGGGGAATCTAAAAAGAATAAAAATCTTAGAAAAAGAAGGACAAAAAAAAAAAAAAAAGTACCTTGCAGCCGAAAAACGGTCGCCCGTTATGGACGGGTACCTTCAAATGTCCATCGGGAACTATAAGTCCCCATCAATTCATAATGCGTCACATGGCGCTTGATTTTTTTCACTCCTTTTTTTTTCTTTTTTTTTTCCCTATGGCTCGCCCTGCTAAAGTTGGCGCCCCGCTACCTAACCCGTTGGAACTCACCCTGGCGGCCCGCAAGGCACCCTGTTAATTGCGCGTCCGACATCGGGCTCCGACGCGGAGTTAAATCTCACAACCCAAACAAATTAGTAACCCTTCTCTCCCACATCGCGTCCTATACCCGGCGTGTCCATTCTTTTTAGCCCACTTAGGCCCTAAATCGTGCGGTTGCTAAGCCGCTCAACATTATTTTGGACAGAATAGGCCTAACTTTAGTATTTCCATGTCCATGCTCTTCTGCGGGTTGGACAAAACGAAGCATTGCCAGTTACTGTCGTTACTCTCGGACACCACAGACATCCGAACTAAAGTTTGAAAATTTTTAGTCTCTCAATCACAGGTCAGGTCTGAATAAACTTTTGGCAACGTCAGTCTCATCAAGTCCCTCAACTCAACAAAAGAATCAGACAGCATCTGACGTTTAGAAACCCCGGCAAAGACCCTTGTTAGGGTATTTGCCCCGACACCGTAATACACAGGAAAGTGCACTGGGAAGAAACCTAAGTGAATGCAAGACGGCTACGATCCCGTGAGATCAATAACGGATGGCCAAACGCATGACACGAGGACTCAAGAGGCGGTACTACAGAGGAGAAAACTACAAAAAAACAACAACGAAATCCACGACTATCGGTTTCGCTCCTCTACCCCGTAGCGAAAGTGAATCTCCTCGGAGGAGAAGACAAGTACGTATTTCTCCTCTTCCCTCTCCTTCCACTCTCCACCTTCGCCCCTCGTACTACCCGTCCCTTGCATCTGCTCGGGAGTATGATTAGATTCAGACGAATGAACTCGTAGGAACTAAAACATCTATAATGACAAAAATCGTAACAACGAACATCGTGGAGGCGGAATGTCGGGAAGGGATAAACGCAGCGCCCTGCTTCTCTTAATACTTTTTAAGGGGAATGAATCTCGCCCTATGATGTGGGTAGATACAGCGTATGGGTAAGTACTTCATCTCACTTCTATGTCTCCCCCCTTCGTGCAATCCTTGCTACCCATCCTACCCGGATCACTTACTAAGCCCACCATCTAACACGACCAACTGACTCGCCATGTCTAAAACTACGAATTTAACTCCTTCTCTCGCTTGTTTTCGCTGAGGAACGAGCGAGATTTTTCAACTTTCACCTTCTGCCATAGTCCCTTCTCCGTCGCTCTCGCGCACTGCTATCTTCTCCTAACTCCTCCCTTATTAACTCTTCTCTAAATCTGACATCATTATTTGATTCACCCATACCAACAACCCTTGTATAAGTTCGTTCCTTTCTGAAATTCGACTAAAAACGAGCGAGATACACTCGTCCTTCCCCTTCTTCCTCTTCGCTTTCGCCATCTCGGCACACTAACGTTTCTTCCTCGCCCACTATCTACTGATCCACTATCAAAACTAACCCCGGCATTCAATTCGCAGCCATCAAAAACCTCTATGTAGTATCTTTTCGCGCCTGATTCTGCTAAGAATGGAGCGAACTATCAGCTTTCTTCCTTGCCCGCCATGTTTCTCCACAACTTCTTTGAATGAATCCGGTGTGGAAACGCGCCCTGATTCATTTCCTCTTTCGCTACCTCTTTCGCCCCTCCCTGCTACTAACACAGTACCTGCCGTAGCGGCCCCACAACGCCCAACGCAGTCTGATCAAGTTATCACGGACGATATTCCAAAAGAGGTCGATTACCCGACGACTCGATTAGTCTTTTGCCCTTCTACCCTGTCCGACGAGCGGTGTGTCCAGCAGGTACCGCTGCCGCCCCGCCACAGTCTCTTCCTGCCCACTTCACTCCGACAGAACCCGTCACCACCTCGAGCCAGCACCGACCAAACTCCCACTCAGATAGCTGGCCGCGGGACTGAGGGCGCGACCCGCTGTAAGGCCTATGCGTGGGTCTTGGTGAACTGGGCCCGGTACGACCGTCGGCGGTAGTAGCAAATATTCAAATGAGAATTTTGAAAATCAAAGTGGAGAAGGGTTCCCCACGACCCGCAGCTGGTCGCGGCACCGCTGCGGTCTCCCAACAACGCCCCGGACCGCTTCGCTCTACTGCGTCGGGCACGATCCACCATCTACCGGGTTTCAACAGCATACTCACACTCAAACCTCTCACAGTAGATCGTGGTTGGTGGACAATGCATCCGCAGAAGGGTTCCCGACACTCAAACTTCCTCCTCCGCGTCGTAGGTCAAATCGCCTACCTGCTCGCGAGTACTTTGAACTCCTCGATGACAGGATAGAGGAATTTCATTAGCATCTCGAATACGCAGGAGCCCGTAGGTCAACCAAAGGAGGCTCACGCTCACAGTCCTTGACTGTCGTTACGGCCTCTAGATCCAACGTCACGTCCGAGTCAAATAACGCTGGAGCATAAAAGGATAATAATAATACGACAATAAATAATAAGATATCAAGAAATTTTTAATCGTCAGAATATGACAAAAAACGTTAGCATCGTTCTAACGTCGTCGACGGCAAAACCAAGGGGGATAGTTTCGTCGAGCCCTCAACCCCTCAGTCCCTTCGCGCTACCGTGATATCCCCACATCGTCGCCGCTCGATCTCGATCCATGAATCTCTTTGATGAAAATCCGACACTGTAACCGTTAGTGCTAGGCCCAAGGCTGGGTCTAACTCTACCGGCATCTAAATAAACCGATACTGCACGACACGTGGACCTACTGAAAACATTTCAAAAAGCCACCTTATTGTCAATGTCGTTTTCCTCACGTACACATACGGCATAAATAAGCACACCAATCAGGAGACAAAATCTTTTTAATCCCAAATTAATCAGAAATAAAAATTAGGCCGGCAATTACATCGGCCTCACCATCATCAATAAGTAGAGAGATTACATGCGCCTTAAACCTGCTCGCCCACACACTCTTTACTCTAGTCAACCACCCAGTCGGCGTAAATCACAAACACAGTCGCGCCTCACGAGGTATACTTAAACTAAAACCAAACTTACTTTTTGTTGCTTGCAAAAAAAAATACGGCGGATACCTTTGTAAGGGTATTCACACCGACACCGGGAAGAGGGTGCACTTGCGAGAGGAGGAAAGAGGGTGCACATGTGGGGGAGGAGGATATGAGTAAGTGGAGAAAAAAAACTTTCTTGGTGTTTGTTGGGAGTCTGCATTAGCGATGTCATCACGTACATTGGTCTTGAGCAGGAAGTGACTCATGTTGCATATACGTAGTGGTAGGCTAGATAGTTGCTAAGTAGGACAGGCAGGGTGCCAATCAAGAAGGGTGGCATTGGATATTATGTTAGTGGTCGCGAGAGAGGGTTAACATTGACATTTAAGTTTATTGTATTGCTTTTATTTGGTTTGTATCTCGGTGCATTGTACGTTGTGCTTGTTACACGACTATTTGAATATCATAGTGATACTGCAGTCTGGTGTTCTGTCTATCGCTCTTGCTCATTTTCCTTGCATTGCGGATTCCATAGTGAATTTTGTGGTCGCCCTCAGATAAAAGATGTTTGGTTTGCAATTTTGCATGACATAAATTATTTTTTATATATATTTTTTTCACCCTGGGATTGCCTAGGGCCTTGACCTGGACTTTGGTCGGGCCACCCAGTGTCGATGCAAATCCCCTTACAAGTGTATCCGCCCTGGTTTTTGTAAGCGGCAAAAAATAAGTTCAATTCAAGATTTGAGTACCCCGCACGAGTCACGGTTGTGTTTCGTTTACGATGATTGAGTGGTTGACCAAAAATAGAGTTTGTATGAGCGCGCAGTTTTGAGGTGCGCGTGATATGTCTTGTTGATATTATAGAGTATGCGTTTCTGTCGGCCAATTTTTTATTCAGACTAGGAAGAACTTTTCTTTCTGATTAAGTGACCATGGGGCGTGTGCGCTCATGTGAGGACAAAGTCGACAACTGCACAGTCTTGTGTTGTAAGTGGGGTGAATGTAAGGGCAAAAGTGTGAAAACAAGCGACCGCGCGGTAGGCGCAGGGCTTGATGGCTGTGGATTTAGCCAGTAGGCCGAGAAAGTGGTCTTAGAGTGTTTAGCGGATGCACTCGCACAGTGGTACCCGTTATATGGATTACCGCTAATACTAAACTCAACCTTGGGCCTAACACTATTGATTACGATGGCAAACTTTCACCAGAGAGATTTCGGGATCGAGACCAACGAGTGGCGACGCAGGAGTATCAGAGCAGTTTGAAGAAACCGAGGGGTTGAGGGTCCCGTGAGACTATCCGCCTTGGTTTTGTCGTCGGTGCTGACAACGGGTCCGATTAGTGAGACTAAGGAGGTGTCGTTGTTCTCCCCCTCTCCCGGCTACGGGCCCGATTGGTAGGACCGACGGGGTGCCGACATTCCCCTCCTACCCTTAAGTACCATTTTTCTTTTGTTATGTTTAATTCCTAGTACACGTCCCGAAATCAACGGGTCTGGTTCAATTGGTATACCAATAAACCGTCGGAGTACAGATCCGAGTTCAAATTTAAACGTAATTAGACGAGAAAACAAACTTATTTTGAATTGCCTAAGGCCCCCAGGTCAACGGTGGGCCAAAGGCCCACAGGCTGAGTCCTTTGGGGCATCCGTTAAAATTGGCACAATACAGAGAAGATTAGTTTGGTCCCTGCTCCTCGATCCAAGATGCAGTCCCTCGTGGCCTATCCGATCCCATCAAAGGATGTTGTCAGATGAGGAGTTTGGTTGGGGTCGCGCGTCTGTTCGAAGGTAACGCAAGTATCATAAAAAGAGTTCGACAAGAACATAAATCTCGTATAGAACAAAAGAGCAAAAGGGAAAAAACTAATCTGATTTTGAAATGATTTTCCTCGGCATCTCGCGACTCCTCCTCCATAATTGTCATCGCCTCCGTTATTGCGCACATCGCCATGGCAACCACCTGCATGTGGGTACTGTTTTTTTTATGCGGGAGGGCGTGCTCATCGTAGGAGCCCGTCGTCACTTTCGTGTTGATCGACCAGTGGCTTCGTGGGTGACCATCTCGGCCCTTACGTTGTTTCTTGCAGGGGTCATGAATCTCACAATGTTTAAGGGGAAGATTCGTTCTCACTTTACACGTTGTTGGGCGATTAAGCGTGGTTGACTTCCCAACGGTCGTCGCGGTGACCCAGGAAGGTCGCGTTGTTGATGCGTTCGTCTATGCGTAAGAAGGTGTTGGTCAACGTCGTGGTTATCTTCGGCGGCCCCGTGGAGATCCCAACTTTCTTCGTGGAGGCTGCACACGAGAGTGGCTATGGATACTGGTCACCTACTTAAACAAAGGAGTAAGGAGGTAGAAAGGGAATAGGGAAAAATGAGCGATTGAACCTAGACATTGGGAGTGGCGACATGCATAGGAAATAGGAAAATGATGATAACATATAAATTAATTTGTAGCGCATCCTTTCAATTTTGTAATGGGAGAGGTCACTTACCTTTTTAATGTATCTTTTCGTGGTCTAGCGGACAATTCATTCCGAGTTTGCTCATACCATCGCTGGAAGTAGCGTAAGGGCAGCGCGAGGTCACGGTTGAAGACGTACCTTTCGGCAGTGTGTGCTCATCCTATCGATGGAGGTAGGATGAGTCCAGCGCAGGGTTGGAGACTTACCTGTTGGCCGGTGCGTTGCTCATTCTATCGAGGGAAGTAACCTCCCTCGATCTCCCTTCGTGCATGGCTGGAGAGTAGCGTATATGTCCGTGATCTAGGGGAAGATTCATTATGATTTCGTACGTGTGGTGGTGAGAAGTCACGCAATTGCTCGTAATGGTCAAGCTATTTCGTGGTGGTCGTCAACTCCATGGTGTTTATCTTCACTTTCATCGGCTAACAACCGAACCTTTAGGACCTCGACCTTCCACCATTACTGATGGGGTAAGACTAAATTTCACGAAGCGAAAATTGTTGTATTCGAATATAACCTTTTTTTTTCCCCGAAGGTCAACGGCTGCTCCGTTCTTGCCCTGGTGAACGGGACAGGCCCGTGCAAGTCCGTAATCAAAGATCACTGTCCGTATTCCCTCTCTCTCTCTCTCTCTCTCTCTCTCTCTCTCTCTCTCTCTCTCTCTCTCTCTCTATCTATCTATCTATCTATCTATCTATCTATCTATCTATCTATCTATTTATCTATCTATTTATCTATCTATTTATCTATCTCTCTCTCTATCTATCTATCTATCTATCTATCTATCTATCTATCTATCTATCTAATTATCTATCTATATGTTCGTGTGTGTGTGTGTATGTATGTGTGTGTGTGTGTGTGTGTGTGTGTGTGTGTGTGAAGGCGCTTCTGACCGCCAAGAATGTGGCGGGCCAAGAAAGTGGCGCGGCCAAGAAAGTGGAAAAATAAGAAAGCCACTCACCAAAGTCTCGCTACACTACCGTGGTCATCGAGACAAAAAAAAAATGGTTTGTATTTGTCCACGTTCTAGTGGAAGATTCATTCACGTTTTTCACATTTGTTGAGGAGTGGAGCAAGGACCCAAGTAGAGGAAAGGAATGAAACTCAACCCTGAACATGGAAAGGTACGTCGCTACTTTACTTTTATTTTTTTGTCAAGGCTCTAAGGCCCCTAGCCGTGGTCCAGAATTGAGCCTACTCAGCCTGGACCCGACCCCCTTGTGCAGGCAAAGTTGATCTCGCTCACTCAAACATAATGCATATGCATCGTAAACGAATACAACGCACAATATGCGTTGTATTCGTTTACACCACATATGCTTTATGTTCGAGGGAAGACGGTAGGCATAACTGAGGTAGTATTCATCGTTGTCATGGTCGTGTTGCGGCCTATCGAAATCAGCTTCGTTTCCAAAGCATTGAGTGTCGAGATCAAGGCATTGCTTCCCATATCGAATCGATAGTGATCCTTGCCTGATTACTTTGGTGGTCCTCTTCCTGGTTCAACAGTTTCTGGCGATACCTGTAGTGGACGTGCTACTGCATGCGATAATGTATTTGTTGTTGTCTTCATATTCATGGCCCAACAACTGGTTGTCGTCATCGTTAGCGTGGTACTAATCATCTTTACGCATTGCACTTGCCAAGTTGAGGTAGTTGATCATCGTTTATCAGAAGGTGCATTTGAAAGAATGCGTGCATCTCCCTATGTCTTAGTGAAAGATTCGTTCTTTATTTGTCCGGACGTGGGTGGCAATTGGCAGTAAGGATTGTGCAACAGCAAATGGTCTAAGCAACACTTCATTACTCCAAGATCTAACACAAGTTTCGGTACCACTCTGCAGCCTAGGAGAGTGCGATAACAACATTGTCTGGGGAGCTTTGCCGAGATACCATATTTGTTATAAGATAATACAAGTACCCTAGGATAATCTCAACGAGAACTGAAGTGTCGTGCGAGGCAGAAAGGCATAAAGCTCAATCGATATGATTCTCGATACGAATACAAGTTGTGGAAGTACGTGTCTGGTTTGGGTGGTGGGTTATAAGGTTGACATATGTTTGTGCTTGAGTTGCTGTTATGAACGACCATCGTGCCTTGCCAAAAGGGTCATGAATAAGGTCACTGGGTGATCGTTATATGAGTTATGGACATTGTCGCTCACAATGGTCGTGGTGGCAAGGTTATGTTCTTGTCGGTAACTAGACCCGCTGCTATTGCGAACTCGGTGGTTTCACAGTTGTTCAATTGCGAGTTACTGTCGATGCGCATTGAAGGACAGACTACTGTTGTTGGTAAGTTGCGGTTATTAGTCGCTGGGTCCGTTGAACTTGTAATTGCTGAGATTGCGACGCTTTGCACTGGTTGAGATTACGTTGCTTTGTTGCTGGGCCGTGCAGTCCGTTTGTTCCTATTCATTACTGCATTTGGAATAGAACACGGGGGGGGATAGGCTCAATTCAGACGTCGTCCTTTTGGGATGTGTAGCACCGATTTGATCAGAGAGAGCACGAGGCCGCGGCTTGAGGAACAGTCGGCAATGTAAAAGGGGTCATTGCTGCAAACTTGGAGGGTTGTTAGAAGACCGTGACTCTGTGCATTGACCAAAGTTTGACCACCCCCATTGCGTTTTGGCCATCTTTGCAGACCCTCAGACGTTTAAAGGAATCAAGGTCCTTTCATGTGAGTCTGAGTGCACATCTCTTGTATCTGAGCGATTGATCATTTATCCTTCTACCTTTCTTACTCTAAGTCTAGACTAACTGGTTCGAAGAGGAAGGCGGCAGGCGGGATTGAAACCCGTAGGACCGCATCAAGACTCTGTGGGGAGTCTGCCCATCGATTGCGGGAGCTCTATCGGAGCCCGGGCGGGGTTCTGGGGGTAGGGAACATACAAGTATAATGATCGTTTTACACGTGTGATCCCATCCCTTAAACTATACTACTCTCTATCTATGTGTTTGAAAGTATGACTGATAAAGCTTATTACTTTTGTTTGTTTTAATTTCAAGACTTGATCTGAAAAGGTGAATTAACTAAGTATGTATGAGAATTCAAATTATTTGCATGAGTTCAAACAGAATGAATGGGGGAAGGTAGGAGGAAGGTTGGGTTTGCTTGCGTCTGACCAGGTCTGTCAAAGGTTGAGTTCAGTCTGAGTGCGTGGACTCAGTGCTATGTTTCTCTTTGTGAGATGGGTTGTTTGTTTGACTTTCAGGGGGTGGGACGCTTCATACGTTAGACAGTCCGGTTGCATGTTTTTGTTGGGGTTTCTGAATGGAGGATGGAACTCATAAGTTGGGTACTCAGAATCCTTGCTTTCTTTTGTTGTTGAACTCATAAGTGTGTGTCCAGTTCTATGTTTATTTTTGAGGGGGACACAGATAGAGGTTAGTCACACCATAAGTTGGTGTGACCAAATCATGAGTCGTGAATATAAATGGAACCAGAGTATATAATATGATATATTTATTTATGTCATATGTAATTGGCAGGCTAGACGCCATAAATTGGGAGATCTAGCCATATAAGTCAGTAGAAGACAAAGCAGATAAAGAAATAAGTTTCAAGGTATAAAGTTACGAGGCAACCTGGACAGGCTTGACTCATCCATAAGTTGGATAGTCTGGTGTTATGGCCATGATAACATAATATGCAGAAAAATGACATAAAATTTAGTTATTTTTATGAGCATAATTAAGACTTGGTTGGGGATATCCATAAGTTGGCGTGATTTTATCATTGGTCGGAAGAATGAATGAATGTGTGATCTTAATTGTTGGATGTAATTGTGTTGAGGAGACTGGACGAACCCATAAGTTGGGGTTGTTCGGTCATACTTACATGTTGTATGTCTAAGCAGGCTGGACTACCCATAAGTTGGGTAGTCTGGTTTTATGCTCTATGTCATTGTTTGGGTTGATTATCCACACCATAAGTTTGTGTGTTCTATTTATGTGTCTTTTGTCGTTTGTTCAGGGAAACATAGAACCCCTCACAAGTTGAGGCAACTCAGTAGTTGTGTATGTCAAAAGTTTAGGCTGGTCAGTCTCACCATAAGTTGGTGTGACTCAATCATACACCTTATGTCGATCGTATAAGCAGAAACTAGCCATACCATAAGTTGGTGTGGCATAGTCATATGCCTTACGTTTACTTGTTGTACCAGGCTAGGGCACCATAAGTTGATGTGGCCTAGTCGTATAACTTAGTAGGTCAGTCACATTCATATGTTGGGTTGTCTGATTCTATGCCTTATGTAAGAAAGAGTAAAAAGGGTAATTATGAAAATTTTGAATGAACTATTTAGTCTGAAAAGGAACTTAAGGGTTGACGAGAGATATCATTGCGCTCACTGGTGTATGTTTTTGCGATTTATCTTTGGGATATTTCTTTGATAGCTTAACCGCTTTAGAGAGAAGATAAGATGGGTGATGGGAGAGAAGTTTGGGATAAGATCGGTCTGATCTTACTAGAAGTTAGGACTAATGTTGCCTCAAGATACCATCTTAAGGGAAGGATCGTGTATGCAATCTCCAGTTTTAACTATTAAGTGAGTGTTATAAGTTAATTTAAAGAATAATTATATTTTGCATTTGCATTTTCAACTTTGTATAAATCTTGACAACCTCTGTTTCCTATGGGAAGCACTGCCAAAAGTTTTACAAACCTGAAAACAGTTAGTCATTTTTTTGCTCGTGAAAATTTCAAAAAGATATTTTCCTTCGGGAAGCGCTGCCGAAATTTGATGAAATTTTGAAAGTTAGATTATTTTTTGTCATGAGAAACTTAGCAATATGATGCCAAGATTCTCGATAACTTTTTAGGGAGGTGAGATAGAGGTTAGTAAAGGAGGTAGGCTACGAGATGGAGTTTGCCCTCCATCTGTTTTAAACAATATTTTGTTTATTTTTGTTTTTACCGTGATGCAATCTACAAATTCGATTGAAGGCTTGATTCGTCTGGTCTGATCCTACAAAGGATCATTTTTTTGTTACCCTTTGATAACAGGTCCGTTTCCGTCTGAAATCTAACTCATTACCCCTACTTCACCTAAGGCCTTAGCCCCTGTGGGTTGAAATGTTTCTTTGGGGTTTTACCCAGACTTTTATTAAATGGTCAGTTAAAAAGGACTTAGTGTTTTATTTTGAAAAGGTTGGATAAAGATTGAGGTTGTGTGTGCATAAGACAAAGGGTCTGAGTGCAGAGAGTGGTTGAAGTTGACCCCGTGTAGGTTTTGCCTTGTCGATGTGAAATCTTTGATGTGATTCAGGTATGTTTTATGAGTTGAAGTCCATATTTTATTTTCGTGTACGACCATGAGTATATTTTGAATGCAGTCACACTGTGTTTGTGAGGGTGATCGTCTCGTGTTTTTTAACCCTGTTATATTCATATTTTGTGTATCCATGCGGTCTATAATGATCATGCATAAGGATTGAGCAAATCAATGCAAAGAAAGAAGGGGAATCATTGTCTTTCTACCTTTTACTCCTTGAGTTTTTATAGTTGGACGATGAGGTCCGTGGCGGATGTTAAAGTCAAACCCCTTGACATGTTTCCAGACCTCCAATGATGGAGTTTATCTCCAGGGCCATAAGCATTGGCCGCCACAAAGGGTTCGAGCCCATCTACCACCCACTCTTCGTAGGGTGTTGAAGAGGGTAGGACTCTCGACCACGTGGGCGATTGTCTAGCCTCGAGATACTAATCCCTCAAGGCGTGTGCTACCCTTGAGACAACTGAGGGTCATAGGATTATGGGTAGTACATAGTACGCCATCACTGTTACTGCTTGCATATTCATGCATGGTTAGTCGATATAACTAGGACTTCTGCCACTGTAATATTTATTAAGAGTCTCGCATGCGATACTCGTCTGATCTCCTTAGTAAAAGTTATGGGTTAAGTGTGGGAAAAGAGACTAGTTGTGATTTACGTGTGAAGTTCAAATATTTGTTTTTGTGAGATGTATTGCGTGGTTAGGTTTGACCATCCTAGTCGACCGGCGTAAGGTCACGCTCTAGAGATCAACGCCTCGAGCGATGATTTGTGCACGGGTCCGATTCGGTGGTAACCGCGTGTACCCCCTACGCTACTGTGAACAAGAAACGCCCTTGATCAGGCCACCTCGACGATTGCATATGAAAAACCTTCACTTGTGGTTCGGTAGCTCGGCGGGGATATGCCCATCCAAGGGTCATCCAAGGGATGGTGACAACTCTCGCGGGTGGAGGTAAGTGGTACCTCACGTGACCCTATCCTGTCGTAGGGGTTCGCAAGAGGTATGGCTGACGCACTTGGTCAGAGCGGTAACGCTCCACTATGAAGTCCTGCAAAATCTTGCGTGACGTGACTGGGAGGGTCCCACTGTGGGACCGATGCGCTCGACATCGGGCCAATCTGGGGTAACCCACGCGGCCCGACTGGTAACACAACATCATAGTGGTCAAACACATTCTTAATTTAGTTTTCATTTTTGTTTTTCCTTGTCGTTTTTGTGCCATCTGCTTGCCCGAGGTACAACACTTCATGTTCAAGGTAGGCTGGTACAAATACCTCCCTCATACAAAAAGCATCAATGTACTGTATTTTGTAGACTACCAGAATGCATTTTTTGTTCGTCTATTCAGAGACAGATGGAGTGGGAGTATGCCTCATAACATACTTTCTCCACATCATTTGGCTATGTGTTGTACCTGCAGTTCTCCCTTCCAGTGGTTTTCTTCAACTGAAGTGCATTATGTGACGCAGGGAACAGATTATTAAGACAAAGGGGTTAAATCTAAATGAAGGGAAATGCTTTGGGTTTGTCGTTTGCCAGACATCCTCTTTTCTCGGCTCATACAAGATCTCTGTCTCAATAGGTTTGACTATGTGGGTTGGTTGGTAGATTATGGTCCAGATGTTACTAAGTGGGTTGGGTGGTACTACGTGGGCTCTACAATATAAACGGAAAAAGAAAAAAAAACCCTCAAATAAAGAACTTAAAAAAACGAAGAATGGGTTGAATGGTATACTCATAAAATGCTGACAGATAAAACTGAGCTTGAATGAGTCCTCCCTTTCTTTTCTGATCCCTTAAGGAGCACTGGTTGTGGAAGGGGAGGTCAATGAGTTCGACTTTTTTAACTTTATATATGGCTTAGTACAAATTTGGGAAGCCTACCTCTCTAGAGGAGGTGTTACCAAAATGTTTACTAATTCAAGGAGTTAGACCAAATTTGCCTTTGTAAAAGTCAGAATTTCTTTTTATTTTATATTTAGCTTCATATAAGTTTTGGAAATACATTTTTTGCTTCGAGAAACACTATCGAAATTTCTACGAATCTAAAAGGTAAGTTGAATTTTGTTCTCGCAAAATTCAAGTTTTATCTTGAGTTCAAATTGACTTAGTATAAATTTGGGAAACCTATCTCCCCAAGGGCGATGCTGTCCAAATTTATATTAAATCAAGGAGTTAGACAAAGTTTGACTTTTAAAGTTAGAAGATCGTTTTTATATTTTATATTCGACTTTATATAAATTATGCAATGACATGTTTCCTACAGGAAGCGCTGCCAAAATTTTTTAAAATCTAAAGGAGTTAAAATCTTTTTAGAACCACCGAGAGTTTGAAAGTCTGCCCTCGCGTAGGGGAGATACTACCGGAATTCCTTACATTTTCAAATAAGTATTAGAGGTGAGATATGAAGGTAAGATTATTTCATAATCACTCAAGCATAGCTTGGGCACTGGTCTGTGTTGCGTTGCAGGTTACTCTTACTTAGATTGTTTCAAGGCTTGATTAGCTTAAAGCTGATAAACTTCTATTATGTTTTGATAACATGTCGGTTTTCGACTCCACTTTAATTAATTCTCGGTACTCAATCTAAAGACCTTCACCCTTGTGGATTGAAATATTTCTTTGGGTTTTTACTTGAACTTTTATTAAATGGTCATTTAAAAAGGACGAAGTGTTTTCTTTTGGAATGGTTGGACAAATGTTGGGTTGTATATGGATAAGTCAAAGAGATATGAGTGCAGATAGTGGTTGAAGTTGCCCCCGTGTAGTGCGTGTTTTATTGATGTTGAATCGGTTGATGTGATTGCATATATGTTTTGTGAGTTTAAGTCCAAATTTTGTTTTGTTTGCGATCACACACACACACACACACACACACACACACACATATATATATATATATATATATATATATATATATATATATATATATATATATATATATATATATATATATATATGCCCGGTAAACCGTAGGCAGAGAGAGAGAAAAGGACAACAAACGAGGGGCTGTGACAAACTGTTTCGTCGGTATATATATATATATATATATACTGCAGGAAGCAACACTGTGATTGTAAGAATGATTGTCACGTATCTCTTAACCTTTTATATTATGTTTTTTGTGCCCGCACGACCCATTGAGACTGTGCGTAGCGATTAAATGAGTTATGTATTGAGAGACAAAGAAGATCCCTCTCTATTCTTTGCTTCTTGAGTTTTTATAGTTTGACATTAAGGTTTGTGGCGACCATCAAAGTTAAACCCCTTGACCTCTCTCCAGGCTCTGGATTATGGAGCTCGTCTCCAAGGCCATAAGCGTGGACCGCCACAAAGGGCCGGAGCCTGTCTATCACCCACTCTCCGCAGGGTGTAAAAGAGGGTAGAACTCTCAACCGCCTTGGTGGTTGTCTAACGTTGAGAGATTAGTCCCTCAAGGCACGTATCGGTCGACACTTGAGTGTCGAAGGCGACCCTCGAGACCACTAAGGGCCTCGTGATTATGGGTACTACATAGTATTACTGTGACTGCGACCGCTTGCGTATCCATGCACGATTAGTCAATATGACTAAGATCTGCGTTGCCGCGATATTTATTTAGAGTTTTGCTCGTAACATTCGTCTATTTCTTTTTGTGAGGGTATGAGTCCGATAGGGAAAAAGGGACAAGGTGCGATTAACGTATGGGAGTTTGATCTTATTTTCGTGAGATGTATCGCGTTGTTAAATTTGACCGTCCTAGTCAACTGGCGTAGGGGCGCGCTCGGGAGATCAACGCCTCCGGCGACGATTCGCGCACGGGTCCGATTCGGGTGTTAACCGCGCGTACCCCCTATGGTACACCGAACGAGAAACGCCCTCGGTCGGGCCACCTCTGCGATTGCACATGAAAAACCTTCGCATATGGTTTGGTAGCTCGGCGGGGATATGCCCACTTGAGAGATGGTGACAACTCCCACAAGTGGAGGTAAGTTGTAACTCGCGTGACCCTATCCCGTCGTAGGGGTTCGCGAGAGGTATGGCCGACGCACTCCGCCGGAGCAGCAACGCTCTACGACGAAGTCCTGCAAAATCCTGCGTGACACGACCAGGAGGGTCCCTTTGGAGACCAATGCGCTCGACAACGTGGTATGGAAGGGAGGATCACATTCCTCCCTATGAAGTTTTTCAAGTTAGTAGAGTTCAACCAAGGAGGGAGGAGGTTCCAACAATGAGAGCTGTTGGGCAATGATGGGGAACTAACCATCTACGAGGACAATGAGGAAATCATCTCGATCCCAACAGATTCGTTGCTAGAGGTCAGAGTGAGGGAAGTGGTGTACAATAACGGGGACTGGAAAGGAAAATCCAAACCATTGGGCATGGAGAGGTAGGGGACTACAAAGACAGAACACGAACTTGGATGATTTATCGCTTAAGCTAGCATACGAACTGCAAATGTCATATCGCACTCCACTGATGGTGGCAAATAAAAAATAGGTGCATGTGTATTCGCAAAACTTCGAAAGAATCAATCGGGCCGTGTAAAGATGCTGACAACAACTTTCAGATGCTCCTAACCCTTCGGCCGCCGCTTTGCTTTGGTTGGCTCCTTGTTGGCAACACACTCAGTGGTGAGTCGGGAGATGAAGGTGGATATAAAGTGCAAGCTTCATTTATGTTTTTTTTTTATCGATGATCCACCTATGGTGGAACTCTCAAGCGTATTTGGAGATGGCGGGTCAACCAGTGGGAGGAATGGACAAGAGAGGGATTGAGGTAGGATAAGGATTGGGTCTTGCTAGGAGGGGTCCCAATCAACCTCCCGTTGCAGAAAGGATGGGGGTACGCAGCACAGGCAGTTCGTGTAGTTGGATTCTGGGTGATTTGTAGAAAGGATGGGGGTACGTAGTACATGCAGTTCAGGATTCTGGGTGATCTGGTTGGAGCGTAATCGGGCCCAATTCCAGGGCAGGATAATGTTACACCTGAAAATCAAAACCACGTCCAAGACCCTACTTTTGCAACATGATATCGATTGATTGGAACAGGAGGGTTCCCCAAGGTCGGGGCAGAGGAACAGGGTTGAGATGGTTTCAAAAGACTTGGGCACAAGGGTAACAACAGGGGAGGTAGGGGGTTTGCAATTTTCAGAGTGGTTGCTCAACTAGACATACCAAGACACTCAGTTACAATCCACAGTAGGAGGCAGAAGGGACTCGAGAGGCCCAAGAGTGTCGCTTTACCAAGGAACCAGTTTAGGTTCCAACCGCTGGGTAGGCGGGTTGAGAGGGAGAGGAGGGTTACTAGGGTTAACTTAGGGTAGCAGGTTAGTACTCTTTATGATAGGATAGGTTAAAGGTAAGGTAAGGGGTGTGGATCTGGGTACGAGATTAGGTATTAGGGTTTAGGATTGCTTGTGGTTGGCTGCCTGTGGTCTTTTTTTTGGTTTGTTTCCTTTGCTTTGCTGAGTTGTCGGGCTAAAAAGGCCTGTGTAACCCATTGCTGGGAATGGTCCCAGTCGTCCTGTCTCGAGTCTATCCAGCCTCGTTTGGTGTTTATGAATGAACTCCGTGCGCCCCCCCCCCCCCCCACTACCCCCCTGCACCCAAAAAAAAGAGATTTTTTTTTGAAATGGCCCCCCTGGCTTCCATTTATTTGCAGTATGCCCCTCTGACGGTCGGGTTACCCTGTCGTGGCCCTGAGGCCTCTGAAGTTTCCTGCAGACCCCTGTCAGTGAGGGGTGGAACTTTCCAGCATGCCCCTGTGCCCGTTGGTGGCACTCGCGGCCATTCCCCTGTCCCTGGGAGGGAAGCTACAGGCGCATACTGGAAATTTTGAGCCTAGGGGCATATTGAACATCTTTCAGGCGGAAAGGGTACCGTTTTTTTTGGGCAAACTTCGATCGTTGTCAGAGAGGCGCGACAGGGTAAGTCTACCGTCAGAGGGGCATACCGCAACTAAATGGAAGTCCGAGGGGCATCACTAGCCAGCCCAAGGGCATTGCCACACTACTCTCGAAATGTGCAACATGAGAATGAACTCGGCACTAAAACAATGGCCAGATGCACCCGCCACATCTTTGTATTTCGAGAGTGCTGTGGCGATGCCCCAATTCAAGGTGAATCCTCAATCCTCTGTCTTATCTGTCAGGGTGGCCTTATTGCCATCTGGGGAGTCCCCAGCAGCCATACCACTTGCGAAGCTTCACCCATGAGAGTGGCAACACTGGGCAGTTGTCAGCCGGTAACGTCAGGAACCGAGCATATTGCTGGTTGCCGGCTGTGCTTCCCCCTTTATCCCTCCGCTACGATCATCAGCAGTCTCCAGTTTTCTAGGGTTGTTTCACCCGCCCAAATCAAACTGGAGTTGTCGTTTGCTTTGATTGATTTGATTTGATGCGATGTGTCACCCGTCAGGTGTCATGCGAGGTGCGTGAATGGCGCGGGGAGGCGATCGAGTCGTTACAGCCGAGCCCACGTTTTTTGCTGTTTTGTTGATTTGTCGTTTCGAGGTGTCATGAGCGACGCGTGAAGCTGGCGGGAGGCGATGCGCGGCGCGGGTGTCGCCCACACCCCGGCGTCGTTGCAGCCATCCAGAGAGGGAGCGATCGAGGAAGGACGTGGTCGCTGTGCAGTTAGCGGTAGAAACGCGGCCATACTCACCTTAGGAATTGTCATAGAATAGACGGAACCTGGGTTGATTTCGGGGTCAGATACGTTCCGAAAACTTGGGTGTGAGCTTGCCGTCCTGAAAAAAGACTGCTGTGGCAGGACGAAGACTGCTGCTGCTGACGGAGGCGGGTGATCTCTGCCGCTGTCGTGGTAGGAGGAAATTAGCCACGTCTTCTTCGGGAATTGAGCGGTGGTAAGTTGTCGGTCGATTCATTAGAGGGATCAACGGTGAAGATTAAAATTGTGAAACCGGTGACGTGGCGGTTATACTGGTTTATTTCCACTATTTTTGTATTCATTTTTTGTTTATTACATATCAGTATAATTTTTTTAAATATGTATATATTTGTGACGATATATATGTCCATATTGATATTTATGTCCATATTGATATTGACGTCTTAAGCTTAACGGCTTCTTTTCCTGTACTTTCGCAAACTCTTTGCCTGCCTGCCTCTTTCCTCCGCTCATCCATCTTCCTTGTCCTCTGCTTGGCAACCTCGTTCAGGTTGTGTTCTCGCCATGAATTCCCTGGATGCATCTGCGGGGGATGCATCCGACTGCAATTACGTCCACGAACCAATCAAGAATGTCGTTGTGCGAGGAAGCCCTAACTCGATTTGACCCTTTTGAGTATGCCGCCAGATGGGGCGAAAAAATCCCTACTACGAGGATTCTCCTTCAGTTACGCCTTCTTCTTCTTCACCTCAAAAGCTTTTACGTGGAGGGTCCCTCTTTCCGCTCATCGCTAGAGTGAGGAGAAGTGGAGCAATGAGAGGATTGAGAAGGAACATCGTAAGGAGAGAGGAGAGGTGAGGTGAGCGAAGTCCAAGGGAGGTTGAGGAGGGGTTTTAGTGCTGGCTAGGAGAATGCGTAGAACAGTTACGTAGTTGAAAAAGCCCGTACCCGTTTGTTTTTGGTTGAACAAACAGGGAGAATGCCGTGCAGAGAATGGGTGGCCGGTATCTGCAGATCGTGGTGAGAGAGAGAGAACAGGCAGACAAGGACGGAGACGACGGGAGTGAAGTTTGAGGAACGTGCAGCTACCAGTGAGCCGTGCAAGGACCGGTGAGCCGTGCAGTTACCAGTGAGCCGTGCGAAGAATGGGAGGCCTGAGAGTGACGGGCAGGTCCCGGTGAGCCGTGCGGTTACGAGGGAGCCGTGCAGTTAAGAGGGAGCAGGGAAGGGGGGGAAGGGAGAATAAGTTTTGATGTTGCCACGTGGAGGTGGGGAGCAAAAGGGTAAGTGGATCTTGATGACATTGAGATCGGGTGAGGAGTAGAGGCAGGAGGCCAAAACTTTAAACAAGGAAAGGAGAATGGAATAAGGAGGAGGAGAAGGAGGAGAAGGAGGGGAAGGAGGATAAGAGTTAGGCCCGGGGTGGGACGATGCCTGAGAATTCGAACGCCTTCCTCTTCTTTCCATCTGCTCTCAGGCACTATACATAGATGCCTAACTTTAAGAAAAAGAAAGAAAATTTAGGTTAAGACGAAGGAGGAGGATGAGAAGCAGGAGGAAGAGCAAGGGAGTGGCGAAGATGAGGAGGAGGAAGTGGTAGGAGGAGGAGGGGAAGATGAAGGTAGAGGTCGACCAAGCAGAGAATGGGTGGCCTGAGACTTGAAGGGCTGGCCTCGTGTTGGAATGCGCGCTTGTGCCTGTCGTGTGCCCCATGGCCTGGTCTCGGTATGCTGCACATCGTGACGGATAATGTTGCGTTGTGGTTCCGCTGCGTTTTGGTTGTGGGCTATGGAGACTATCGTCCTCTGTCTCTTGGGTTTCGCCTGCGTCGAGTTCTGTTGGTGTTGCCGGCGGCAACAGACGCATGTGGAGTTGCGGGAGGTGGAGATGGAGGTAGTATTGGGACATGACATGCAGGCCAAGGGGATCATCCGTGGCCTGAGACTTCGGCCGTTTTCTTCTGTTTCACTATCTAGTCTCGTGGGACAGAGCAATCTGCGCCCTCTTTCGTCACTTTCCCTAATCTGGTTGTCCTTTCCAATCTCGTTGTCTCCCATTTTTCAATTTTGCTGCTGGCTCAGTTTCTCTTTCACCTCCGAAAATTGCACCAATCCTCCCCTCCTCATACCCTCCCTTCTTCGCTGCCCCTTCGTTTTCCTCACATACTTCTTGGAGGGACCTTCTCCTCCTTCACTGTTGTTTCCTTCTCCACCGATCCTTGACCCTTTGGTCAAAGTCGCCTCCTCCTCCTCCTCCTTCCTCCTCGCCCTGCTCCCCCTCCTCCCCCTCCTCCCCCTCTTCGTCTTCCCCTTCCTCTTCCACGTCTCCTCCTCCTCCCCCTCCTCCCCGTCCTCCTCCTCCTGCACCTCCTCCCTCCCCCTTCCTCCTCCCTCTCCACCTCCTCCTCCTCGTCCTCTTCCTCGTCCTCCTCCTCTTCCTTCTCCATCACCTCCTCCTCTGCCGTCTTCCCTCCTCTTCTACGCCTCCTCCTCCTCTTCCTTCTCCTCTTGAGCGTCAACGCCTGTCTCATCTCTGCTCGATCAGGCATCTTCTTCATTTAGAAAAGCACAACGAAATTGTCGTGTTTCCGTTGACGCCCTTTTTTTTCTTCATTTAGAAAAGCACAACGAAATTGTCGTGTTTCCGTTGACGCCCTTTTTTTTTTAGCACGTGGGGTGATCATGAGAACCTCAGCCACGTGTGACAGCAAGAAGGGAGCTCCGGTCTGAACTGCGTACATACCACCCACCTTTCATCGGGACAGACACTCATTTAGGGCGGGACCTCGTTTTATAGTCGAGAAGAGGACGAGTGCCACGTAGCTGTCTTGATTGATTGCTATCTGAGGTATTATGATAACGAGAGACATGCTAAACAAAAGAAGCAGACTCTTCTGAAATTTGTGAAACAATGTGATACATATGCCAAAGATATGTGAAAATGCGATGCGAGAGACATGCAAGAAGTATGCGAAACATGTCTTTGTTGGTGTCAAATTGCCACCATTTTGATCCGGGACACCCGATACTTATGGAAAGCCCGATTTCGCTTGTTTTTCGTGTTCACATGGGGAGAAAGAGGCAGTGGTGGCATTTCGAGGGTTACGAGCCACTATCGACAAAATCAAGCAGAAAGAATTCGGCTTTTTAAGGCTTAGGAGAAGAGTTTTGCCTACCGGGAGGGAGGAGCTGGAGTCCAAAATTTGCAGTCGTCCTTTGTTTACCTGTTGGCAACGGTGTTCAATAGAGTGACCTGCTCCTTTTCGTCGTAGTGCTGGAGCAGATCCCTTGCTTTCATTGCTCTTTTGATTGCAGGCTGCATGCGCATCCATCCTCTCTAGTCGTCTGTGGAATGCATTTTCATGGGGCAGCGGGGCAACGGTGCCAAATACGTTGTGTGGATCTCCGCCCTGTTAGTTTTCATCATCATCACTATTACTGCTGCAGTTGTTGGTCTCCTGTCTGCGGACACGTGTAGTCTTTGTCAACCGAGGTTGGGGGGAGTGGGAGAACATGGCGCTGGACTGTTCACAGAATATCCTCCCAAACCTGTGTGCAAGGGACTGCACCATGCACTGGCTCTTCTCTTTTACCACTTGTTGTGCCCTGCAGAAGTGCCTTTGTGTATCCATCTATACTGGTCAGACCTCAAACAGCTTTCCTTCTTCTACACGCCTTATCCATTCAGTTTTGCTGAACCCCCGCCTCTGCCACGATGGTCTGCGATTTGGGGACTCGCTGTCGCTGCGCTCTTTTCCTCCTTTGCTCTTCTGGCCTTTCTGCGACTGTTGCCTCTGCTGCTGCGGCCCTCCTAGGCCGGAAATGCCCACTTCCATCTGTAGTGTTTAAATAGCAGCAAGGAGCAAGGATGTCCTGACCCTGATCTCCCGGCTGTTCAGGCCCTGTCTCGTTCGTCTCTTTCATCAGAGGGGGATCATCACGTCTCTCATATTCTGAGTCGCAGTCGTCTTGAGATACTGGTGTTGCCGGCCCTTGGAGAACTGCTGGTGATGTCCTCTTTGCTGAGGAAGATCCTTCCCGATCCTGCCTGGTTGCTTTTGGCCCTGCTGCAGAGTGCATCACTGATTTGGACTTCAGCTCTTCGTCGGCCAATCGCCGATATGTCTGCAGAGCTTTACACTGGGGCCTGAAACGGCTGGCCAGCCTTGCTGGTGAAGGCAAACATTAGAGCCTGCTCCCCGAGGCCAAGCCCCTGTACCTGCAGGATATGGTCATATTCCCTGGTCAGCACTTATGCTGCCTCTGTGCGTTTGATAACCCAAACGCGATGAATCTCGGGAGCGTTTTGTCCTGCTTGGTCACTGCCTCTTAGAGATCCTTAATTTGACGTTGTGAACTCAGCAAGTGACCTGCGTACTCTATTGTCTCCACCTGCCTGCTGTAGCATCTCAGAATCCATCCATTTCTTGGCAGCGTTGGCGATGTAGGAGAAAGCAAAGCGAATTTTCTCTTCATCCTTCTCTATCTTGTAATATCTCAGTTGGCCTTCAATCTCACACAGCCAGCTTTCCACATCCTTGTTTCTTTCTCCTCTGAACTCCTTGGCTGATCTAAGTTTGGCCGTTGGGGCTGCTTGACCTCTGCCTCGGAAGATATCCCTGCTCCCTGGTGTGGACTCCGCACGCATGGAGATCCGTATGGCAAGGAAGATATATATGTATGTATAAATGTATACATATATTTGTTCCACCTTTGTTGCCGGAGACATGCTCATCTATGGTTTGCCACACCTTTGCCGCTCTTGCCTCGTCAGGGCGAAGAGCATCACAGTCTCTCCATCACTCGTGTCCTTTGTTTCAAACTCTTGCCCAATCAACCCCCCTCTCATCTCTTTCTGTGCTTGGCCGCAGATGGCTGGGTACCTTCTCACCACCCCCGTCTCCTCCATGGTCTTGCTTGCAAACCGACTCCCCTGTTCCATTGTTCTCATTGTTCCACCTTCGTTTCTGGAGACATGGTCATCTCTGGTTTGCCACACCTCTACTCCTCTTATTGTGAACATCACAGTCTCTCCAACCCTCATGTCCTTTATTTCAAACTCTTGCCCAATCAACCTCCCTCACACCTGTTTCTGTGCTTGGACGGCTGTGTTCCTCCTCGACGCCCCTGTCTCCTCTATGGTTTCGCTTGTGCACAGACTCTCCTGTTCCCATTGTTCCACCTTCGTTGCCAGTGACATGCTCCGGTTTGCAACACCTCTACTCTTCCTATTGTGCGACTGTCGGTGCAAAGAACATCATAGTCTCTCCCACAGTGACATCCTTGATTCTGAATTCTTGCCCTATCAACCCCCCTCTCATCTCTTTCTGTGCTTAGCCGCAGATGGCTATGTTCCTTCTCACCACCCCATCTCCTCCACGGTCTTGCTTGCAGACAGACTCTCATGTTCCTGTCGTTCCCATTGTTCCAGCTTTGTTCCTGGAAACATGCTCATGTCCTGTTTGCCACACCTCTACTCTTATTGTGCATCGCTGATGGTGTGCGGTGCATTGCGCTTGTCCGGGGATCATCAGCCTGTTTTTTGTCTGCCCCGATTCTCTCTCTCCCTCTTTCCACAGGTTGTTGGTGTTTCGGAGCAGAAACCCTTACAAGGGTGTCTGCTCGGGATTCTCAATGTCGGGAGCTGTCCGACCATCGGTATGATTTTGTTTGAATGAGTTGACTTGATGAGATTGACGTGTTTGCCACAAGTCTATGCAGACCAACCCTATGACCAAGGGACCAACACTTTTTGATTCAAAGCTGGACGCCCGATAAATTTTCAGAGGACCAATTGCGTAACCAGTCGTTTGCTGCACCTGGCGACGCCGTAGTGAGGCGTGGTTGTTAGAACTTTCAATCCAATCCAGTTCTACCTAAAAGAGAATGTGCGACTGATAAGCCACGTGGTTCAGAACTTGGGTGGCAAATGTGGATCGCCGCGCTAGGTGCACGGCCATGGCATAGCCGAGAGCGGCCGATCCTACGGCCGAGGTGGCCAGTAGAGCCTGCCAAGCCGAAGGCTGGCTCAACAACCAGGGCGTGCACTCTTCTTATAGAAGAGCTGCCCCTTCTACACCCATATCAGGAGCTAGCCCAGTAGGTAAACACCTCGGACTTTCACCCGGCAGGTAGCAGGATAGAATCTGAAATGTGCTATCTGGGCTAGCTCCTCCTTTTTGGAGCAGACTGGGACATAGGGTCACGGATGCGTGGTCAATCTTGGACGCGTGGTCAATCTTGGCCGTGCGATCATTCAGATCGTGTGGCTGAGATCAGCCGCGCTGAGAGTAGCATGGCCCCTGTGCGAGGATGGCACGCATAAACCAAGG
>BFEA01000091.1:3229352-3249352 GCA_003427395.1 Chara braunii
TGTGTGTGTGTGTGTGAGAGAGAGAGAGAGAGAGAGAGAGAGAGAGAGAGAGAGAGAGAGAGAGAGAGAGAGAGAACGGGAAGTCACCTACCTGGCCGCAGACCTCATGGTACTTCCATCGGCAGGATGAGCAAAATCGAATGAATCTATTGTCGGAACATGGAAATATACACTGCCACAATTCCCCCCACCCCCTTCCTCGTTTTAGAATTGGATGGGCGTCGTTGCAGGCCGGAGGTTTTGAAGTGGAGCGTTAGAGGAGGAGGACAAACATAGCCAGGGTAGGGAGCACTTTGGTCCACTTCCCTCTGCCTGGTGCTGGTCCGATGGAGCGGTACTCGGGACTTTGTGAGACCAATGCGGCACGACAGGAGGCTGTTTTGGGCATGGATTTTGTTCAGGGCCCAAATTTTATTAATTTGGCGGTGTTTTTCAGCGGTAGTGGTAGGACTTCAAGACGTCATTGGTGGTGGTACCGGCGGACAGAATCTCAACAAACCGTTTTTCCACTTCTGTGGGGAAATGCTATCAAAAATTTTTGGTGTCAACGACAACCACTTTTGCAGTGTTACGCTGTCAAAATCGGGGTTTGTCAGGCGACACTAAGTGGAGGAAAAGTGTTGAAAATTGTTTGGTGTGTCGAGGGGCTTGCCGTCAACGTCAGTGAAGGGGAAAATTGCAGTGTGACTATTGCGGTGGTACGACATGCGACATTAGAGGTATCGACGATGGTCTGCGGGTTGGACCAGGTTTTTCAAGGTGGAACGACACGCCATTTTTTTGTGTGTGCGCGCGTCGGCGGTAGTAAGGCCATTGACATTTGGCCTAGTGGAACTAGTGGGACCAGCGGAGCGCGTGAGTGGGATGGGCGGTGCCGGCAAAGTGAGAACCTGAGTGTTTTTATTTTTTTTGTGAGGCGTGGTAGAAGTGGTTTTGGCAAGCGCTATCATTAGGTGCTAGAAGGAATAGTGCGGGAGAATCTGGGACCATTTGGGACCAGTTGGCACTAACGTGGGACCAGTGAACTTTATTTCTTTGGGACGAGTGCGGCTCGCCGTATTCACACTTGGGGCCACGGCGTGTGGGGCATGCTAGTGGAGGGTGAATTAAGGTCATTGGTTGACCTGAAACTTACCTTTGGGACTGCAGTTTTTTTCGGCGACGAGTATATTCTTACTTGGCTTTCTTGAGTGAGCCAGGACACGTTTAGAACCACTTCACTAAAGGTCAGTTGATTGACTCGAATTCATTTTCACATCTGTGTGAACCCACACACTTTGCTTGACCTTGTTTATTTTGAATGTTAAAAAGGAAAGGTTGAGTAAAGCATGTGTGGTCATGCATGTGAAAAGTGGGATCTGACGAGAGTATGGGTTGTTGGATTTTTTGGACTTGTGGTTGTTTTTGTGTGTGCAGGTAGGTAGAAGGATGCCTGCAGAGGAGATTGATTATGCCTATTTGTGAAAAGGGAAAAGGATTGTCTTCTTTTTACTTCTCACCTGCCTGTATGCGAAGAAGGTTTCGTTGTTTTGAAAAATGTTAATTCAGTGCATATTGTAAACGAATTTGATTTACATAAAGCATATAAGGTCTAATGGATTTAGTTTTTCCTCGAGGATTGACCTTTTCTATCTCGAATGACCTTATCTACCCATACCTGTCCAAATGATTCTTATCCTGACTCTTTTTTGAGTAAGGTTACCTGGAGCTTAGAAAATAAGAACAGTTGAAACTTATTTGTGGTGGACACGTTCTCTCTCCAGGAAGCATTTGGGGCGGGGGTTCGTTGCCTTAGGAACTGCCCCTGCTATTGACGTAGACTGGACTGTTCTACTGGGGGGTATTCTGCAGATTCGATGGAGACGGCCCGACTTCTGAGATCCGAGCTTTGTGCTCGGGCGAGGAGAAGTACCCCAGACCACTTCCCAGAGGGAGAGAAATGCAACATTTCAAGCAAGGGAAGATCACCACATCAAGAATCATCCGCAAAGCAGCCTGCCATCCAATAAAACTAAGATGTATGAAGATGGGCATGCGTGTTTGAATCTTAAGTCGACAGTAAGAGGAATGAATGACTTTGGCGGCGTGTCTCATCCAGTCAAAACTAAGGTAGTCCGACTACTTTGTCGGCTGCATCAAAAATTAGTGTCAAAAGTCAACTTTTCGTTGACGGTTTAGTAAAATTTTGTTTTTTAATGGAGTTTGATCCGAGGTGGTCGCATTTTGTTTTGATCTTGTGTTCCATATGATGATTCGAATTCTTTTTGTCATCATTTCGCATTGAATGTACATTCTTATCGACTACGGTAAAATCCTTTTGATATAACTATGTGTGGTTGTTATAACTTTCTTTCGACTAGTGTCTAAAGGACTAGGATTGAGTTGTGCGTTTCACGCTTGGTTGAGACCGTCCTAGTCAACCGGCGTACACTTCGTTCTTAGGAGATTAGCGCCCTAAAGGACGAACGACGTCTGGGTTCAATAGGTGTTTTAACCGCGCGTACCTATACTACAGCGAGCGGGCAAACACCCTCGGCTGACCTACCTCTGCAATTGCATTTAAAAACTTTCGTACGTGAGTTAGTAGCTCGATAGGGATATGCCCCTAAGGGTGGTGACAACCTATTGGGAAAGAGAAGTTGTGCCCCGTGGAAACCTATCTTGTCTTAGGGGACCGTGGGAAGTACAGTTGGCGCACCCGGCTAGAGTGACAAAGGGACAAACAATGATCGTCTCGACGATCCACGGGGTTATTTCGCGTCGTCCTCGAGTTGTCTCTAAAAGTTTTTGTCTAACTCATGCGTGACATGATCGTAAGGGCTCTCGCTTTTCGCGAAAAGAGGAGGGAGCCGATGCGCTCGACAACTGTTCCTTTGTTTCAAACGACCATATTTTCTCCCATGCCTCCTGCAGTCAATCCAGGTTCCTGCGTGCAAACATGAGACCTTGTTCTATGCCCTACTCTTCACGAGTCACCTACACAACAGGATACGGTCCCCATTCAGGATACTTGATTCCAAGGGCAGTCCCTAACGTCTAGATATTAGAGCATGATTTTTTCGAGTTGTGAATTGTCCCACTAAGCGTACTATATGAGTGATCTGCAAATGGTTGACCAACATCATTTGGCTGAACCGCAAATTCTTGCTCCACAAGACGTACATCTCATGGGTAATCTGCAAACGACTGACCACGAAACATCCCATGATTTTTGGCTTGAAACACCATCTAGGTGATTATAAATTGTTGGTCAGCATCCGACACTCTAGCTTGAGATCCCCTCCAATCTTTGTGGGCTGGTTGCAAGTAATATCTGTTTGCACGTTCTGCAACGCTCGTCTATACACTGTCTGACTTTCTTGCAATCGCCCTTCAACTTGGTGGTGATCTTCCCTGCGTACCCGCGTACGGGCAGAGGATGGTGATTATACTAGGGAAGGAGGCTTTACAATTGAGGTTGTAAAAGTAGTAGTGAGGGGTCACGAACTTGAATTATGCAATGCTAAGGCAGGTGAGTGGTTTCATCCTCCATCCCACATTTCTGCCTGCATTGTACACGGACCTGACCATTACATGGCCATTTTATTTGTGCTCTTTGTGTTTGTCTTCTGTATTTCCATAATTTGTTTTGCAAAAGGCAGCTCTTTTAGTTGATGCATGTGTGGCAATTTAAATATGGTAGTTCTTCATGACTATTGTATTCGTGTAAATATGTACATATAAATATTGAAACAGTTTGTCACAACCCCTCGTTTGTTGTCCTCTTCTCCCTCTCCGCCTATGGTTTATATATCGCCAAACAGAGCTGCTCGATAAACAGTAGGCAAAGAGGCAGAAGAGGACAATAAGCAAGGGGGTCGTGACAGACTGTTTCGTTGGAGTTTCACCGACTCATGAGGACGCTGAACCCTATATACATATATCATCAAGAAAGGTTAAGGTGGATGATCATTTTCAATATCATCGGTTTGGAGACTCTGCAAACTGTAGAGGGTTCAACCTCATGATGAGTGGGTAAAACTACGTAAAAATCTGTCACAGCCTCGTGCTTGTTGTCCTCTTCTCCCTCTCTGCCTACGGTTCACCGGACAGTCTTGTTTAAGGATATATATAGGGATCAGCACCTTGATAAGTTGGCCTTAAAGCATTTGGTCACTGCCCCTCGTTTATTGTCCTCTTCTCCCTTTTTGTCTACAATTCACTAGACAATTCTGTTTGATGATATATATATGATGTGTGTGATTCAGCCTCCTGATGAGTCCGTAAAACTTTGATGAAACAGTCCTGATGAGTCAGTGAAACTCCGATGAAAGTCTGTCACAGTTCTCTTTGACGATATACATATATGTACCTGCCATGAAATCACTCAGCTGCGGGATTTTATCTACCGCAGCCTGCAACATGTCATTATTGCCCCCCAGCGCAGCTCTGTCATCTTGTTGTGTCGAGTTTAGATACGTCACCGCTTGCAGCTTGGCGTTCTCAGTTGTGGAAGGCTGTTCTAAGGACTTCTTTTTGAGTTGGACACTCTCTTTTTCCTCTCAGTGCAATAACCCACGTTCAACATCTGCATAGACGCGGACTAGGGGTCGTAACTTGTGGTCAAAGGTTCACGAGGACCCCCAGTTTCTGCTCCTGATTAACAGGTCGAAAATTGAAATTAGGGTTCGGGGGTCAAATTTTATGTTTTTTTTTTTTTTTTTTTTGCCTGTTTTTGTTTTGGTTCAAGGTTGTTGTGTACCAAATTTGGTCTCATTTGGAGCATTGGAATTTCCTCTGCCAAGATTTTTGAAATTTGTCAAGATTTTTGAAATTGAATGTTTGCAAAATTTGCATGAAAGTGCACTTTTGCCTTGCTTTTTTTTTTTTTTTTTTCCATTTTTATTTTTGCAATTAGCTGCTATGGTCTCTACGCTATGACTTGGTGGCAAGTTTGGTTAAAATGACCCTTGGATTTTGTTATAAATGGCATGACAAGTTGTTTGAAAATTAGGGCCTCCGTTAACCGCTTCTCAACAAAAGTCACGCCCCAAGTCTGAGAAGAGTCGAGAAAAAGGCCCAAGGCCAAAGGGTATCCTAGGCCAAGTAAAAAACGACCTTCAGAGGCCCTACGGGCGACAATTGACCTTGGACAAGTCAACAGTCAACCAAAGTATGGGATTCCAGGCCCAGGGGTGAAATTCAACCCATTGGTCAGCCACGACCGTCGATCAGATGCACATCTGTGGTTGTCCGCAGGTATCCAAAAGATTCCAATCCATCTGGGACATAAAGGGAATTGGGACTGCGCTGCATCCAGGCATTGGCTGCTGATTCATCTCGATGGTCGACCTCAAGAGACCAGAGGCCGGTCAATGCGAGTCGACAATATAAAGTTCACCCAACCCTTGCTTGAGATCATTCCGCCTTGCGTTGGCTTGATGCTGGCGGCGATGCAAGGCTACGAGAGCTTTATGCTGGCGCCAATGTCTGAGATTGGGCACCAACTTAGAGGGAGATTATGTTGTTGTGACCATAATCGCGTGGAGTTGACCTTGATAGGAGAGGAGGCGAGGAGGAGGAGGATCTGGACTGTGGAGTTGACGTGTGCGATGTGGGGAAGGTTACGTGGAGTGTGATCTGCGTGGACCAGCGCCATCCTTGTTAGCTGTTGCTGACGTGGACTGAGGATGGGCACATTGTTGTGAGCTGCGCAAGTAAATGTCAAAGATCGTCAGAGGAGTACTGATTTGCTGAGTTGGCGTTTGTCGGAGATGCCCGGGGAGGAAGTGGGCGAGAGGAGGGAACTAATGCGCTATAGGGGACTCTCCTCCTCTCCTTCTATCTTCTCTCCCCCACCTCTCATTCTCTTCTCTAGGTTACGGGACGATGAGAGATTTCATGTACTTGGACTTGTAAACGATTTTGGAGACAACATTATTGCGCCGAGTGAGACTTGCATCTCGACATATTTGAGCTTCTCATCTGATTGGGTCCATTACAATTTGGTATCAGAGCGCTATCCTCCTGCTTCGTCACCTGCTGGCTATGAAATTGACGACGACGACGACGACGATGATGATGATGGTGATGATGATGATGATGAGTTATTGAAGAGTCGGCCGCGAAGAAGAAGAGCGACATTGTCTATTCTATGGCTTATTTATTATTTGTCAGCAAGGAGAGACCAGTGCCAGTTGGCGAGAGATTTGTTGACACGGCACTGGTCAGCGAGAGAATTGTGTGAAGGGAGTGTTGGCGTGGAAAGGAGGAAAAGAGAGGATACTTACCCTCGACACGTGGCGCAAGTGCAGAGAAGGTGAAAACACTGACATGGACATCAGTGAGGTCCTGGTATTGGCAGCTGCCTGCTGACGTGGCAGGCATAGCGCCATTGTATTTCTCCTGGTCCGGCGAGAAGCCATGCATGGGTGCTGATGTGGTGCTCAGGCAAAGAATGCGAAGTACACTTGCTGACGTGGCATTGTCTATAGAAGACCAACGAGGTATCTCCAGTGACACTGTATTGTTCTGGGAGTACAACGAAGCATCTCCAGATACCTGGCACCTTCCCATTGACAATACGTTGTGAGAAGCAAAGGTTACAGTTCCGAGTGGCAGCCAAAGTTGATGTGGACCGACAATACCTATATCTGACGTGGCCTATGAAGGGCCAATGATGAGCTGATGTGGCACAAGTTTGCTGACGTAGCAATGGTAGCACTAGGCTTTGTGGAGCCAATGTCGTGCTGACGTGGCAGTATGTCTTGCTGATGTGTCACTTATAGTACTGTTGTCGTAGTCCACATAGTCTCACGAGTGAGGTATTTTCGAGGAAAGCAAGGCTGGTGTGAGAATACCTTACACATGTCCAGCCTGGCGGGCAGTACAAGACTAGATTATGCTGTAGTGCCATGTGCCAGGGCGCATGTCTGGTCACATAGGCATTTGCGGGCAGACAACGAGATTGGCCACTAACCATTGTTTGTTTGTGGTGTGCGTTGCTGATTGTCTTTGTGTACTTACCTCTCGGCTGTTACCTTCTGGATGTTGCGGACTTACCATCGTTGTGTTGTTTCGGTCACACTGGTCGTGGTTGCGAAACCTGCACAGTCTCTCAAATCAGAAGTTATAAGTATAGTTAGTAGAACAGTAGTCTCATAAGTTAGGAAATTCTGATCCATTAATTTTTGTTAATATTTCTTTCCCCTTAAATTTGTTATTGGAGAGGCCATGGAATTTACATGTCTCTCTAAGTTTATTGTGTGGTATACTCACATGCTGATATTATATTCTTTTGGAGATGGTTGTAGAGGTCCGTTCTGACTCGGTTTATTCCATTTTTTTCCTTCTTGATCCCTCTCATGTTCTTGGCTGATGAAGAATAAGAAATGAAGACCCATGGACAAACAGATGCCCGCTGGGAACTAATGATGAACAAATTATAACAACTGGTCAATGAATTCCATGACACCGGTCCAGAGGCAGAGCAACATGTACGCAACTAGTTCGTCTTGCGAGCAGCAGAGGACGGGGGACGAACTGAGTATGGTTGACACTGTTGTTCTGATGATGGAGGCGAGCAGGTCGGTGCAAAAAGTGATCAACGAGGTGCGTCTACCCTTCGATGAATTTATCGCCAGCCAGCTGGAACAATTGGGCGAGAACGTGAGAAAAGAAGAAAAGGCAGAAACTTGTGAGAGCCGAGAACAAACAGAGTTAAATGAAGAAATCATGAGCACGAAAATCCAACAACTACAGGATGCTTTGGAATCCGAAAAGAAGAAGAAGGAAGCCTATGTTCAGCAACGAAGGGAGAAAGAACAACAGTAAAAAGGGTGACAGAAATTAGACAAAAATTTCAGATTGGATCGGAAACTGAGGCCACACTTGTTGAACACATGATGCTGTACTTTTCTGTCCTTGAAACGAAAAGAGATAATGTCACAGTGAGTTGCGGACTGTGACAAATGTAATCAAGGGCAAAAAACAAATTGTGGTTGGGATAGAGGAAGAAGACAAAGAAAAGAAACCAAAAACGAAACCAAAAGAAAAATTGATTAAAGATGCTATATGAAATCCCGCTCACCCAACGAACTGGAAGTTCCCAAAAAGGAAACTACAAAGAAAAAAAAGGACAGGGAGAAACCAAAGAGAAAATAGAAAGTCAAGATGAAATTACCTTTCACCTGCGATGGAAAAAAGGGCAAACATTTGCTATTGTGGATTCCCGAAATACTGTTCCACCACTCCTGTCGCCGAAGATAGTCAAGTTACCTTCTCGACCTCTTGCCTTGGAGAAGTCGAAAAGGAGTAGGTTTTGTTCGAGGCCAATGCGACTGGCTTTGAGGACATTGGGGAGTGGGCTAAGACAATGACACTTCGAGAATTTCTCCCAGAAATCAAGGAGAGATTCCCGGGCAAGACGACGATCGACAAGGCCTTTGGCGAGCTCCTTACCATTGGACAAAAGCATTGGTCCAATGTTGAGACTTTGTCGAGAGAGGTTGATCGTCTCTTGCAAGTACCCAGACTGGACCTCTAGGACAACTAGATACTCTACATCTTCTTGCTTGCACTACCAATAACCAATACGTGGACAACTTGTAGCTGAAGCCAAATCCGGTAAGTATAACTATCGATAATTCGGGGATCTTGCCTTGTACAGGGAACAAATGACATCACAGGTTAAACCACCAATACTTGTCCCAACTATGGGCCGCGAAAAAAAATAGAGTAGAAATGTTTATAGTCGGATGAATTTGGGTGCTCCTGTAGTAGCCCGTACGTTTCCTAAAATCGTGGCGTGTTAACGGGCACGACCCTAGGAAGTACTGGTGATTTAAAGGAACGTTCGCTGGCATTTTAAGGGGAGGGCAATGTAGTGGGAACGAGAAACAAATTCTTTGGAGGCAAAAACGACAAGATCACTCACTTGTCGTTTTTGATGATGAGACCACGGAAAGGTGGCCCCTTGAAGAAAGCGAGGGTGAAACTAGAAGTGGCGGGGAGTCATGAAAGTGTGATGTCACCGCCATGGTGGCCAACAAGGGAGGCATCGACAATGAAGGATTTAGTAAGAAGAGGCCACACTCCTTCCCAACACATCCTGACATCGCTTTTGGCAGGCCTTGGGAAAAATGGGCCTTGCCCAGAAGGAATGGCAGGAAAGGATGGATAATCGTCAGTGCGTGAAGTGTGGCACCGAGGAACACATCATTGAATGATGCCTTCTCATTTGGAACCCAAAAGGGAGCAACCAGTAGGGGTGGCATCTGCTCCTGTTGAGCCGAAGGGTGTAGGTAAGTCGGCGCCACGAACCTCTTTCAAACCTCTTAGCTCGCATGGTAGAGGATGACTCTTCTTCGGCCCAACACCTAGACCACCCTAATAAAGATTTGTGTTCTGTTTTACTGGGTGATTTCCTTGATGAACTTGGTTGTGAATTGATTGCCTTACGAAGTTCATAGGCTAAGAAAGTAAAAAGTAAGGGTGAGTTGATGATTGCAGATTTTGAGATTGTGCAAACACGAGTTGGTGTTTTTTTGGATCTTGCGTTTACGCGGTCCTACATCTTTGAAAAGGCAATTCGCAAGTTGCACCTAGGGATGTGAGTGCAGGACGTACCGAGACCGATCACGTCTATGTTAAAGGATCAAAGTACCATCATCGTCTCTCAATATGTCGATCGCGTGAAGTGTTATTTCAAAACAAAGGAAGGTAAGAGAATACTACATGAAGTAACCTTCCTAGTTGAGAAGAACTTACCGTTTCACCTGATTCTGGGTATTGAGTGGCACGAGAAAGCCGACCCAGAAGTCAAGTTTAAATATAAAATTGTCAATTAAAGGATGAAAAATCCGTAATGAAATCAATTAAGTTGTTTCACAAGTCTGATTCTGACTCATCACTGTCGTTTTGTTGTACAAGTCTTCCTGCTTTCTGAAGCATGGCCAAAAAGTTGGTACATGATGTAATAATGGTACTCGTCAAGAATATGGGTGAGTGTTCTTTGTCCTATCCTCCTCCAATCGAAAAACTACTCATTGAATATAGGGGCTTGTAGTTCGAACGGACGGGAGCAACTCAGTGTGCCATCAAGGACAACATTGAAATCATTCCCGTTAGTAAAATTCCCAAGAGACCGATTTACCGTATGTCCTTGCGAGAATTGGAAAAACGTAAGAAACAACAGCAAGAACTTGCAGAGAAAGGATGGATTACACCAAGTTCCTCTCCCTATGGCGCTCCTGTACTTTTCGTGCTAAAAAAAAAAGTTGAACTTAGACTATGTATCGACTACCAGGGATTGAATTCCGTAACTATAAAGAATGTGGAACCCCTTCCTCAAATTGATGACCTTCTTGACCAGGCTATTGCAAGACTTTCGTGATGCCTTTCAGATTGACTAGCGCCCCATCAACATGAAGATCAACACAAGGCGGCGTTCCGAACAAGGTATGGGCACTATGAGTTCATCGTGATGCCTTTCGGATCGACTAACGCCCCGACAACCTTCTATTGGTTTATGAATGAGCTGTTCCGACAGCGATTAGACCAGTTCGTAGTTGTGTATCTCGATGACATCCTCGTCTATAGGAAGACTTTGAAGGATTACGAGAAACACCTGCGAATGGTTCTACATAAAATAAGAGAAGGTAACTATAAATTGTACCCAGGAAGTCATAATTTGCTAAGTCTGAGGTGCTATACTTAGGACATATAGTGAATGAAGAAGGATTAAGGCTGAAAGAACGCAAGATTACAACAGTTAGAGTGACCCGAACCCAAGACAGTTACTGAGTTGCGATCCTTCGAACTTGCGAGAGCTCCTATAGGAAGTTTGTGAAAAACTTCTACCGTATAGCTTGCACCTATGAGAAGATTGCTAAAGAAAGAGAAACCTTGGTTATGGGACAAAGATTGTCAGTTGACATTCAAGAAATTGAAGTATGCGCTAACTTATTACCGTCTTGAAAATTGCTGATCCGCCTCTTCCTTTCATTGTCACGATTGACGCTAGTCAGTATGAAATTGGGGCTGTGCTACAGCAAGATGGTGGGAAAGGCTATAAACTTGTAGAGTTCATGTCTAAACGCCTACCCTAAAAGAAGGTAGCTAACTCCACCTATGAAAAGGAGTTGTATGCCTGAATTGAAGCAAATCACTCGGAACGTGAAGTGGATTAAGACGCAACCTCGAGTATTCGACAAGTTGGTAAGATGGTCTGCATTCATTGACACCTTTGACTTTGAGTTAAAGACTATAGAAGGAAAGTCTAATGTTGCTGCGGATGCTTTGCCTAAATGTTCTGATTTTTTTGGTACTGTTGTTACCTACCTTGAAATTGGGACTGATTTAAAGGACCAGATCTGAAAAGGGTATGCTAGGGATCCTATCTGGAGTCCTATCATTTAGACCCTACAAAAAAATTCTGAACTCTTTCCTGAGTACCGTTTGTCTGATGGCATACTCTTCTTTATTGATTCTACCGAAGAAAGAATTTGTGTTCCTTATAAAGAAGAAATTAAAAGTCTGATCGTTGGGGAATGTCATGATGTTGAGGGTCACTACGGGTTTCAAAAGATGTTTGCTAACACACATGAGCTTTTTGAGTGGAAAGGAATGAAAGAGGATGTACTAACCTATGCGAGAAGGAAAGGAATGAAAGAGGATGTACTAACCTATGCAAGAACTTGACTTGTCTGTCAGAGAAACAAGTCGACCCATGAGAATCGATTGGGTTTACTCAGACCACTACCTATTCCAAGTGAACGAGGTGCGTCCATCTCCATTGATTTTACGAGTCTCACCGAAAGTCGAAACGAGAATAGTCCAGTGATGGTGATTGTTGATAGATTCTCCAAGTATGCAATGTTTATTCCTTTACCAGCTGAAGCCAATACGAAACTCGTCATCCAGAAGTTCCAAATGCGATGGGTTTTCGAATATGGTTTTTCGAAAACTATCGTATGGGATCAGGATGTCAGGTTCACAGGTCGATAGCGGCAAAAGCTGATGGAAGTTTATGGCACTAGGTTGACCATGTCGTCAGGTAAACACCCTGCAACAAATGGACAAACTGAGCAGATGACTCGTCTGTGCCAACAACTTTTGCGGTATGTACGGCCTGACCAGATTGATTGGGATGAGAACTTGCCTAAGATTGCTAGTGCGTATAACAGTATTCACACTGTCACTGGTAGGACACCCATTGCAGTGCACAAAGGTTGGAAGCTGATATGCCCTATTGATGTTTTGACCAGGGAACAAAATCCTATGGCTACCCCCAGGTACGAGAGTACTGATTTGCTGAGTTGGTGTTAGTGGGAGATGCCCAGGAAGAAAGTGGGTGAGAGGAGGGACTCTCCAGCGCAGCTCTGTCATCTTGCTGTGCTGAGTGCAGATACGTCATCGCTTGCAGCGTGGTGTTCTGGGTTGTGGAAGGCTGTTCTAAGGCCTTCTTTTGAGTTGGACACCTTCTTTTTCCTCTCAGCTTCGTCCATGGCTTGGACCTGCTTACTCATTTCTTTATTCTCCTCTTCCCACTCTTGACCGGTCGGCATTGTTTGTCCCCAGCCCAGCTATGTCATCTTGCTGCATTGACTGCAGAATCGACACTGCTTGCAGCTTGGCCTTCTGGGTCATGGAAGCTATCTAAGGGCTCCTTTGAGTTGGAAACCTTTTTCCTCTCAGCTTCGTCCATGGTTTGGACCTGCGCAATCTTGTTTAGTCTCCGCCCCCAACTCGTGATCGGTGGGTGTCATCTCTCTTTGCTCCTTTCTGTTTTTCCTCGAGGGGATATCCACTACCACAGGCTATTAATAACCTTTTGCCACTCCTATCCCCCTCCCAACAAACTACCCACTGCATCACACACATCTCCCTCAAATGTCCATCAAAATGATATCCAAGTTGAGGTGGTTTGCTGACATGATGCTGACAAGGCGCTAATGGGTCCTGACCTGGTGTACTACTGGGATGTCGATGTGGCCAGTCATGATGTAGCAATTCCACGTAGTTGCAACCAGTCCGATAATCTCAGTGGATTTATTCCAATTTGCATTCATCGATTGTTGATAGCATCAATTAATGTGACCACGGAAAACGCGATTTGAATTCTCAGGACTCTTTTTTCGACATACACCCTTGACACGTTGATGAAAAGATGTGAAAAATATTCCCACCTGGGTGCTGGAAAGCCCAGAGCCAGATGCAACAAATGGGAGGGAAATGATGGACTGTATCAGCAGTAACAAGAAGCAATCACAGCAGCAATGATTTCAACACATGCATGGTGTTGGGAGCACCCGGCACCAGGTAACGAGGAGGATTCCCCCAACCCGGCGTTCCCCCCCCCCCCCCCCCCTCTTCTTCCTTTCTTTTCTTTCCTCAGGAATTAAATTTGTCTAGTTGTATTTTGAAATGTCATTAAAAAAGTGCTGCGTGATTATTTTGTCTTCACCCTACCTTTGATGTCCCATCAGCCTGACCTGATTGCACTTCCCTGAAATGTACTTTGTCCTAACACTGCAGGACACAATGCCGGAATTGCCGGAAGTTGAGGCATCAAGGAGGGCAGTGATGGAAAACTGCCGAGGGAAGAAAATTTCAGAGGCTATTGTTGAAGATGACAATTTGGTTATAGAAGGTCTTTCTCCTAACGAGTTAGGAAATGGCCTTACTGGCAGAGTTCTTGTGGCTGTGCACAGGAAGGGAAAGCATCTCTGGTTTGAGCTCGACAAGCGACCATGGCCAACTTTTCACTTTGGTGAGCCTCAACTCTCTCAAAGATGCCGGGCATGTCAAACTAACAATGCGGCAAACAAACGAAAATTACCAATCAACCAACTAGTTGTGTGATGAGGGCCTGGTCTCTCATCCTGCAGGAGGGTCTTGAGTGGTGTCTGGTGCTGGAGCGAGTGGCTATGCTGCAACCATGCCGGGGTGAGGTGGATGCCACAATGGGTACGGCTCCACCTTCATGATTGCGGAGTGATTAAACCACCACCATTCCCGAGCCTCTTTTTTTGGACGTGCGATTTTCCCTGGATTTGTAAGGATCAGGCCTGGCAGTGGCAGACACGTGTGTCGCATTTGTGCCATAATTTTTTAGACCGGCAAAACATTTTACTTAACGGGAGCGTGGTTGTCAAGCCCCGCCCTTGCATCCCCGTGTGGGGCACAGAGGCCCCGATGATGGGACCCCTGACACTGGGGGGTAAAAAACACAACCAAAAGAAAAGTAGCCGTGGGCATGCAGCAGCAGTGGGACGGGTTCGGGAGTGTTGGGGGGAAGGGGTGGTGTGGGGTTGGTGTGGAGGCGTGGTACTAGGTGGAAACCCCTGCACAGAGACCAACAAAAGAACCTGCACTGTAGTCGTCCACCCCTGTGTGGGGGTTGTCGACACCTGTGTGATTATATTTTCTCCTGTTTCATTGCGGTGACGGTGGGGCCAGGGGGTGGGGCTGGGGCGCTGGGGGCGGTGGGGGCAGTGACGGTGGCGGTGGTGGTTGGGGGGGGCATGCTGGAGAGGGGGGTCACACGGGGGTGGGGAATGGGCAAAATTTTCTGGCCCTCCCCTAAAAACAGAAAATGAAAGCCCTTTCCCACGTTCTGCCGGCTTGTGGCTCTATGATGACTACTTTTCTGGCGTTGGGCCCATCCGTGCTTGCACGGTGCTGAACTGGCACCCTTAGCCAAGAGCCAAGTCTCTTGAGTCTCGACCACTACAGCCATCACACAGTGTACAAAAGTGGAACCATCCCGGTCATGATATCAACCCCGCCGGTGCATGGCTGTGGTGTCCAGCACATAACCCTCGGCCACTTAGCCTGGTCACCGCACGAAGCTCATCCTCATAGGTTCCCAGGAGCTTACACAGTGGGTTTATGATCAGCACTTCCTGGTCTTGGGTCCATCCGTGCATGCCCGGGATCGAACCTGCACCCTTAGCTACCAGAGCCAAATCTTTTGACCACTTCAACCATGACATGGTGTACAAAAGAACCATATCGGTCGTGAAATCCATCCCCCCCTGCATAGATGTAGTGTCCAAGTTACACCCACACACAGCACCACACAGACGTGGTAATTCTTTCTTACTTCACTCCGATCCAGCACATGACCCTCCACTGCTTTCATAGCCTGGTCACCACACAAAGCTCATCCTCACAGGTTAGCAGGAGCTTGCGCAGTGGTTCTATAGCAGTGCATTTTGGCCGTAAATCCATTTGTGCACGCATGGAATTGAACCAACACCCTTAGCCACAAGATCCAAGTCTCTTAGCCACTATAGTCATGACAAAGCGTATAAAAGTGGACAGGCCACTGTCGAGCACACTGGCTCTCCCCGTAGAGGGAGCCCTCCAGGTCGTGTCACACAGGAGGAAGGGAATGTGGAGTGCACTTGAACAGTTTGCTACTCCGACAGGGTGTGCCAGCTTACATCCCACCTTGCCCTGTGGCAGGATAAGGGCCTACGGGGCAAGCTTCCCCTGCCCAAGGGGCTGTCACCACCCTTGCGGGCGTACCCCCCCATGGGGTTACTGATGCTCATGGAACAACTTTTACCTGCTCGGTAGAGGTACATCAGCCAAGGGCGTTTGCGAACAATGCCTTCGTGAACCTGCTGTTGACCAAAGGTCAGGGGGTGTTGAACTCCGGCGCCTTAGAGGCGAACAGTTGACTAAGGCGTCTTACCCCTTTTGCTCCTAGTCCCTTTCTCTACCTCATAGTGTCGCACGGATGTGCACTCCCCCTTCTGAACGTTGATCGTCTCAAGCTCTATACAACACATACAGAGTACCAAATGATCTTGGCATAATGGACCCCTAACCAGATGTGTGGCACCACCTACCATGGGTAGTGGACGGCGGGATCTATCATGCTTGATGAAGTTTCTGTACCCACATGGGACTTCCTCTGGCCTACTCCGCTGTCGAGAGATGACGCTTAGTGATGAAGCCGGTCTAACTTGTGAGAAGAGATAGGATTCGATGCAGGCCGACCTCCACCCATAACATCAGAGCCATTATGCGAAGCAACACGTCGCCTCACATGCCGAGGCTAAGCGAAGTCTGGAGAACCTCACACACTGAAATCTTCGGAGTTATGCCTACCCCTTTCACGGATTGTCACTGATAGGACAGCCAACTTCAAGAGCCGTTCAATCCGATAAGGAAAGCATAAAGTAATCCTGTAATCAAACAACAAGCTTGACTGTTGATGCTCGCCGTTGGTCTTTTCAAGGCACTTCTACCAGAGCCATATCGCAGAAGACCATTATCAGGAAAAACAATGCCATTCAAATATAGACTTTTTGACTCTTTTTGCCACATGACCATAACCACAGCAAGGAAATTTTTGCCTCCTTGAACACGCGGCATACAACATGCCATGAATTCCAACAAGCTCAATGCCGTAGATGATGCTCACATGAGCAAGCATACCTGAATGAACATGTGTACAAACAAAATCAAACGGACAGGGCAGACAAGACTCACTTTGCAGTTCCATAGGAGGTGAGTCCAAATGACAAGCGATCTGGAACAAAATCGAATCCAAGCAACAATCGGTCGCAGTCCCAATTTGTACAATCAAATTCTAATACAGGTCTACCAAATTGCCTCCTCTTTGAGGGCGTACAACTTCAGTTCACACACATCTCCTCCACTCGCTCTCTCCCACTGGTCAAACTGACAGCGTTTCTCCTTGCATGCAAGGTATCACAATCACCTGACTGTGCCACTCATGCAGCCACCGAGTGCAATTAGTGTTGACAATGCGGTCAGGTTGACCCCGCACCGCAATGATGCCGAAGCGGATCCTAGGCAAGCTAGAAGGCCAGCAGGAGGCCTGAACGGTCCAAAGGACCACCTCACCACTTTGGCCGGGTTCACCTCAACCATATGCCCGAGCTGGAGTACAGTCCACCCTAGGACGCCCTTTCCGCGCCACAGACAGGTATTAATTTGATTCCACTGCAATGCGGAAGCGGACCCCAGGACAGCTTGAAGCCCATCATAAGGGACACCTCACCACTTTGACCAAACTCACCTCGACCTATGCCTAAGGTGGAGTAAAGTCCACCTTAGGACGGCCTTTCCCCACGACAGACAGGCATAAATTGGATCTCAGTGCAATGCTAAAGCAGACCCTGGCCCAACCCGCAGACTTGCACGAGGTCTCAACGTCCAAGTGTGCCGCGTACCTTGTTCCGGCATTTGGCAGCCTCCCCGCAACGCATGCACACATTGTGCACACATAGTGTGGACACTCACACACGTATACGAGGCTTGCCCTTTTGTTGTTAGCTTCGTCACAGCACCCCTCGAAGGAGGTGACCAGGCCTGGGGTTCGCTAACAAGCCGGAGCTATGCAACACTAGTCCCTAGCACACCCCGCAATGATTCCAGTCTCTGTAAACTTCGCCTTGTAGTATGCTCAACTCACTCACGTCGCCTGCCATCTTTTCCAGCACTCTTGCAATGTGCATGCTCATTGCTCATACACGTGGCCGTCATAACAGTGGCCACTTGTACTTTTACACCTCTGCCTCTGGCTGGGAAAACTTGCTTCAGCCAAGGTAACAGCCTTGACACTTGCCCTTGCCTCGGCGGTGGACCGCCTTGGGGCTTCTATAGCCTCACTGTGTGCCAACTCTAGCTGGACACGATGTAGTGAGGCTTCTAGAGCTTCACACCACGCACACATTGTGCGCCTGCACTTGGCGCTTGAATTGCGCCAGGTGTAGACGCAAGCGCCAAGTGCAGGCAAGGAAACACGCCCGCACCTGCCTCAAGGGGGCTGGAAGAGTCCAGGTCCCTTTCCAACAGCCACCACATGATTTTCCTCGTTTGCCCAATAAACTGATTGGATGATATCCTTTTCACTAGGACCTCCAAGCCCTCCCGTACATCTGCTCGCCTGGTTCCACCAGACGAATCTGGCCGTCAAATGAGCCAGAGATTTGACTGGTACTGCCGTCAAAAGGTTTAGTCCTTAGAACCTACTGCTTCAACGGTGCTGAATTCCTGGAGTCATTCCACCCCATTGAAGCTGTTTTCTAGACCGTTCTGGGCCTCTCTCTTTGAAAGGCCCAGTAGTACCGGATATGTTTGGATCGATTTTCATCCAAGCTTGTCTGGTGCTACTGTATTTCTCCTCCCCTAGGCTCTCGGACCTTCTCCCAATGGTTACCCGATATTCTCGAGTGAATGTGGCGACGATGATGGTCAGTTCTGACTAGTAATACCAGCTTGCCTGCTGTTCCAGGCTTTTCCAGGCCTTTCTCAAGCCTTACATGTGGCGCTTTTCGGCTGCGCAATCATGCGATCTCATGACCAAAAGTGTGCTGCTGCTCCCAGGGCCTTCTACGACAACCTGCCCCAGACCCAAGCGCTGTTCATGTGGCCTTCCACATCTCTTAGGGCTGATCAACCCATGTCCAAGTGCTGTGCATGTGGACCTTGGGCAGCGAAGCTGGCGGTGCTTGCATACGACTACCAGAACATCAACCAGACACCCTTGTAGTCCTCCCACCCCCCATTCACGTCCTCATTATTTATCATGAATAGTAGATGATCACTTATATGATGAGTTAACATAATCACCTTTCCTACGGGAACTGATGCTGAGTATAGTCTTTAGCGAGCCTCAGAATCCAATTGTGCTGCTTGAAATTGGTGCAGCCCTCCAACAGCTGCAAATAAAAAACGCCTACTAAGACGAATACCAGAATTAGCATTTGCCCCACCTTATTGTCTGGGACTAATGCCAGTTATAGCCTTTGGCTAGCCTCAAACAAAACAAATTGACCCCTTTGGAGTGCAGTAGATACAGCCTCTGGCTAGCTTCACCTGGAGATGCATCATCCGCTGCTGGTAATGCAACCTGGGTCTCTTGCGCAAGACAGGGATGCACACAGTACAGTACAACAGATATAAGTGCCGTCAGAAGTTTAACTTGGGCTTGCTGAATGTAGGGGTACTCACACCATACTACATCCGACGAGGTACCGTAAAATCTCACAACATCATCCCATGTATCCATGGGGGTGCACTCACTACACCCATGATGCTTGACGGCACCGACAGGAGTCTAACCTGGGCCTCCTAAAAGTACATAGGAATTCTCGCATAATGTCAAGATTTTCAAAGTTCAAAGGCATACCTCAGTGCCCCGAAGCACCATCGCGAGTCTGAACTAGGGCTCCTTACACATAATTACCTGACATCTAATTATTCTGAGCAACAGTAAGGATGAAAAACCTCCCAAACAACGATTTCATCAATTTAGAAATGTCGTAGTGAAGGTAAACCTCCTCTCCAATATGTCCTCCTACCCGCTCCATTCTTCTGGGCAAAATTGACAATTCTTTTTCTTCTTTCTTTTCTTTAGACACGTAGTGGTTTCTCTGTCCCCATCTTTTATCACCCTTGGCTCTTCTTTGATTTGGCGAAGTTTACACTTCTTTCTCTTTTTTTTTTGGGAGACTTAGTCGTTTTCCAGTACCCCATTTTTGTTCCCGTAGGGTCTTCTTTGGTTTCATCGAAGTTTAATACGTCGTTTCTAATCCCCTGTTTTTTGTTTGTAAGGAGGTTCTTTGGTTTCATCCAACTTCACACTTCTTTTTCTTCTTTTCTTTTCTTTGGGGACCTACGCATTTTCCGGTTCCCCATCTTTTATCCCTTTGCGGGCTTGGGGCCTTTTGCATGGTTGCCAACCGGATGTCCCGATCCGGATCCAGACAGTCCGGGTATGGATGTCGGGGTCCAGTGTCCGTTCCGGTAGGTCCAGAGAGACCCCGATTTCAAGAAACTCCCAAAAACAATTTGGGTCCCCACTCCCCAGGCCATTTTCCATGGCCTGGGGGACCCCTTAAAATTGTTGTCAGTCCTTTTGCGAACCGGCGGCCCAACCGGACCGGCCTCGAAGTGCTGAGTGTGCCAAAGGTCACAGGGGAGTTCAGGGGAGGAATGTGTTGCCCGCTGGTGGGAGGACTCCATTTTCGACAAGC
>BFEA01000091.1:3254352-3255879 GCA_003427395.1 Chara braunii
GTGGCTCTAGACACCTGGCAAAGGGGGGGGGCTGCTATGGAGTATCCCTCCCCCAAGCCTTGGCCTTCCCTAGGGGGTTGGCCTGCAGGATGGGAGGCTTACTAGCAGCACCCGGTCATGCAGCGGGTCAAACTCTGGAAAGGCCAGGCAGGGGGGGGGGCCATCTGTGGCAGTTCCTCAGGTTGCCTATTGTCCTGCTATTTTCTTATCTCTGCCGCCTACATGGCCACTACCATCCATGTTACTGCTGCTGCCGTAGTGACCCTATCTATCCTTGTCCTGCTCGGTTGTGGCCTCTCTGCTGCCTGTTCCTACCTTATATGGCCAGGTTGCGCCCCATTACCACCCTGTGCTCCCCCTGTCCTTGCTTTATCCTGTGTGCCTTCATTTCCCTTCATGTCCACCCTATCCCCCGTTCTGTCCGTCCTATAGCTCATCCTATAGTCCGAGACAAAAGACTATTCGTCTTTTTGAATCCCAGTTTGGAGCATGCTTCGGAGGGGTTTTTGGTGGAGTAAGAGTATGATTTTTGCCAAGCTCCAGAATTGGCGAAACTTTTGGGAATTGAAAAACCACGATGCTTCTGTACTCTGCTGAGAAATCCTCTTTCAGGATATCCACTAAAATTGGAACGACACGGAGAAGATTAGCATGCCATGCCCCCTTGCACATTCAAGGATGACTCAGAAATCGAGAAATGGTCCGAATTCTTGTCTGTTTGCCCGGGCAATGATTTTGAGTGTTTGATCAGTAATCTGACGGCTTCAATAAGAAAGTGGGGAAAAAAAATAAATGGATATCCACTAAAATTGGAATGACACGGAGAAGATTAGCATGCCATGCCCCCTTGCACTTTCAAGGATGACTCAGAAATTGAGAAATGGTCCGAATTCTTGTCTGTTTGCCCGGGCAATGGTTTTGAGTGTTTGATCAGTAATCTGACAAAATGTCAGCTTCAATAAGAAAGTGGGAAAAAAAAGGGACGTACCGTTTCTGTTACTATTCTTCATCTTTCTTATTGATTTCATCGTCATGTGCATAATGATCAACGAGAAACCTTGGCTGGCTATTCCCCTATCCCATGAGAATCATTCATTGGATACCTTTTTTACTTGGCATTTCATTGGATACCTTTTTTACTTGGCGGGACATTGAGATGTTTGGCCTCGCTCCACCACTCACTAAATGGAAAATGGTGAGTGTATCTTCCCACCTTCTTTCTTAAGATAATATTTTGCACGTTATGTGGTATCACAGTGAAGCCTGTCGGCTGTCCTTACTTAGAAACCTTGACCGCCTTCACTTGCAGAGAAGTTGAGAGCCCTTCTGACTGCAACCTAAGGAGAATCCTTTTCGCCATCGCTCAGTTGATTAGGATCCTTCATATACCATCCTGAAATATAAATTCCTCGCTTCATATGCTGTCCTGACATGCAAATTATTTGCAAGACTTGTTGCCAAGGTAAGAACCAAAAATCTCACTTCCTCTCCCTCTCTCTCTTCTCTCCCTCCCTCTCTCTCTTTCTC
>BFEA01000091.1:3255950-3267257 GCA_003427395.1 Chara braunii
CTCTCTCTCTCTCTCTCTCTCTCTCTCTCTCTCTCTCTCTCTCTCTCTCTCTCTCTCTCTCTCTCTCTCTGTGTGTGTGTGTGTTCTGGCCGAGCTGAGAACCGAAACTCCCTTTCCCTCATCCGCTTGCTCGCTTACTCTCGCTCTCTCTTCTCTCTCTGTGTTTTCTTTCTATCTTAAACAGATGGCACAGTCAATTTTGGAAAAGGAATGTGAGCCATCGAGCTGGTGTAATCTTTAGCTGACTTCCCTAATGGGGGAAAATGCAGGTCAATTTTCAAGCAGGATGAGGAATGGCCACCCAAATTCTACAAGCTTATTCTTAAGGTACCATGCGATAACTGACCTCGTCAAAGTTTTGGGCCTCTTGGCATCACTGGGCTTGTTTGGAGAGGGAAAAGGCTCATCAGAGAAACTGAACAAAAGAAAACATTCAGAGCCCTAAATTGTAATGACCTGCCAAAACACAGACTGAGAACGCTGCTGATTTCTGAGTTCTGCCGCTGGAATGGATGCCTTGCTGAGATTCCCTCATTCTGCTGAGTTTTCCTAAGTCTGTGTGTGTGTGCGTGCTTGATGGTCTGCGTGCCTGGCTGAGTGCTGGTCGCATGAGTCTGTGTGTGACCTGCAAGGGTACTAGCTTGTTTGGAGGCCCGTAGGGCTGGTACTTACCTGTGGCCGTGACATTGAGGGTTGGAGCGGGGGGAAAACACTCAAGTGGCAGGGCACGAGGCCCACGACACTCAGGGCAGCGGAAAAACACTCAAGCAGCAGGTAGGCTGGTACCACACCAAGTAGAAGTAGATGTGCCGGGTACTCGAGGCCGAGCAGAAGAAGACAAAAGGTTGCATTTTTAGAGGCCCAGTAGTTATAGGCTAGGTCTAGGGGGGTACCAGTCCAACCAGTCTTGAGTCTAGGGCCTGTACGGGCAATATCAGAGTCTGCAATGATGTTTCCCTCCGCAAGGGAGGAGGTACCGGTTGTTTGGAGGCTGAGCGACCTAGGAAGTCACCACCCAAGAGGCAAGTAGGCCGCTATATCTCCAGGAGGAGCAAAGTGCTCCTCGTTCTTCGGTGTGCAAGTTTGGCAACAAACTGCTTGGCACGTTGGCTGGAGGAGCGCTGGGCATTTCAGCGCTGCTAAGAGGAAGGAGACCGGGAGGTCCCACCTCGGCTATGGTGAAGCTCTACCGGTAGGAGGAGGAGGAAGAAGATGACTGATGAGGAGAGTGGCGAAGTACCTACCTGGCTATGGTGGGCACCATCTTCATCACCTTGTTAGGCGCTGCATCTGGAAGGCCCCAGTTGGGGTTGCGCGCACCAAGAAGGCTTCAAGGCGGGGTCAGGCATGGCGGCCTGGACAGCAGCAAGCATAGCTGCTTTGTGTTGCCCTTTGCACAGCAGGGTGAGGCCATAGTAGTCAGCCATCGCCTTGGCCTACATGAAGAGGAAGAAGAAGGGTGGCCATGGCTGTGGTGGACCTCATGTTGTGCCTGCAGTAGAAGAGGGATTCGGACATTGATTCTGGTTCAGCCATTCAACATTATTATTATTATTTGTTGTTTGAATATAAGGAGCGGACAAAAGGAGGAGGAGAGTAGTTGGCAAAGGAGAAGGGGATTATCATTGGTCTTTGCTGGTGTACATGTTCTTCTTCTGCTTTCTTTCATCATCATCTTCTTCTTCCTCCTCTTTCCCTCTCTCTCTCCTCTCAAGTTCATTCATTTCTTTTTCTCAATTGGACGGCATTGTGCTTTCTCATGAATGTATACTTCGAAACAGGCCAGGATCGTAACAGAATGTAAATGTAGATCTCATCACAACTGTCTGTGCCACACATCCGCGGAAACGAGATCTGAAAGTAATTAAGGAATTAGTCGATGCTTATTGGTCGTTAACGAATCGTGGCGTTAGTTTCCACCTGAATCCGTTTGATACCTTCACTGCAGTTTGTCATTGAAGGAAGTAGTATGGTGTTTCATGAGATAATCTATGGTGATTGCTGCCTCCTTTTCACTAAAGCAAGTAGTGACTTGTTACTGTTCTCGGAGTAAAAGAAAAGCTGTCACTAGTAGAGTTCGGAAGCTGTCATGAGGATCAAAGCTGAGGCTGGATTGGCAATAGATTCATATCACTACCGACCAGCTACGTTGATCGAAATAGTGTCAGCACTGTCAAGTTGCCAAACATTTTCTGGGAAAGCAGGCTGGAGGAGAGTAGAGAAGCTTGGCATGTTTGAAAGAGGAAAGGGAGGAGCAAGGCGAGAAATAGCAGCAGCAGCAGCAGTTAAGGAAGGGGGGGGGGAGGTGTAGTGGGAGCAGAAAGAGGGAGAAGAACAGGAACAGGAGGAAGAGTAGGGAGGGGAGGAGGACGGTGGGCGTGTTTGGAAAGAGGGCAATGATGTCAGAGGAAAGGCAGGAGCAGGAGGACCAGCAGCAGCAGCAATGAAGGAAGGGTGAGGGGAGGGGAGGCGGCAACAAGAAGAGGGGCAGGAGCAGGGGGAGGAAGAGGAAGAGGAGTCTTGATGAGAGTCCTCAAAGGATGGAGCAGTATCTCTTTCAGGGAAGACTGACCACGTTTCATCTCTGCACGCTGATTGCTAAATCACTACTGCCAGTCCAGCTCTTTCTGAACCTTTTTCCCAAAGAAGTGCTGAAGCCACTTTTCGACTGTGAAAACGGCAAGTCCAGCAGCCTCTGGATGGCGTTTTTCTTTCTTCTTTTGTCTGACAGCTTTCTTGTTTATTTAAGCGGTAGCTCCTACGGTTCTTGAAGCCACCTGATTAGGTCAGGATTCGAACTCATGATCTGTTGTTTATGAACAGTCGTCTTTGTGTACCATTCAGCCAGATGTGGTGCGTTTAACATCCCTTTGGCACGTCAGAGCTGGAGGCTGTTTGCAAACTGTAGATGGCCTTCCAAATTTCTTTCTGTTCATGTGCTCATCCACCTGATCCTTACAATGTGTGTCCTCTCTGTCGTCAAGTACAGACTCATTCTTGAGCCTTTGCTTATCCTCTCCTTTGCCTTCATCTTCATTCCACACTCCGTACTTTCCCTTACATTCCCTTTGCCGTTCTTTGTTTGTCTTCTCTCTCCATCTCTCTTCCCTGTGTTTATTCTCTCCCCCTTTACTCTGCCTCTTTCTCACAGCGTACAAGTGGGCCGTTATGGCACACGGCGATGCGGGCAGCTCACGCTCAACTTCATCGACGTGGCGAGCCTTGCACGTCAGACGCACGGGGTGAAAGGGGAGTTACGAGAAGAATGAAAAAAATGAATGGTTTCAGTGTGCCCCTCAAGTTTGTCTTGTTTTTATTTTTTTTTGCATCTTTACCGTTTGTTTCGCAAAGTGCGCTCTTTTAGTTCTTAGTTATGTCACTTATGTGACAATATATAGGAACTGCAATCAAGCTTCCAGATTCCACAGCTCGTTCTTGCCGGTGAACTTTTACCCACAGTTGGAAGTTGAAAAACTTGTCTTTTCCTCTAACAACCATGATTACGGAGCAGTCCAGTCAAACCGCCAGTACTTTTTTGAGCGTTCCCTCGGGGGCCTGGAAATGCCCTGCGCGTCCAAGAAAAATGAACCAGTGCGGCGGGCCTTCTGTCGGCTGGCAGCACCAGCCATTTCACTCCAGTGGGCTGACCCGAAACTTGCGACGGCATGCACGCCTGCCTTGTCAGAGAAAAATGGCCGGGAAACGTACTGGTGGTTTAAGTGTGTATCTGTCCTGATCTACTCTAGGAGTCTAAAGATTTGTAATTTTGTATATCTGAAAAAAAAAACATGGCCGTTGAACTCATTGTGGAATGATGACCGGGTCGTAAGTTTTTCAAATTGCTGATCCACAGTAAATTAGCAAATTGCATTCAGTCGTCCTTTGGGCGAAATTTGTGAAAATTGCAACACTACGGAGAAGAGTAGCAGGACCCCTGCACAGTCATGGATGGCATCCAAAAATTTCACTGTTGCACTTGTTTGTACAAAGCTACGATACAGAAGTGCAGTTCTGAAAAGATGTTCTGGAGAAAAAGATCCTTGACGAGTCACTTGTTTCTGTCTGTGTTTGTTGCTCAGTTTAATGATGGCGTGCAGCTGGCATTTACTGATTCTCGGCGGTTTGCACGCATACGTCTGGTTGACGATGTGAGTGTTCATCCTGCAATTCTTTCCTGAGTTTTTTTTCCTTCTTAATATCATGTGGCCCGATGGACCACGGATCAGATATTAAACTGATAAGGACAATACTACACTTTATCTATTTTTTGCCAAAAGGCCGAGAAAGGTATAAAATTGGAACGATACAGAGAAGATTAGCCTGGCCCCTGCGCAAGGATGACTCGCATAAATTGAGATATGTGCAAGGAAGATGAGCAATAGCGAACTTCAGCAATGAAACAGCATCATACATATGAGTCCAGATAGTCGTGACCTCGAACCAACAGCAGAATTGCATCACGAGATTCACCAAATAAGAACACACCAAGAGTTCATAATTGACAATGCTGAAATAGTCCCATCATCATCATCAACGAAGAACCAGAGTTGATATCCTATCTGGCGCTCGGCGCCCAGACTACATGTGGCAGATCCTATCTAGCCTATACTACAATGCCGAAGTTGACGACAACAGCTCTCCCGAAGTACGAGCATACAGCGACCAATGTCGCACGCTTCCAGCACCAGGTATGTCTCTCGCCTTACTCACAACCTCGTTCCCCAACACACAGATGCCACTTGCACCCAAGGACCACCCTGCGCCACACCCCCAGCTTACAGCAGCGCAGCTCGGCTATGGCTGCCTTCTCCTTCCCTGCTGGCCCGTGAGCGCTTAGGCGCCAGCCAGCAATTGGCGCAGCAGCGCTTGCGCAGCATGCAGCCAGCACCCGAATCCCGAATCTGGAGGTAGGCACTTTGCTATATCGTAGTGGCCTGCCTGCGTTCAGTCACAGAAGCTTCCAGTAGGCCCTGGTAGCCTGAGGCCCAGCACGCACGAAAACAGGCCTTGGGCCTGAGGTGGTTGCATGTACCCAACTGCCTTGGCCTGTGTTTGGCCCAGTACCCGTATCCAGCCCAGGGCCTGCTTTCCATACATTCACACAGGCGGCCCAGGGCCTGGGTTCTCTCAGCCAACTGGCGCTGCGCAACTGCCTGAATTTCCTTAGTTGCGCAGTGGCCGAAATAGGGCCCTGAGGGCCTCGTCGGGCCTGCCTTCACTTAGGCGCCCAACGGGCTGTAAGGGAGGGGCCGAAAGGGCTCATAGAGGCAGTGGCCTTGCATATGGTCCAATTTTTTTTTTTTTTTAAGGTATATTGCTGGCTTCTTTCCTGCTGTATTTCTTCAAGAGAGAGATATTGAGAGCTGTCTCTAGCGTGTGACCGAACCGGAAGCTTTTTTTTTTTCTTTACTTGTCTAATGATTTCTTTAAGAACAGTACCATATAGTGCTGGCTCCTTTCGATTTCGGGGGGCATCAGTCCGGTTCCTGTTCCCCCAGCATGTCAAAGTGATCGACACACAACGCTTCCTTCCGTTTGGCCGAAGTACCCCTGAGGAGAATTGATTGCTCCTAAGTCGGAGGATTGACTGTCAGCTTGCCCATATTTACTGCAGCTCCACTGTTTTGCACTGAAAACAAGCGGTTCCCCTTGCCCCTCGTCACTGATGCTTGTTGAAAGTGGGCGGCTGCTTTCTCACTTAGGGTCCCTCATGAATGATCGCTATCATCCCATTCAGTAGCCACTCTCGAAGAACATTTGCGTGCTGAAGTTCCCCTTTATCGTCCCGGGAGGGCCAGACATCTTGGTCTGCTGCGATCTGCATCTGATCTCTGTTTCGATTATCTGGACGAGGGAGTACCACATCTTCGTTGTCTGTTTCTTCGCCCCCCAGAGTCAGAAGGCATCTTCGTTTCCAGATTGTCCACAGAGCCACCGTCCTTAGCATTAGGTACGATGAGAAGTGTGCTGGACCTTTTAGATGGGTGGGAAGGGGGGTGACCATAAGGGTGGTTGACAGGTCAGGGGGAGGGGGGAGGGGGGCGAAATTGTGAAAAGTGAGAGCCAAACTTTGTTACTCCGGACCAGACCCAGGCGGCGGCGGCTGGCCACTATATTAGGCAGTGAACAATGTCGTCGGCACTTTTGCATGGACACATTTTGCAAGGGGGGGGCTGTTAGGGTTTGCATCCTTTCTCTGTTCATGGAAACATTGATTTACAGGGAGGGCTGCATAAGCTATCGGCCATTGCATACTAGTATACTACGGACTTTTACTGGTTTGGTTTTGGTGTCTTACCCAATCTGTCTGGATAATTCTCTGGATTGGGAAAGCGGGAAAAACCATAGAAACCTGTACGCTGGAGGCCTTTACCTCGAGGACAATCCAGGTTATCAAAACCAAAGTTTGGAGGATCTGGCAGCCTTTCAAGGCAATTAGAGATCTGGAATATGACTCCAAGGAATGGCAGTGGCACCGAGAAGAGTCAAGCCCCCAATTCGCATAGTAGATTACTTGGTCAAATTTGGATACAATCTAGTCTTAAACCGCCAGTACACGGCCCCGGCCTCGCTGAAAAAGAAACTCGTAAAAATTTACTAAAAACATGTTTGACCGGACTGTTGGACTCCCCCCCCCAAAAAAAATAAAATAAAATAATTAAATAAATAAATTGGAGGCTCGGCCTACCGGACCACAATGGCTGGCGGCGCCAGCCAAAAAAGAAGAAAAGTGCGCTGCTGGTGGTTTGGAAAAGCTTGGTGCGCAGTAAAGCGCCAGCAGGCCCGGGTGTACTGGTGGTTTAAGAACCAAGGACCTGCCCCCAACAATACAGAAAAGATGGTGAAAATTATTACGATTGGACTCCACCTCCACCCACGAAATCCCGTGGAAGGAGTACATTAGAAGCAAACCTGTAAAAGTGCATAGTATGCAATGGCTGCTGATAGCTCACGGAGCCCTCCCCGCAAATCAATTTTTCTTTATTGTCAGTTTTAAAGGTTTTTTTTTTTCATTTTTTCCCCAAAATTTCCAAAACTCTCTTAAATCTCTTTTCCAACATTTCCCGAAAATTTCCAAATTTCTATTTTGTTTCCCAATTCCCGCCCCAAAGTTTTGTCGCAGTTCTTAGAGGCTGCTATTCCATTAAAGAATTGCAATTGCCAGCATGCTTTGCTGTGATGCCAGGAAGAGGATCAACAGAAAAGGTGCTATACATTGTATTGGATCTGTTTTGCCCATTGATGTGCCTGGGCCACATGGTTCTTCTACAAATACAGTCAATGCTGTGGATCTGATGCGACGCCTCCTTGAGCGGCAAATGGATTACTTTTTGTGTGTACTGACTTTCAACTGGCTTTTCAAGTTCATTCCCATGTAGTAGGAACTACCCCTTGTTCTATTTCTAAGGGCTTGAACTTGCCACACTTATGGGGGACATTTCGACTTAGAAAGCCCCAGGCCTGGCCATGTATGCACTGAGCAAAGACGTCTCTTTTCGGTGGTTGTTCTCTTCTTTTTTTTTGACCCTCGTGTTTGACATTTGGCTCTCTTAATGCAGCAACTTATACCCCTTGCCCACTTGACAGTGCCTCTCTCTACGTGTGCCTTTGATCTTTAAGTTGTTCATGTGAGTGACATGAGGTGGTCTGCCATGGTTCTGCCCCTCATGGCCACCCTGCCGCCCGTTTTTTCCAATTGCGAAGTTCTTCGTCTCGGACTTGGAGGGCGCGGCATGTTGTGAAGGCCTTTTTTGACCACTTTAACATCTGTATATATGCTAGTTCGTGCTTGCATGGGGAAAAGGGAGTCAGGCGTTGGTGCTTAAACATCAGAAACCTTGGCTTACTGTATATTCATGCCTGCGAGTGCAGAAAGAGCCATTGCCAAGGGTTGTGAGCTTAGCCTTGGTAAAAACCCTGCAAGCCGCGAAGTAGCCATGGCCAGAGGTTGTGAACAGAGCCTTGGCTATCACCTTGCGTGTGAGGAAAGAGCCGTAGCGAGGGATTGTATATATACCCTTGGCTATAATCCTGCCAGTAGGGAAACATCCAGCCCCAGGGGTTGTATACATTGCCAATGGGGAAGAGCCATACCCATAAAGTAGCGAGGGGTTGTGGCCAGAGGCAGGGGTTGTGTACAGACTCCAGAGCCTTGGCCATAACCCTGCAAGTAGGGAAAGAGGCATAGCCGGGTTGTATGGATAGCCAAGTGGAAGAGTCATACCCGTAGCCAGGGGTGGTATAGGTAGCCAGGGCTTGTATACATAGCCTTGGCTATAGGCCTGTGAGTAAGGAAAAAGACATAGCCAGGGTCACCCTGAAAGTGAGGACATTGGCATAGCCAAAGCCTGCTAACGTAGCCTTTGCTATCACAACCATGATTTGTTATCCAGGCATTTAAAGGTTTCCAATATGATAATGCTGGTGGAAAGGGAACTGATTCAACTGAATGAATGGTCTCCAGAATGGGAAGCAAACGTAGCCTTTGCTATCACACCCTTAAGGCTATGTGTTTTTTTTTTTGGACTTTTTGTGTGTGTGTGTGTTCGGGGACGAGGTGCAGGGTGGGGAGGGAAGGGGAGGGGGATAGAAAGGTGCTTATGTTCCGGTACAGTATTTTTGATGTATAAATTCTGGGAAGGGAATGCTGAACTGCATTAGGGTTTAGGGTTTAGGGTCTAGGGCTTTACCTCATGTAGAATCTTGTTCTTTTGACATTCCATTGGCTTTCCAGTGTTTCCACGGCGCAGACTTGCCCATTTGTTCATCCAGCCCAACATCTGTCTCTTTAGCTTGTAGCTCTCAGTTGAAGTTCTTTTGCGGGACGAGGGGAAGAGAAGAGCTCTTGTACGGTGTTTGGATATATATCAATTCTAGAAAAAACTTACTGAAGTGCGTCAGGGGTTTAGGGTTTTAGGTCATATAGGGTTGGCGTTCTTTTACATTCCATTGGCTTTTTTCCGTGGTGGAGACTTGCCCGTTTGTTCTTCCAGCCCAACATCTGTGTCCTTGGCTTGTAGTTTCTTAGTTGAAGTTTGGGATTCTTTTTCCTTGCTCTCTTTGGTTTTTGCTATTTGGACCATTCGTTGATTTGTGTGTGTCACACTGTCACTCTTGAATATGCAGGGGCCATGGGAGTCTTCACTTTATCATGCCAATTTGAATGGATGTTCCGAAAGACACAAGTTTTGGATTCTTTTGGGTGCTTTTTTGGTAATTGTTCCATTTGATGTTTGTCAGTGCAGCCTCTTGCTACCCCCCCAGTAAGCGAATTGGGAGTTGATGCATTTTCTGAACTTCCGCCGCCCAACGAGTTTGCAGCGCTGGTTTCAAAGAGAGGTGTTTCAATCAAGTCACTCCTTCTTGACCAGGTAGGGTAGGATTTGGCAACACCGGAAGGAAGTGTGATCATTCCTAGCTTGTACCAACCATAACCCTTGGTCCACTGCTCCACCTCTTGCAAGCCAGAGCATATCTTCTGAAAGAAGCGACAAATGCACAAGAAAACAGAAATGAATACAGACATGAATACAACATGAATACGGACATGAATGCCAAATCCTAGAAATCTTTGGTGCTGGAAAGCGCTCTCCTATGTGGACTTGGCGAAGGTCAGTGTGACATCAGCGTGTGGGAATGAAGTAAGCATGCATCAACAATTAGGCTGCTCCTGTCCTTCGGTGTGCTGTCATCGCATAACTTGGCCCTATCAAGCTGTGCCAGTCATAAGGCAACTGCAAGTGTCTTGGGGCTCAGAAGGAACCCCAGGAGTTTTCTAGGCTGTGAAAATCCAGCACGGGGAGTATTGACTGGTGAACGTGTACGAGATACAGAGGTGACACACATTTAGCTAATCCGGGGGGAAAATGGGAATGATCATTGATGTTATTACATGTTTCCATGTCAGTGCCAGGAGAATCACATATTCTGGATAATCTGCACTTCAGTTCATTGAAGACAAGGAGTTCATTCAATCTAGTAACGGAACACAAAATAAATGAGAGTGTGCAGTCTTTGGACATGTGGGAAAATGCAGGGAATGCCTTTTTTTCTGCCTTGGACATGCGGGAAATTGTGGGGGATGCCTTTTCTGCCTTTTGGCTAAAAATAGATCACGTGTAGTATCTGCCCTGGTCAGCTCAATATCTTTGAAAGGAAAAAGGACGTGGCAATCATTTCACCCGCTACCCGGGCAGTAGAACGTTGCAAAACAATGCGACGGGTACTTGGCAGACTAGAGTCACTGGACCTCTTGAAGAAATTCTCTCTCTTTTGAAAAAGATGTTAAAAGAGCATATGTGATCTTAGCCAAGCTGTTAGAAGATCTTTCTTTGTTTTTTTTCAACCATTAATGATTGGAGGGATTCTTTGAGGAAAAGTTTTATCTACAATATTGTGCGTTCAACAGGAGTGGGAAGTCGCCAGCTGAGTCTTTTGCTGTGCTGTGTGTGTGACTGGGACAGTGGCTGGCATGTATGTAATATGTGGGAACCATTTCTAGAGGAAAAGCAAATCCAACTACATAGCGAGAAACAAAGCACGTATGTAATATGCACGAACCATTCCTAGAAAAAAATCAGCTGTAGGCCTCTAGATAGGTCGTAGAAAGTCTAGGCCCTCAGAATGTCAGCAGTCATGCCCTATTGGGCACAGCAGTGCAAGAGTGAAACAACCACGGCCACAGATGACACACATTCAATGGCTCAGAATCTGTGTTCTGGAAACCATGTCCAGGCACACACTGCCAACAACCTAACCTTGGCTGCACAGGTCCAACAACCTAAGCCGTACGGGGAGGCAACTGAATGCAGACACACTGGATTCAACAGTACAAAAGACCAGCCTGCCTCATTTCGGTCATTCTGCCTCGTGCTTGCGGGACTGGTGCACAGCTTCATGCTATCACTGGTGGAAGGTAGTCTGGGGAAAGACTGTGTGAGAGTGAGACTAGCCATAGCTATAGTAGGAGATGCCCATGCAATGTAGCTTTGTAGTGTGTGTGTGCGTGTGGAGAGAGAGAGAGAGAGAGAGAGAGAGAGAGAGAGAGAGAGAGAGACGGCTGGCCACCCTTGCCTCCACAGCACCACCATCTGCCGTCCGCTATCTGATTTCCACTGTCGCCATCCAACTTAGTTGTTTCACGTTGCCATCGGCACTTCGCTGCTGCAATCCCCTTTCCGCCGCTGCAATCCCGACTCGGCTGCCAGATTTCAGAATCCCTCTCCAACAGCGGGATGCATGTGAGAGAGAGAGAGAGAGAGAGAGAGAGAGAGAGAGAGAGAGAGAGAGAGAGAGAGAGAGAGAGAG
>BFEA01000091.1:3346531-3377864 GCA_003427395.1 Chara braunii
TTTTTTGCTCAAACCACGTGGCAACTGATAGGTGGGGTGGGTGGGGGAGAGGAGCAGGGAGGAAAGCCTGCTCTGATACCAGTGTGACGAACCCGCCGGGATGGCGGTCCGTCAGGATCAAGACGAAGGGATGAGGATGGGGGAGATGAAGATGGAGCTGGAAGGGACAGCGCAGCTCCAACGCAGACTCAACACACACGTACTCCAATCTGTGCAAATGAAGAATGAGTCACAAAACAGACTGCAACTGGGGTATACCCCCAGCGGACTGACTGGACTGGACTGGCCTGGTACCGACAGTGGTACCGGGCAGGACTAGACTGGCCTGAATAACCACACGGCCTGTGGGATCAGGCCACGGCCTGGTCCCACAGGCCGAACAGGGAAAATAGCCAGATAGGCCCTGGCTGTAGGCCAGGGCAGAAGAAGGCCCGCTGCATGCATCTAGGTGTCACCGTAAATTCTGTTAGATTGAATTAGGAAAGTGTTAATATGAGCCCAGAGCCTCATATATTCACAGTGCCGAACTTTTTTTATCATATAACTTTGAACTTCTAACTTAAACCACCAGTACTTGGCCCAGCTATTGGCCATGAAAAAATAAAAGAGTAGAAATGTTTCTAGTCGGATGAATTTTGGTGCTCCTTTAGTAGCCCGTACGTTTCCTAAAATCATGGTGCATTAACGGGTATGACTCGAGGAAGTACTGGTGGTTTAAGCCCAACCAATTCAATTACCTGTCGAATCTGGACAGGACAGCCTTTCAGGCCTTTTTTAATTGTCATTATAGTATTATGGGGAACCCCGCAGCGGCCACATCCGTGTTCAAGCCTCCAACGAGGGAACATGTGGGAGTTGCACCCACCAGCAGGTGTTATACCTGCTACAGTAGGTGGGCGATACCGGCCAGAGGTCATTGGCGAATTTTGCCTGCCCATAGACTCTGCTAAAGAATTGCACAGCGGCCCTAACAGAACTTGCAGTCACTATTGCGGTATACACGGAGGCCGCAATCGGCCTCCGGCGGCAGTCAGATCCGCCGCCAAGACTCGCCGCGCAGGGCCCTCGTCCGATAGCTGGGAAAGGTACAAGGGGCTTAAGTCACTGTAGTCCTCTTACATCACAGCTTTCAGTTTCTCACTGCCGAGCAAGAACAGCCGATGAAGGTTACACTAGGCATCCCGGTATCATTCTTCCCCTCTTCTTTGGGTGTAAAAACATGCTTGCTGGTGATAAGCAACCGGACTGTTGTCCCCCAGACTAGAAGGGGCGTGTGCACCGTGTGTGTTAAAAAAAAAAAAAAAAAAAAGGGGCATCCAGGTAGCATTGCATTCAATATGTGATCCTCATTCAACCTTGTAGCGACTGACCTCCCTCCTGAAGGTTGTGGAAATGGTGGTACGCCAGATACGGTCAATATGAAGTTATGAACATGAAAAAAAAAAAGAAAAAAAAAGAAGAAGAAGAAGAAGAAGAAGAAGAAGAAGAAGAAGATGAAGAAGTCATGAACATGACACAACACAATTCACGAAATTTGAGGCTTAACTAACACAGGGAGAGAGACAAGCTAAGGGTGTGAAGCGGGTAGTACAAGGGGAGCGAGCATAAGGCGAAGTAGAGGAAGAACTGATCACGTCGGTTTGACATGCATGAGGGCAAAGGAGGTTCATAGGAAAGGGAGGGTGTGTGGGGATGAGAAGGAATGAAAGGGCATCTCAAGGATGCAATGATCATCTTTAATGAATGCGTTGGCCTCGTCCTTGGTGAGAAAACGCCATTGAAGTTGCATCGGTGCTACCTGCAATTTAGGACTTGGGAAGAGTTGATGTCAGTGGGTTGTGTGTGGTGTGTGGGAGAGTGTTGGCCTTACCCACTGCTGTTATTCGATTGGAGGTGTGGGGGACGATGAAAAAGGGAGGTGCAGATACTGGAAAAATGCTCAGTCTTTGCATTAGCCGGACCCCCACCGGCGGCCTCACCCCATCCTTGACCACCATGGTTGGGGCTGGGGGCAACATGCATCCCTCTCTAATGGTTGGAGGGAGACAACAAAGCTATGTTTGCAGGGGTCCCCTGTCTAAGCCTTAGGAGTAGTGGTAGGTAGGTAGGTAGTGCAGGTGAATTGAAAAGAATTTGAAAGATGATGAAATATTTGAGAGAAGAATATAGCGCAGTTTATAAAAAAAAGAAAAAGAAAAAAGAATGACCTACCATCCTACAAAACCACGGCCCAGGGAACGTAGCGGGGAACTGTGTAGTCTCCTGTACGTCGTACGAGGGGTCCTCGGACTGGTCGTCCTGGCGGGTGGTCGGACAACCGTACAACCGGGTGGGGACGGAACGGACGGCAATACCGGGATGCCCTGTCTTCAGGATTACCTCCCATGTTTTTTTTTCTTTTTCTTTATAAAGCTATATTCTTCTCTCAGTTTCACCTCACACTACCTACCTACCATTACTCCTAATTGTAGGCATACGGGGAACCCCGTAGTAGCCAGAACCGTGTTCACGAGAGAACATGCGGGGGCTGCTCCCGACCTGTATAGACAACATTTACGATTTTTCAAAATTCAAAAAAAAAAAAAAAAAAAAACAGGCTTTTGTCTTCTCTGAATTTCTTTGCTTCTTTTTTATTTTTTCCATTCTTTCTCTCTCATTTGTGAAAACGTGTGCGTGCGTGGTTGGCGGGCACAACCTAGGTGGAGGCAACTCCCATACACAATATGATGACAGAAAAGGAACAGTTGAATCCGTTCACAGCACTCCTACTGTAGGGTAAGCGTTACATGCCCAGTTGGGCGATGTACATAAATAATCGAGGGTCCGCAATGTGATAAAAAGGACTCAATGGACAATGCAGTGCAAGTGAAATCTCAACAAGCCGTGTACATTCTGATACATACAAAAATGGTGCTTTATAGCGCAGGGGAAGACTTAGATACAAGTCCTAACCTGACCGGGACTGACCTCTATCACGTAGTGCAAGACAGCGCAGCAAAATGCTAGAATACCAATGACTAAATCAATGCCGCAGTACAGACCAACATACATCATTCTCATCACAAGGTGTGAATGGGGCCTGGCGCTACACACAGGAAGAATGCGCCAGGTCCAAATCATGCACAGACGAAGAGGAGGGGAACAGACGAAGAAGACGGGGAGAGATGGGAATGTCGTCAACACCAAGTCTTTGTTACAAGTCCCAAATAATCCCTCGTCAAAATGTCTGAAGCCCAATGTCGAGTCTGGATCCAAATGTCACCAAGCCCGCTCTCTCATAGTCTGTTGATGCAGGGAAGTCAGGTAGCGAGAGGGTGAGAGGGAGATGGTGGACTGGAAGAAGAGGAACTCTCTCTCTCTCTCTCATATGTCAGGTACTAACCTGTGAAGATGGCAATGTGTTGCAGGTACCTCCAAGGCGAAGCTGGAGCTATGGCGCTGCAGGTACGTATCCCTGGCCTCCGCCCAATCTCTCTCTCTCTAGTACTACTGTAGCTCCTAAGAGCGCCCGGTGCTGAAGACTATTGTTAATGCTACTAGCGCCCAGCGCTGAAGACTACTGATAGCGCTACCACTACATCTGCAGCGCTCCTCCACAGTGCTGCTGCCGAATCCTGAAGACTACCTCCTGCCTCCTGAACTGCACATGAAGTGTCTGGGAAGTACCTAGGAACTACCTGCAGCCTGCAGGGCGGGCCAGTCCTATATAGTGCTGGCCCGTCCAGGAGGCTGCTCTTGCCATGCCAAAACGTGCCAGACCCTGGCGTTGAAGCTCTACCAAGGGTCGTCCCAGAATGGCCTATGCTAAAACCCTGGTTTGGTGCCTGAGTTTCAGGGCAGGTCGATCTTATGAGGGCCTGAAAATGGCCCTCAGTTTCAGGTTGAAAAGGCTCAGGGCCGGAAAGGCCCTGATTTAGGTTGAAACGACACAGGGCCTGTAGGCCCTTGTGTTCAGGCGTTCAGGATGATACGGCACGGGGCCTGTAGGCCCTTGTTTTCAGGCTTTCAGGATGAAAACGGCACGGGCCTGAAAATGGCCTGTGCAGCCTGTTGCAGGTGCAGCATGTAACAGAAAGGCTTGTATTTAAACCACCTGTACTTCCTAAGGTTGTGCCCGTTAACAAGCCATGATTTTAGAAAACGTATGGACCACTACAGGAGCGCCCAAATTCATCCGACTAGAAATGTTTCTACTTTTTTTTTTTTTTCCACGGCCGATGGTTGGGCCATGTACTGCTGGTTTAATGTACCGGAAGCCGTTATGTATCGGTGTTAAGAGTTGACTATTTCCTGGTATTACTTGGGCTTCTACCGTCTTCCCCCGAACACCACGCACCCTCATTTTGGTTGTACCGGACCTTAAATATGCCTTACATACATTCATTATTAGGGTGCCTTATGTTTTGGGGAAGACGGTAGGAGCAATACAAGCCACCAGAATCGGGATACTCCATCATTTCACAAGCTTAAACCACAAGTATATCTATGCAAATATCACTATGGGAGAACCACCCTGTTTGGGGGGCGACCACCATTAAAACACCAGTACTTGGCCCAGCTATCGGTTACGGAAAAAAAATATAGAGTAGCAACGTTTTTAGCCGGATGAATTTGGGCGCTCGTGTAGTGGCCCGTATGTTTCCTTCATAGGAAGCAATTCTGTTTATTTCACGTCCACCGCTGATAGCACGAAGAGTTTTTTTTTTTTTTTTTTTTTTTTTTTTTTTTTTTTTTTTTTTTTTTTTTTTTTTTTTTTTTTTTTTTTTTTTTTAAAAATTTTTTTTTTTTTTTTTTTTTTTTTTTTTTTTTTTTTTTTTTTTTTTTTTTTTTTTTTTTTTAGCACGAGGAGTCGTAAGATCTCGGAAGGGAAAATTCTCATCATCAATGTGGGATAACAGTTGGATGCATGAAAAACCGGATACATACGCAAATGCGGTGATACGACGATCACATACGAAGGCATCCTCTCCTACCATTTTCAGAATCTGCCAAGGACTGTAGTACAGTGGAAGAAGCTTTCGTGATACTCCCTCTTCCTCATAAAATTCAGACATTTTGACCCAGACATAACTTCCTACTTTGAATTTCTCTTCTTTGCGCGACTTATTAGCATGTTTGATCATGACATGCACACGCTTGTCCATCGCTGTGACGACAGCTTTGAGCAAGTGTGCGTACTTGGCATTGTAACCAGGCATGTCGGGCGTCCGACCAAGTGATCGATCAAGGAACAAATAGGATAGGGGATTGTGCATCTGCCAACCGTATTTCAACTGATTCGGTGTCACGCCAATTGCAAAGTGAATGAAGTTGTTGTACAACCCCTTCACTTTGTGTAACTCCTTGGACCACGTGTTCTTATCAGGAAAACTTAGAGTGTGAAGAAGTGGAATAACGGTCTGGTTGATTTCCTCAGCCAACTCAATGGCTTCAGGGTGTCGACCAAATGTCTTCTTTAATGTCATAGATCTCAGAGGTGAAATATTTCCAATCTGCACTAATGAACATGTGGTGTCCCGGTCACTCACAAGAGTTTTTGGGGTGTTGTACCGCAGAATGTACTGTTGATGAAACTCTTCGATCACAAGCTTAGTCGGTGGATGAGGTGGTAAAGGAATCAAGTTTATAATTTGGAAAAATGTTCCACAATGATCATGACTTTTGAATGTCCTCCCTCACTTATCTTTCACATGTCCGTGAAATCAATGGACGACTCACCGGGTCCATCAAGAATGGGGAGGGGTTTCAGCACGTCGTAAAACTTATGCCTATGGACTTTGGTTCTTTAACATACTTGACATTCAACAATAAATTTATGACCAGATCCCTTTATTCTCGGTCAATCAAACTAATGTAAAAGACTTCCATATGTCTTTTCAAAGTCGAAGTGTCCACTCTGACCATATGTCAAATCCAATAAATGAATTCTGAAAGGTTCATCATTGGATACACACAAACGATCAGACTTCCCATAGCATCGAAATACAAGATCCTTGCACACGTGAAAATCAGGTTGACTGCTAAGATCAGCCTTGGTCTGCTCAAGAGTGGAACTGAGGTCCGGATCCTTGGCAGTGTGCTCGACCAAATCCTACTTTAGTTTCCTTTAGAAATCATATGACCTCACGAGGCAAGTCAAAAACTCTGGATAACGAGACAAACCATCACCAATACGATTATAACAACGTCTTTTGTGTTTCACTTCAAAATTATATACATTAATGTTATGCAGTCAACGGGTCGGAGAGAGATCAGTTTGCGATTTGATCTACTACAATGTCTAATGATCTGAGTAGACCTTGAAGTTATGATCCAAGAATTAGTGTTCTCAATGCATCCGCGCCTCTTGCAAAGCATAAAACTCACCCATATATATGGAGGACGCTACCTTGTACCTGGGCATGCGTTTGCTACAATATTCGAGTGGACGCATGTCATCGTCATCATCTTGCTGCAGCATTGCGCCAATCCCATACTGACTCGCATCCGTAGTGACCACGAACATGAGGTTGGGATGCACAATACGGGCATATGATGACTTACCAAAGTTTCTTTCAAAACTTGAAACGCAGTCTCACACTTCTCATATCACGCATAAGTGACATTCTTACTTGTTAGTCTCCATAATGGATGAGCAATGACAAAACATTTGGGCACAAACTTCCGGTAATATATAGCCAAACGGAAAGGAACATAGTTCGCGTACGTTTGTCTGTTGAGGCCACTTTCGTATCACCTCAACCGTGGTTGCCAACTGGTGCCAAAGATGGATGACATTGTCCCTTCCAAACTCAAATTTCTCTAAGTTGAGGTGCAGTTTTGCCTCCTTGAGAATCTGCAAAATTTCTCAAGACGTTTTACGTTCTCTTCTATGGACTTGCTCAAAACCGGGATATCGTCAAGGAAAATTACAACAAACTTGTTAAGTTGATGGTTGAGGACCTTGTCCATAAGACACTGAAATGTGGCTGATGCATTTGTGAGGCTGAAGGGCATAACAATAAACTCGTACATCCATTGTGTGTCTTGAACGCAGTTTTATGCTGGTCGACCAGATCAACTTCAATTTGGTGGCAGTTAGACTTAAGGACGATCTTGGATAAAACCTTGCACTCATCTGCAACATCCAACAAATCAATATTGCGCGACAAGGGATGCGTGTTTTTTTCTAGTGATACGGCTTAGGCCACGATAGTCGATTCACATCTGAAGTTTGCCTTCTTTATTGGGCACACATGTTCAGCTAATGGCGGAGGACCTAGTCCATGAGGCACTGGAATGTGGGTGGTGCATTTTTTAGACCGAAGGGCATAACGATAAACTCGTACAACCCATTGTGTGTCTTGAATGCAATTTTGTGTTTGTCGGCCGGATCAGCTTGAATCTGGTGACAGCCAGACTTGAGGTTGATCTTGGAGAAGACCTTGCACCCGCTTGCAGCATCCAACAAATCATCTATGCGTGGCAAGGGATAAGCGTTTTTTTCTAGTAATATGGTTTAGGCCGTGATAGTCGATACACATCTAGTTCAGGCCGTGATAGTCGGTACACATCTAGTTCACGCTGTGATAGTCAATGCACATCTAAAGTTTGCCTTCTTTCTTGGGCACAAACAGGAGATGTGCACCAAACTCATACTCACTACAGTCTTCCCCTGAACAAAACACACGTTTGTTAATTATGAATAAAACGCAATTAGCATGACCTCTGCGTAAGAATGACATGCATAAATCTAGAAATAGTATGAATGTAAAAAAAAAAAAAAAAAAAAAAAAAAAAAAAAAAAAAAAAAAAAAAAAAAAANAAAAAAAAAAAAAACCGTCAAGAAGTCGGACAGGAGCGGGAGCAGCAGACGGGTTAAGGTAGGAGCGGTAGGGTGGTTCACAGAGAGAGAGAGAGACGTCATCGGTGTGTTCTATTTGAATAAAACATATGTGCATACTGTTTGAATCTGTGAAGGCGACTTTGATAAATTGACTTTTCCAGGGAAAGGTTAATAGTGCATACATGCGTTTTACTCGAGGGAAGATTGTAGACTTGATCCATCCACGATCAATCATATCATCAATCTGTCGTCTCGGCTCCTCCAACTCGCCTTGCGTCATATGGTAGATGCAACCCTTTGGAGAAACACCCTTCTACTCTCTCGATCTTGACTTTGACTGAACGCTTGGGAACTCCACGAGGTTCATCTAAAATATCGGAAAATCGGTCTAGCAGATGACGAATGTTTGTTGAAACTTCTGGTGGAGGATCATCCTCATTAGGAGAGAGAAAATCAGTTTGAGAGTTTACAGCAATAACAACCTAATTTGAAGTAGTTGGATTAAAAGTAGACTTATCTTCTAGAGTAAAGGTAGATGGAACAAAAGTAGATAGAGTAGAAGTAGAGTTATTTTTCGAGATAGAAAATGCAGTAAAAAAATACGGTACACGTATAGGCTTAACAAAGGCTACATGCAAATGCTCACAATCCTTGCACCTGCGCACTGATTTGCAAAATTTGTTCGCACTCAAAAGAGTCACTAGGGATTTGCGTGTCTCATCCAATAAGGCGGTACACTCGTTCCCCTTGGCGTCCGTAATACGAACTGAGTATCTGCCCGCGTGCTGCTTAGAGAATGAGCCTTTAACCAACCCAAACCAATGACCGCGTCGAAGGGACACATGTCGAGGACATAAAAATTCAACTCATGAGTGACAGTGCGAACTTTGGCAAAGGTGATGCGCACACCTTTAACAACATGTGTTGAGGTGACAACCTCTTGGTTGCTTACTAGAATCTTACAAGGGTTCTGCAATTCTAATTTTTTCATTTCCAAACCCGTCTTACGAATCCCGTTAGGAGGAAAAAAGTTAGTTGTGGAGTCATTATCAATCAAAACATGGATATATCAATGGTTGATGAACAACTTAAAGAAAATCAGTTTCACACCCCCTTGAACATGACACTGCTGCTTGAGTTGCAGCCAATGTTCCAGGTGAGAATGAAAGTTGTTTTCCTTAGTTTCCTTTCAAGGCTCGGTGTGAAGTACTTGGATTGCAACAGCCTTCGGTTCATCATTGGTTCGGGCTTCAAGAGCAGGTTGTTGGTCATATTCAGGTTTTGTGGACGGGTTTGCCGTTGACTGTTCAGTTCATCCTATTGTAGAGAGTGCTAATAACTCCTCTACGTTTTTTGTCTATTTCCTACAAATGGTAATAATCATGCACAACGTGCCTAAACTTTTGACAATGCAAACACACACGTTATTTGAATCTTCTTTCCCACTTTTTTTTACTAATGCGAAGGTTTTTCGAAGGCTTGGTGGAAGCACCCTTCGGCTTCTCAAGAATCTTTTCATTCTTGGAGAGTTGACTTATGGTTCCCTTACCTGAACTGCGGTTAGGGCCCTTGCTTGAAGCAGTCTTTTCGAAGGCACCCCCCCCCCCCTCTCGCTCATTCATGTCAGACTCAAGAGTTGATGTAGAATAGCTTACGTTAGAGTTCGACTCTAGGTCGTCATCTACAGGCAAATCATCCGCATAGGATAATTTAAAACTGATTTTCCGCCTCCCGATGTTTATATAGGGCAAGCTGGTTGCCGCTTCCGAACTGTTTGCGATGTAAAGTTTTACCTGCAGCTAGTGTCTTTGCACGCCTGGCAAGGTCTTTGGCCTTTAGGTTGACTACATTCGATAAGAGTTTTTGCCAAGTCGTATGCTCCTTGAGTCCCAGCCCAAAGAGATATCTCCAGGGGTCAGTGTCATAACTACATTCGTGCAAAACACATCAGTCTATCCCAAGCTTGGAGTAGTGAACAAACTAGTCAAATATTGTTCTAAAGCTTGCATGAAAGTCCTCCACTTTTGACCCTTGAGGGCTTCAAGTTTCAACCTTGCTTTGAGCGCAGCATGCTTATATTCATACTGCGTGATGAGGAGGTTCTCAAAAGTACGTACAAGAGTCACCTTCAGCCACTTGGTCAGGCCAATCTTTTCATAATCTACACTATCAACTTGGAGTTCAATAGAACTTTGTATGTGGTACTCGGTATTTGTGCCCATGATCATACTTCGGTCTTCCAGCAGTGTTCGTAGTACTTCGACGCATGAGCGCATGCAGCTGATCCAAGAGGTGATATCCCCTTTCCCGGTCGTACTTGGATGGCAATGTGGCCGCCCTCTTGTCCACCATGGAACCGTTGTACTGTATGCCAATACGAACTGCAGCGTTTTGGTATGGTGACCCTGTATTTGGGACTGGGAAGTGCAAAATTGTCGGCACTGTTGCTTGAAGAGTTGACACCAGTCCTTGTGCTCGTCAACTTTCAACTTGATCTCTGCATGAGGACTGTGTTACGAGGAAAGATTCAGACAGTAGAAGGACGATGATTCGAAGGGATGGTCAGTTGGGCCTGCTTGAGCCATGTGATCTCAGCCTGCAACTCTTGGTTCCGCTGCTCTAGAGTTGTCACGAGCAATTCAAAATCTTTGAAAGTCCGCAGTTGAACCAAAGTTGTTACGACAGACAACTAAGTTTTCTCTTAACCGGGTATAATTAGTCTTCGAAACAGCAAGGAGAGTCACTTGGGCAGCAATATTTTTTACCTTAGTTGTTGTCTCTGCCTCCCTCTCTCTTCGTACTGTATCCTCATAAAGTTTATGAAAGAACGGTTTCTCACTCTCATCCGCTGCGTCCAGCATGGCTTGCCATTGAGCAGATGAGATGTCTACAATGCTGGAGGATGGGGTGTCAATAGAGCTCTTAAGAGGGGTCCGCTCTTCACTCACGGTTGGATGAACACTCCTCTTTCCCTTCCTCACACTCTGAAAAAGAACACCTTCTCTCTCCGTTCTCTCAATTTTCGTTTTTTGCGCACGCGCCTCAATACTAGACATAATTGGCTCAGGTTAAAAATAATCATTAAGAAAAAAACAGAAGAGTAGGTAAAAATGCTAGCTGGAGCAGCAATTCATTTGGACTAGAGAACGACATCCACACAACGTAATAAAATAAATAAATAAAATAATTCAAAGAGAGGTCTGACTTAATGAATGAGTCCGGTCGTATCGGACTGGAGATCCTCTCTTGCCTAACCCAACGTGGTACATATACCACGAATACGTCAAACGAAAGAAAACTAATTGAAAGAATGAAGATTTCGAGGGGTGCGAGCGGTGGCCGAGCCAAACGCGGGGCAGTGTGAGAGCATGCAGTAAGACCGGTCGTGTGTTCTCCCCAGTTCCAGTGCAGCAAAGAAATACAACTGACGACAACAAGTTTGGGGCCAAAGGGTCCTATCCCGTAGGGCCTGGTCCCACTGAGTCCGGAAGGGTCCCAAGTAGTTTCGAAGGGTCCCAAGTAGGTCGTGGGGACCAGGACCAACCAGAAGGGTGCCCTAAGATGGTCCAAAATTGCCTCTAGCGTACTGAAAAGGAGAAAACAACTTCAACAAGAACCTACTAACTACAATCGTTCATAAGTGAAAAATCAATACACTACAGAAAGATATGTCATTGAGCGAAAGATACATCATCAATCCATCCATTAGGTGAGAAAGCAATCCACATGCTTACACACACAACCAAGACCGCCTAAAAGAAGAAGAGAACCCAACACAATCCCCAACAGGCCACGAAGCACCAAGCAACCACCCATGGGCATACCCAAGTCACACTTTACATGTGATCCCCAACCTCTAAAGATGAAATAACGACTCACCCCCCTCTCTCATAGGTCCTCCTGACCCCTAACTACCACTATGTGAAGCGTCCTAGCATGATTAAGAGGGCTCTCCTACACCTATGTTACAACGTCGAATCCTTCATGGATGTTGAAGACCAAAGTAACAACTTGCAGCTCTTCAATGCAGATATGGCAGCCTATGGTCAAGTCTCCCTCCTGAGGGGAATCCCAAAAGTCACTCAACGTCTTCTTTGGGTTCAAATTCAAGGTGCGCGTACCTCTCACTCTCTACTCCCTCTCGCTTGCTCCAATCAGCCTCCTGTGTGCCTCGCCACCCCAACATTCACTCAATCAACCTGGTCAAGTTAAATGTCGACCCAACATGACCTAACCAGGTGGGGGCAACACCCAAGACACCTCGCTGCCCCGCTTACCTTAACCACCAACCCTAATCCAAGGTTAGTTAGCCCTAACTAACTCGAATTTAGGGTGAGGGTGACTAACACCTCTCACCAGCGAGTGAGTCCGCTCTGATACCAAATGTTACGATCCTGGTTTTTTCAAAAGTGCAAACTCACAAGGAAAGACAATGTCACCCAATTGCGAAAGAAATAAAAGCACTTGCAAATAGATAGAGACCAAAGAAGAAGAGAGAAAGAATAAGAAGAAGAATATGAAGAAGAAGAAGATGTACACCAACAAGACCAATGACAAGTCCCCCTTTCCTGTCCATCTTCCTCCTCCTTGTCTTCATCAAGCTTATTTTTCTCTCAAATAATAATAATAACAATGAGGGGTTGAACCAGAATCAATATCTGAGCTTCCCTCCTACTGCCAGCTCAACAATGGGTCCACCATATCCATGACTTTTCCCTTCACCTTCCTCTCACATGCCAAGGGTATGGCGGGCGGACTACTAAGGGTCGTGCCCTCTTGTGCAAAAGACAACTCAAAGCAGCCATGGTCGCTGCTCTTCAAGCCGCCATGCCTGACTCTGCCTCAAAGCTTCCTTGGTGCGGCACTACCCCAACTGGGACCTTCCTGATACAACCCCTAACAAGGCGATCAAGATGATGTCCACCATAGCCAGGCAGGTACCATGCGCCAGGTTGAGCGCCTAGTTCCTCTTCGTCCTCCCAGGCAGCACTCTGAGTCCAGCGCCCACTCAAGCAGTATGTTGCCCAACCTTGCACACCATAAATGAGGAGCTACTCGCTTCTCCAGGAGATATAGCGACTTACTTGCCTCTTGGGAAGTAACTTCTAAGCCGCGTGGCCTCCAAGCGACCGGTACCTCCTCCCTTTCGGAGAGAAACATCATTGCGGGCTCTGATATCGTCCGTACATGCCCTAGGCTCAGGCTACGTGGACTGGTATCGGCCTACCTTTAGCCTACCACTAATGGGCCTCTAAAAATGCTAACTTTTTGTCTTTTTCTGCTCGTACCGGTGTCAGGCGGCTGTCAACCAGCCGAAGGGTCTCTTCCCCAAACAAAATGTTTTCTCTATGCATGTTTCATTTGTTTTCGCATGTTTTCGTGAATGTGTGTGTGGCTGAGGTTTTTTTTCTAGGGATCTTGGGTTTTTTTTTGCCTACGCTAACCCTCGAGAAAGAAGGAATCAAGGCGGTTGATGCAAGGTCACACGTGGGGCTGAACGCGGACTGAAAATCAAGATTTTTTGGAGGAAAAATCAGGACTAACGCTGAAGGGCGTCGGCATTGAGGCTAAGGGTCGGAGACCTGAAAGATGGGGTACGAGAAGGGGGCTCGTACGGATGGAACAGCGGGCCGTGACGGAGCTCAGGTACATTGGTGTGATGTGGAAACCTCGGAGTGGAATCCACCCCGATCGCAGGAGAAACCGTCATGATGTGGTGGTTAGGAGAAGGTGGTCGGTCCTTAAACATGGTGATCGATGTGGGTGAGAGCCAACACGGTTCTGTGGTCGAGGCGACGAACGGTTTGGATATGCTCGAGCCCGGACGAGGAAATTGAAGTTGACAGGGTGTTACTCGAGGAGGAGTAAAATTGGTGAACTCTAGACCGAGCCACAAGGATCTTGAGAACGGATAGGTCAGTGGGCAGTCAGACCTAGGTATGTGACTACGAGATGCAGGAACGAGTGGTGAGTTTCACCTGGGCATGGGTATACGGTCAGAGCAGTGTGATCGTCACAATGCGTATCGGCGAGGGCCCTTGCAAGACGGTTAAGCGCGGTACGACAACGGGTTCAAAAGCGAAGGAGGATCGGCTCCGACGATTGATTGATTTGGTGCTATGAGGAACGGATTCGTCTTTATCGCGGCCAGGTCAGGTGCAATGGGTAGAGGCCGACTAAAGGTGAGGACATCGTACCGACCCACTTCAGTACTTCGGCAGGGCCTGCTTCGACACTTGGCTCACAGCTACATTAGGAGCAATACCATTCATCGTGGAGCGGTTTCTAGCAAGAGGTAATAGCTTTGGTATGACCTTCCCGGAGAGATAAGCAACTTAACGGCTTCATCACGTTACATCAGGTGATAAGCCTGATGTGATAGCTGCAAACAGGGAGGGGCCAGTGAAGTCTGCATCACGATGTTCCGGCTAGGTTGTAAGCTCGAAGAACACCCAAATTAAGGACAGGGAAAGTGGGGTTAGACGGGGATTGGAGGTAGGATCGTATGGAAACTAATAAGAGATGCCTGATTGGTGGGACCACGACTCTAATTTCTGGCATCAAGCCTACGGGCGGCAGACCGTTAAAATCTGTCCCCTGATGGAGAGCAGCGAATTATGACCAGGTGCGGATGAAAGAAGGGGATTGGGCAGAAGGGGAGCGAGTAAGATCGACGACTCAAAAGGGGGCATTCAGGAAAGAAGAAGTGGGGGGAAACTGGCAGCAGGGAGAAGGATGCTAAAGAACTAATCACGAAGAATCAAGGGGTGCGGGAAGAAGAAGGAGGGAAGGAGTGAAAAGGGTCCAGAGGGTCAATAAGAAGAAGGTGGGGAGGGGGGTTGGAGCCAGGGGTCTGCACTTGTCGGTTGAAAAGTGGGAGCTATCGTCTTCTTGATAACCGTCAAGCACGGAAGGAGTAGACGAAGAGGTGCACCGACCGCTTCTTGGCAACTGCTTGAGAGGCAATCACATGGGGCAAGGCTAAAGATTGGGGGGGGAGAGTGAAAGGGTTGCACGTGTAGGAGCTCTAGACACCTACTACGAGGACGATTCAGTTTGTAGGATGGAATGTAACTGGGAAGGAAAACGTAAAGAATGCGGGTGTCGACTTAGTGATCGAAGTCAGGGACGGAAAGCATGTGAAAACGAAGAAGGAGAAGAGGACGAACGGGAGTGGGGGAGGAAGAGAAAGAAAAAAGAGGGGAAGGTATAGAATTATCAAAAATTTTGAGTTTGGCGCTTTAGGGAGAAGAGCTCGGGACGAGTAGCAACGGGAAGGGAGAAGGGAAGACATAAAAGCAGGAGGTACCATGGAGACATGGGGAGATGGGACGGAAGGCGCTCGAGGCGTTCGATTCCGGAGCGCATGACTAGCGCATGACTGAGCAGCTGGGAGGGCGAGAAAGGTAACGGGAGGCGGCGAACGGAGCAAGGAGGAGAAAGTCGTTGTTGTGAGGCAAGGGATATCTTCAGTGGACGTGCTGACGTACGTTCAGCTGGCTACGTTCGCATCGTGGTGATGAGGGATGCGCGACAGAAAAGCTTTCAAGCTCGAGGAAGGAAGGACGCGAGGGTACACAATCGTTCGTTCACTGACGTCGAGGAACGGAGAGAGAGATAGCGTCGCGCATAACGAAACCGCTGTGAGAGGAGAAGCAGGGCAGGCCCGTATTCAGCTCCCGAAAACCCAGTCTATTCCGAGGTACAGAAAGCGGGTGGTTCCCGGAGGCAGCCGCCACAGTTCGAGGGGTAGGAAGGGCGAGTTGGGAGGCAGCGCTGACGAAGAATGTTATTGTTGGCCTATCGAGTCGTCGATGTGTTCCTTGGCGCGGACATAGCTCGGGCTAAGGTTTGTGCTATCGGGCCTTGCCATTCGGAGGAGCGGGCTTCTGGTGTCATCACGCAGGTACGGGTCGGTGAGAGTTCGAAAGATGGTTTCTCCCCTCTTTTTTTGTTAGCGGACTGTACTTCACGGGGATTTCCCGCTCAGGGCACGTCGAGATTGAGAGTTATTCGGGAACTACGGGACTACTTTTAAGCAGGTTCTCAGCAGCCCCGGACCATAGGCTCACGCGACTTAGAGGGAGTGGGGGAGAGAGAAAGAGAGAGAAGAGAGAGAAAGAAGGAAGCGAGAGAGGAGAGAGATGGAGAAGAGAGAACGGGAGAGTGGGAGAGAAAGAGAGAGAGAAAAGAAAGGAGAGAGAGAATGAGCAAAAGGGAGAGAGAGAAGAAAAAAAAGAGAGAATAAAGGAGATAGAGAGAGAGGGAGAGAGGGATCCATATGACGGTCATATTGTCGTCCGAAGGTAGAGGTCGAGGTCAATGGTGGACATAGCCTTTCGGAGGTACCACGGAGACGGGGGGGGTGTGGGCGCTTTGCTGGTCTCGGAAGGGCGTCTTGTCGAGGTTGATGCCTTTGTTTCTCCTCCTGACTATGTGGCCGGTGGGAATTGATGTTTGAAATACGTGAGAAGGGAGATCTCTCCGTTTTCTAGTGTTCGTCAATATGCAAGAACGTGCGAAGTGCTTTCGCGATTTGCGCTGCCTTCAGGGCATGTCCTTGTACGTCGTGAGTTTGTCTCCTTTGTGGCCGTGTGACGCTATCTTAAAATCGCCATTTGCTTGGTTTGAGATCCTGCATGTGTCTAACGATTAAGTGAAGCTGATGCGTACTCTCTTAATGCGTGCTCATCTCTTTGGAGCTGATCATTCTGCTTACCCATTGACAGAGACCGTTCGTATGGTGGTCCGACAACCGGCGGGTTGTTTCCCGACTCTTCTTATGAATGGTATAATCGTTCTCTCTCCGAAGACGACGGCTTCTCTAGCAGCAGCCGAGGGCCCGAGGCATGAGCCTCTATGACCGGAACTAGTCGTATATAATCACGCTCAGTAGTAGCGGTGTTACTCGTCACGCAGATACAGACTAGGAGTAGGCCCCACCGCAATGTATATTAAATTAGGCTAGGCAAGGTTAGCCTTTGCGACCGGCACGGTCCGACCGACATCGTGTTTCTTGTCTCGATTCTCTACTGTCGGCGAGTCTGTAAGAACTGCGCACGAGTGGGTTTTCCCCTGATTAAAACCCATCGGCCTCCCGATTTTGGCAAGACGCACTCTGTCTGGGAGGGGGAGAGTAAGAGGGAGAGGAGAAAGACAAAAGCGAGAGGAAAGAGAGGAGGTCAAAAGGGGGGAAGGGGAGGACAAAGAAAGGGGAAAAGGGAGGAGAGCCGATCCCGGGTCTTCGAGCTATGTGGCAGTGAGCATCGGAACACTGTTTAATATGGTAATGTATGATCCGAGCGATATCGCATTGTGTGTGCGCTCAGAGTGACGAGCAAACGAGCTACAAAGGGAAAGGGACTGGGAGAAGGGAAGCACCCCTTGCGGGAGCAATCTGACTTAGGCAGGTGTTACTAAGGTCTCGGAGAACCACTTTGCACGATAGTTGCATGGAGTTCCCTTCTTACCCCGGCTTAGTCATGTACCGAGTGTCTCAGGACCACCCCTGGGTTCGTAAATACGCATTCTGCTTTAGCGAGTGGGGACTGCCCTGAGAGTAGCCACTCGCCTCACGCCAAGTCATTGCTTTCTGGGGGCGATAGTCAAGAAACGACAGAGATCAGCCTTAGGCACCGAACGCCCAGTAGGGGTGAAGGACTGGAAAACGGGGCTCGGGACAGGGAGCGGACCAGACGGGAATGGCGGGGAAAACTCGGGAGCGCGAGCTACCCTCGGCTAAAAGGGGTTGAGAATTTGTTCGTAGCAGGTTGTGGCAGCGGTCGAGTAAGTGTGCTCCCTTTTGGTCACAGACGGCCCCCGCAGGCCGACAGATTGGCGTCGCTGTCGGGGATGGGCTTCCTCTCACAGCCTCGGCTGGCCCAAGGGACGAAGGGACAAAGAGGGGGAGTGTGACAGGCGGCGATAAGTGTGACCAGCATCGACAAGAGTGGCAGGCAGTGACGAGTGTGACCAGCGTCAATAAGTGTGACGAGCAGCCAGCGGCAAATGTGACAGACAGTGATGAGTGTGACCAGCGTCGACGAGTGTGACAGGCAGCCAGCGGCAAATGTGACAGGCAGTAACAAGTGTGACGGACGGTAACAAGTGGTGTCTACAAATTTGAGGGTTTTTTCGTCTTTGGTCATTGGGCTTCGGCTTCGGCAGTTTTGAGTACGAACAATATCTCTTTTTGTGGGGTGATCTGGGGGGGGCTGTTATTATTTTGCAGGTCCGCGTCGGCCCCGCTTTCGACTCCAAAAATCCAGGTCAGATCTCCCTGGGGTTTTGTTTTTTGGTATGTTTTGTTTTCGGAAGAAGTGGAAATAAGCGGGAAATGTTTTTTTTGTTGCTGCTGTGTGAATCAAATAAGGGTAAAAATTAATAAAAGAAGAGGGGTGGTTTCGCAAGAGAATCAAGCCAGTGGGTCGGCACGTGGAGAGGAAACAAGTAACCTTGAGGGAGGGGTTTTTCGAAGGGGACCGGGGTTACCTTCCGTGTGGGATCCGAGGGGTTTGATTCCAAGGGAAAGGGTCTTACCTATCGTTCTGGACCCTCAACGACTGACAGGGAGAACGGTGGTCATAGAGCATCGGAGAGAAGGGAGGGGTCCGGTAGGAAGAGTTCTTTTCGGCCGGGAGGAGAGAAGTACCGCCCCAAGGGTTGATTATAGAGTGGGAATTCCCCCACCTCAGATCGAGAGGAGAGAGGGAAGGGTATCGATTCAAGAAGAGGGTTCGCAAGGGGAAGGCGCTTGGGGAGTTGAGTGTGGCAGGCGAGGGATCGGAGACCGGGTCCTGGGTGGATAGGTGCCTTGCCGATTTCTCGGATTCAGAATTAACGAATATTAATTACAGGGTGAGTGGGAAACATAGGGCACGAATGTGTGACCACAGTCCGACTCCGGGGTGAGGGTTGCCACCTCTCCTCGGGGACAACTTGTGTTTGTGGCTAGCTGCTATACTTGAAAGCGGAAGGACCTCTCGGCGGAGGAGGACGGAGGGGTAGCCTGGTGAGACGACGTTCCTCCGCTGGTCCATTTGATCCCGTCAGGCTCACAAACCCCTTCTTCTTTCAGGGAGGGGTGGTTTCTCGCAAATCCTAGACTATAAAGAGTAAGGGAAGGGGACTAAATCTATGAGCTTGAGGGAGGTTGAGTCAGTTGCGGTCAGTCTGGGTAGTTATGGACGTGTGGTGTTACATTTTTTTACTGTGGACGGGGGACTTTGACATAGCACTTTACGCAGAGGAGGGGACAAATCAAGGAGAAGATTTCCTACGTAGCCGGGAAGAGGTTGTCGGTCATTCGTTGTTGGAAAGGGAACTGCTCGGAAGTTACGAGATCAAGTATTTTTACGCATCAGGCTACTGAAACTATGCCCGAGGGAAACGACCGGTGCCAAAATCACCTGACGCCTATCTTGACGGGTCGGATGATTGGAGGGTACTGGTGGCAATTGTCGAGGAGGTAGTGCAGAGGCAAACAAGCAGAGGAGAAAGGTAGGGCATGGTTATAATTATAGAGGAAACAGAAAACGGCAGGGTTAAAATCGAAAGGGCCGACCTCCGTAAGGAGTGGGAGGGTTTCAACGTCCCCTTGGACCATTGCACCGAAAGATACTTTGGGGGACATGAGAGAGGTATTGAGCTCGAAAAAGGGTTTTTTTTTTTGGCTCGGTTCGCGGTAGGAATTTGGGAAGGGGATCAGTGGACCAGAACTAGGCCTGGGAACAAGAGGAAAGCTCGGCGAGCGGAATTGCGCGTCAAAGAAACGATCTTCTTGAGCCAGGAAACTTGGGTAGACTACGTCATCCACTGGGTCCTAGGGTGCCTTCGAACGGATCATTGGGAAGTTCGTGCCAAACCAGTCTTGAGACAAATTTTTCAGCACGAACCTCTTCAGCACCGACTCCCGATTCATTTTCGAGTGACTTGTGCTCGAGACGGGGAATATTTTCGAGCTACCGATCGTGTCAAAGCCAACTTCCCATCGTACGTCTTCAGGAGAGTGTGCGAGGAAGGGGCCGCCTACGAGAGAGTAGTAAGGTCAATGGAACGGGAGGTCGGGAGAGGGTTGTCCTTTAGATCACTCCATTGGTATTTCACATATTGTGTGGATAACCGAGTGTCGTACGGGGCTAGGGCCGACCGTACACGGCAAAGGAAATCCTTGAACTCAGAGAAAGATCATAAAGGAGGGAGAGATTACCGCTATCGGAGAGTTTTTTGTGTTCGACAAAACGTGTTCTAGGATGAATGGTTTATTTTGACAGGGGTCTGGGGTGCTTCGTTAGGTCAGACTTAGCGGGACAAAGGACTTGTATCCTGCTCCCAGGAAACGGAGAAGTTCCTGACTGAAGAAGGTTGGAAGGTGGGGAGGTCACCGCTGGGGGTAATTTTGTGTGGATAGAGTTGTCGGAGGCACGAAGAAAAGGAGTGGCCCCGAAGGGGGCAAAATTGTATTTTAGGGTTACCTAAGTGATTCTCGCTGAACCAGCCTCGTAGACTAAGATCGTGGTATCCCTGGTTCTAGGTCAAGGGAGTGGGCTGGACTCGCTACTCGAGGAGGCGAACGGAGTAAGGAGGTGGTGGATAGATAGGACCTTACGAGTAGTTGGTTTTATGGCCGAAGAAAGAGAGAGGTTTGCTCGCAAGGGGGAATTTCCGCAAGCAGGTTATCCCGTAACCATAAGGGTGTCGTGCTTTGTATCCTTGGAAGTGAATGAGGAGGAAGGGATATTGAGGCTCTTAGAGAGAGGGAGGTGGTTAGGTTTGCCCTTCGGAGCGTTGTGGTTACTCTACACCCACTGTATTAACCACGGAGCCCCTCCTCGGCGCAAGCTTTGGGGGATATATAGGGGGTTTGGGTCCCTCGAAAAAGGCTGTTACGCTCGCTCCCAAGGGGTATCATGAGTGGGTATTCAAGCTAGCGTGGTAGATGGTGAGGTTCATTCTTAGTAACGGAGGAACGGTTGAATTGGTAAAGGTCAGTGAAGTAGAAGGAGTCTTGATTCCAGGGGACCCGCGCGTAACCCCGTATTGGATGAGTGTTTAGAGGGGAGGGGTAATCAAACAAGATGCTTACGTGTGGGTTAGATCGTTAGAGCTCGCCGATTAACTTGGAAGGAAGGAGTACAAAGAGGAGGTCCGCCACATATCGGCAGGTTCCTCGAAATACATGCAACGATTTTTTTAGACGACGACTTCTGAACTGATATTTTGAAGGTCTTGGTAATCGGCCGAGAGGTACATACCAGCTACCGAGAGTCCACAAGGAAGGTGGCAAACGATTTGGTCATAAGGGATTACGAGGAAGGAACTTTCGAGTCTTGGACACCGGTGTCCTTCGCTGAACCAGGCAAGGTCCCCCTCGCGGCCTCAAAGGTCCTTCATTTGATCTTGCCTGACTTTTTGGTGCGAACACTCTTACGGGACTCCGAGGAAAGAGTCATAGAGGTGCTTCGATCCGCCCATCGCGTGAGAATCCGGGCGCGGGGCTTGTTCTGACTCTACAGCCGGTGTGTCGACACTGGTGTGCCTACAAAGAGAGAACTAGTTAGAAGTTTGAAACAGCTAAGGGAGTTCGAGGGGTTGACGACACACGTCGCCGACGTCCCCTACGCTCAAATATTCAGAGAGGAGCAAGTGGTCAACCGAAGGGGATACGGACCCTCGTAGGGGATTATGATAAAGAGGGTTCAAGGGACACATTGGGCCTCTATACACCCTGCGAGGAAGAAGGGGAAGTTTGTCGTGTCACCCTCCCAAAATCAGGCTTAGCTGTTATCCCTCGAACTCAGTGGGTTCGGAGGGAGGAAGCCGAGACCTACGATGGAAATGCGTTTGTTCGTTTGACCATGAGCAACGAGGGGGATTTGCCGGTCAGACGAGCAAAGATCTTCCTTTCAAAAAAGGGGTTCGCGGAAGCGGTTTTGAGTCTGAAGTTGGGGGAAGACCCTCTTTGGCACGCTCAACCCGTAAGGGTCAGGCTAGAGGAGTTAGTTCACGAGGTAAGGTCGCCAGGGGAATGTCGAATAACATACTGGGTGACGTACGCTAGGCTTGAGGAGGTGTCGTATTTTGCTACGAGTTGTCAAGTGGAAGTGCCTAGATTCATCTTCAAAAGAATCTACCTCTCTGAGACGGTCAGAGAAGCGGTGGAAAGGAGGATCTCAATCTTGAATCAGTTTCGCTTTACGGAGTCAGACTTGAATGCCCTTTTAACATTGTGTCTTCAAAACCCAAGTCATGACGATTGGTCCTGGCTAAACAACCTAAGGTACACATTTGAGGGTTGGGGCCAACACGTGAGGGACTCGACCGTCTCGTGGAGGTACCGGCAGATTTATGAGACCGGGCTTGAAGGTCTCGACCCTTTGGAGCTCATTCGCATGGCCATTGCCTGCAAGCGAAAGAACATCAGGCATGAGTGAGCCTCACAATCGGGAACTAGCAGGGCTAGACACGGTAACGACGGAGCTTTATAGGATTTTGACCCTTTGCTGGGAAGAGCAGAGAAGGGTTGGGCCTGGCTCCTTGGCCAGGATGAAAGCGCTTGAGACGGTAACCATCTAGATCTTTGATGAGCAAAAGGAGGAACTGCTCTTAGGGGAGAGGCAGACATGAGAGCTAGCTTTACCTCGGCTTCAGTAAATTGGGAATTGGCGACCCGAGACGACGGCCTCGAGGCAGAGGTAAAAGGGGTGGCGGAGCTAGCCGCGAGACTTCAAGAGGATCATGTGTCTAGAGCAGAGAAGAAGTTCCTTGTGGAGATCCGAAAACTCGCTCTGTGGAATAGAAGGTCGTGAACTTCATTAGCCAAATTTTCAATTACCATTGGGGGATCAAGGGGAATTCACTTTTCGAGAGAGTGGGGGGAACCACTGTTGGAGGTTGAGCGGAGGTTTGAGGAGGACACTAGGAGATTCGGGGTACCGTTGGAAGCGAGGTTGCACTTGATAGAGACGCGTTTTCTAGATATGACGGGATAATACTACGAACGAGTCTTACGATAGGTACTAAACGGAAGGGGTGATGACGCTCGGCGAAAGTGTGAAGACTCCTTGGCTGCGGCTGCTGAGAGACTAGCCAGGGTGAGATAAACCGCCGATGATTAGGTATGACCGGGGGAACCCCGTCGGGACCTTGGAACGAGCTTAGAAGTTGGGAGGAAGACTGTCTGTCCAATTTTGAATTCAACGCGGGTTCCGCGTTGAAAAATTCAACGCGCGTTGAATTCACGTTAAACTCCCGTTCAAATGCGAGTTGGACGTGAATTAACGGGGTCCGCGATGATTTTTTTCTTGGGCTAAAAATTGTCCAAAAAAATAAATAAATGGAATTGTAGGTTTTTTTTAGTACTACAACCCTATATTTTTATTTTTATTTTTTGATGTTTAAATATATTAAAAAGAAATCAAAAACATAAACACACAATGTAAAAAACAAAAACTAAAATGAAATGAGTGTTTCTTTTTTGGGTTTCACACAAATTTTTTAAGGGCTAAAACAAAAACAGAAAAACAAATAAAAAATATAGGGTTGTAGATCTTCCAAAGATGTACAACATTTTTTTTTTTTTTTTTTTAAGTACTTCGTGTATTTAAAAAAAAAAAAAAACCATAAAAAGCAAATAAAAAAAAGGAAAAAAAGACACACATACACACAAAATTGGGCCTGTAACAGATTGCATGAATCTGGCGTTCGAAGTTCCCGTACGGCATGGTTCATCCGCCTTCACTTCTATTAGGGCTGGGAGGTTGGCCCAACCCTGGTGCTTGTCACTGCTATGTGGTCCAAGTTGCCCTCAATACTGGTAGGATGACGGTCCTCAGTGCTGGTCACACCGAGGTAGGATAGTAAGGACAGGAGGTTCCTCCCACTTGTGTTGGCCGAAGACCTTACTGATACAGACTGTGAGGATCCAGCTGACTATCTCAGTTGGTTGGCATCGAGAGTGCCATAGGCGGGGATTGAACCCACAACCTCCTGAATGCCACTTCCGCGCCTAATCAACTGAGCTAGGCCGCTGGACGGAGCCCAGATTATGGGATCGCAAGAGGGAAAACAAGAAGAAAAAAAAAAAACTGAAAAACGAATAGCAAGCTACTGAGGGCTGTGCCGCCCCACACGCGGCCAAGAAAAATGACATTTCAAGCTCTAAACTACTGGCAGTGTATCTACCTATGTTCTACCAGATTCATGGCAAAGGTAGGTACTTTTTTTTTTTTTTTTTTTTTCTTAGCAAGCCCGGCCAACGAGGCAGGGCAGTACGTTCTAGATTTCGTTACTTGGTAACAGACACACTCTCACGCACAGGCACACACATACACACATACGCGCACACACAGCACACCTACACACACATAACTGGGGGGTTGGGGGTTGGCGGATGTGGGGGCGGATGGGAGGTGCTTCAGGGGTCGGGTTTTTTTTTGTTTTTTTTTTGCCTAGGACCACGTGTTCCGGATCCCGCGCATCAATTCCGTTTTTCCGAAAAGCGCGGGAGCGGCCCATTTTCGCGTTTAACGGGAATTCAACGGGATTTAACAGGAGTTTAATTCCCCCGTTCCCCGTTAAAAAGATACACAGGAGGAAGATATGAAGTGACTCTCCCTAAGATTAGAACAGGAGGAACGCCGCTTGTGGAGTTCTTTGAGATATACGATCAAAAAACAATTATTCGCTTTTCGGTGGTCTCCGAGGACAACCTCAAAACACGAAGAGTAGAGATTTTCCTATCTGACAATGATAGGCAGCTCTTCACAACCGAACTAGCAGAAGGGAAGAACCCCCTGGGCCTTGCAAAGAGAGTCTTCGGCCGGCTTAAAAGGCTGGGAGGAACTCCCTCGGACATATGCGTGCTATACCGAGTTGAATATAGGGGGAGAGGTGATTCCTCGGGCGGCACACGGCCGAACCTGTGAAATTTTCGTCTGGGCATACTGCTTACTCTACCCTGACGAGTCGGCGGTTAGAAAAATCCTAAATCGGGGACATGTGATTGAGAAGTTCCCCTTAGGAGAAACGGGAGGGCACGAGCTGTTCACCCGGTGTTGGGAGTCTCAAGGAAACACGGACTTCAAATGGTGGGCGCAAGTGGGAGAATTCATTAAGCCCCTATTTCAAGGACAAGCAGGCGAGGTGGATAGAGATTTGATAAGGCGTTGTTCCCAAGAAGGGTTGGGAACATCTCTGAATTGGGAATCGCTCGTTTAGCACTAGCGGCCTACGAAGAAAAACTAGTACGAGACTCTTGGTGGACCATGACGAGCGAAGAATCAGCAGGAAGTGGCCAGGAAGGAACGTCGAGTGAGAAGGGGAGAGCTCGGAAGAAAGTAGCCGCAATAAGGAGGACGCCGACACAAGCGGAGATAGCGAGTAGTAGGGGACGATTGGGTGCATGGAGAGTGAGGTTGAACCTAAGCACTCGCAATCATCTGGGTTGACGAACGTTGCAAGGGTAAAAGAGGGGGTAGAACTAGGAATGAAGTTGAGTAGGGAAACTGGAGAGGTGGCAGAGCCAGTGAGCGTAAGAGATAGGGATGAGAGGAGTACGGATCGGCCTCTTGAAGAGAAAGACGCCCACACCTGGCAAAAAGTGGATACCGAAATGCATTTGCATAGGGACTTCAAGTTGGAATCCAGGGTGCCTACAAGAGGAAGAGTAGCAGAAGTCACGAGAGTCATCCCCGTCGAAACTCGGTGGACCGATCAGGTGGATGCGGAAGAAGGGGGCGGAGGAGACCCGATAATAGCGCGTGATAGACCAAGTGGTTGGGGACCTAGGAGAAGTGAGGAAGGAGGCCTCAGAGGAAGAGAATTAATTAAGGAGCGGACTACGGATCCGACCGAAGGTGCGCACCGATGGGTCCGTGGGGAAGTCGACTTTGCATGGGCCTGTGAAGAAATGTCGGATAGGAACGTTGACGGGGCAGGCGGAATGTGGCGAGGTGCAGGTACCGCGAGATGGGAACGAGAAGATGAGGGGGAGAGAGGGGCCCGAGATGAGGGTCCTTGGGGGCGACTCCGAATTCGGCCGCACATGGATGAACTGGATCCTGCTTGGTATAAACCCTATGACCCATTGATAGACGGGTCAGTGGAAGGTCCGTATTTCCATCGCTACAATGACAGACGCGTCCCGTACTACGATGTTAGAAGCCCTTTACTTCGCTAGAAGAGACGTGACTGGACTCGTGGAGAAGTGGGAGAGTTATGCCTTCCGATAGAAGTTTTCGGAGAAGGAGTGGATAAATCACTTTATCCAGCACTCGGACCCGGAATTGGACCAAGCCATTACGACAATTTACCCCTTTGATGGAAGGTGGAGGACCTTCAAAGCAAGCTTGTTGAGGACCTTTGCATGCGATGACCTGATCCCGGTGATTGAGGGGAACAAAAAAGTATGGTGGCTTTTACCAAAAGGTTCAAAAGGCTATCTCAGTCCCTAGTGGACAAAGTGATGTTGTTGGAAGTAGATAGGTGCGTAATGTTCATGGTGCACCTACCCGAGGAGAAAAGGAAAGAAGCCATTGAGAAGGCCCCTAGAGACTCCGCGTGTTTTGAGAAAGTAGCCGAAGTAGTCTTCACAGGGAGGGTATGAATGTAAGAGAGTACATGAAAGAAAGTTTGGATCTGGCCCTGAGGCAAAAGCGGGGGCAGAAAAACGACGGTCTGTGAGGGAATGATAAAACGCCTCAGACATTTCCCGGTTGGCGTTCGGGCAGAGGCCAAGGAAATTGAAAGAATCAGCCCGGAGGGGGAAACCAAGGAGCCTGGCAAAATTACCGAGATGGTGGAGGCAACAGGGGATCAGATTGGAGGAATTCTCACCGGAAGGATACAAGGGATGGTCGGTGAGGAGATCCTCCTCAAAATAAGTCATCAGAACCAAGGCCCGGATGAGCACACAGCAAGGATCGCTCCCCCGTCTAGCACTGGGACTACGACTAACTCGGCATCTTCTACCGGGGCTCGTCCGCCCAACCCTGCTTCCCAGAGTGGTTGCGTCTACTGCAACGAGGAAAACCACATTAAGCGAGAATGCCCGCACCTCACGTAGGCTCTAAAGTTGGGGGTGGTGAAGTTGAATGGGAATAAGTGGGTGGTGTGGGCTGATGACGGAGAGCCGGTTTCCTTCTACCCTTCCATGAGGGTGAATGTTGATAAAAGGACCATCTTACAGGAGGAAAAGTTAAAGAAGAAACCAGTGGCTAATGGGGTAGCTGGGACATCCCGAGTTCAAATGACGGAACCCGAACGGACCAGGGAAGTCTCCATACGGAAGCTTCAAGTTTTGAGCATTAAGTTTGTCGAAACTTCCTCCAAGGAAGTGGAGACGGACCAGTGCTTAAGAATTAGGACCCAAGCTAAAGCCATCTCTTCCAAATAAAAGGAAGCTGCGCCCGGAAAGAGTAGCACAGATGGAGATCAACCGATGACGGACACGAAAATCGAGGAAAAAAAAAGGCAGAAGCGACCTTGCCAAGAAAGAGAGGGCCAAAGAAATTTGAGATTAAATGTATGCTAGACGAAATGGATATCGTGGCCCCTCTCAGAAAGACTCTTAAGTAACCAATGCAATGCACTCTGCTGGAGTACTTAGCGGCTAGTAAGAATGCGCGGGAAGAGTTTCTGAGTGTCACCAAGAAGGTGAGGGTCCCGATGACCCACGGACCGACCATCTCGGGTAACGTGGTATCAAAAGAAGGGGTCTGGACGACGATGTCTTCTAAAATCACAATGGAGAGTTTGTCGACGAGTTATTTCTCCGAGGAAGAAGTAAAGAGGTTCTACGTGCTAGGCAGCGGCCAACTCCAGGCGACGGTTAATGGGAGAGATATGAGGACCCTGGTAGATAACGGGTCCGAATCGACTGTTTGCCAAAATTCAATTGCCAAGGAGCTAGCCTAGAGATAGATAGGGAAATCACTATGTCCATGGTCGTAGCGGATAACAAGTTGCAACCAGAAGAAGGGGTTTGTCATAAGCCAGTAATCGAAGTTGTAGGAGTAGAGACTAGCATGTCGATCTTTCCAGTAAAGGAGTGCTTATCCGAGTTGATACTTGGCCGCACCTGGCTAAGTGCGGTGCACGTTACTACAGTCAACCTTCCCGATAGGAGTCAAACGCTCTCGATCCGATCCCCAGACGGAGTTCGAGTAGTTCTAAGGACTGTGGATTCTCAAGATTAGCGTAACCGCACCAGTATCCCGAAGAAAGGGTGTGGTCGGTCCAGAATGTGCCAAGCCCGCCTAGAAGAGACCCCTTTTCCAGCAAAATGTGTCTGGAGGACAAAGTGGAAGTCGAGGAAATTGGGGATCGGATTGTGATCAACGGTATAGGGTACGAGAAGGAAAGCGAGGATGAGGAGTTTGGGGGATGTATTAAGCTGTCTTTAGGAATCCCTCTAGCCGGAGGAGGTAGAAAACATAAAACCGTAGCGGAGAAAGTAAGACCCACCACGGCCAGTCGGGATAGGACTGCGGAATCATCGATTTCCGAGGAAGAAATAGTCTATAGATCATTAGAAGGCGAAAAGAGAAGGAGGGTCAAAGAATCACACCCCAACGGGTGGAAAAGATGGATATAGGAGATGGTAACCTCGCGGAAAGGGAAAAAGAATATGTAATAACAGTCCTGAGGGGATGCGATAAAGTCATAACCTTTGATGACTCGGAACGAGGTACGATAGACCCAAGGTATGCTAAGCCTGCAAGAATCCATATCATCCCTCAGGTACCATGCAAGGATAGACCCCGTGGAAGTATGCGCAAAAGGAAAAGAAGGAAATAGTCGCTTTCATAAAGGAGAAAATGAGGACGTTCGTAGCAGAACCGTGTGAAAGTGCCTACGTGAACAGGAAAGGAGTTAGCAACAAGCTTAGGCGGATCCAAGACCTTCAAAAGACGAATGTCGTCACTATCCGAGACGTTGGGTCTATACCGGAAGCGGATCTCTTATCAGAAGGAGCGGCGGGGCGATCAATCTATTCTATCTGTGATCTTTTCTCAGCATATGATGAAATCCCCCCGGATTATCACGATCGACACATGACTGTCATGCATACTCCATTGGGGTTAGTACAAATGATGGTTGTACCTATGGGATGGACCAACGGAGTGACCTTTTTTCAAAGGGCCATGATTGTGGTCCTCAAGAAGTTCATTCATGAGAAAGTGAAAGTTTTCCTTGATGACTTTTCAATCAAAGGGTCAGTAGGGAAGGACGAAACAGAGGTCTTTCCCGGGGTTAAAAAATTCATAGTGGATCACATGGCGGATGTAGAGGCGGTCCTCAGAAAGTTAGACGACGCCAACCTTACCGTCAATGGGACTAAGAGCCGATGGGCGGTCTCTTCTATCAAAATATTGGTGTTCATTTGCGACAAGGATGAAAAAAGGTCAGATCCTGTCAAGCTGGAGAAGTTAATCCTGTGGTCATTTCCCCTGAAAACAATCATGGAATGTTTCTAAGGGTTGTGGGCTATTGGCGCATAAAGGCCTATAGTGATAAGGCGGAACCCCTCCGAAAGTTGATCCGAAAAGTTGAGAAATGAAACTGGGGAGTAGAACAAGAAAGGGCAATGGAAACCCTAGTTCCGTGAGGGAGGTTAAGTATTGGGGGTCCCCAACTTCGAGGATGAAGAGCGCAAAACCTTCATAGCGTCTATCGACGTTGGTCCATGCTCGGTAGGGGGGCTCCTGTCCCAAAACGACGAGGAGGGCAAGGAACGACCTTTAAGATTCGAAAGCGGGGCACTCAACGCGGTCAAGAGGAATTATAGTCAATTCAAGAAGGAGGTTTTAGGGGTGTTGCACTGCCTAACAACCTTTAGGCATTACATCTACGGAAGGCGATTGCTTCTTCGGGTGGACCCGCCCACGGTAGATTCAAGAGGGGACCAAGGTCGTGAAGAAGGAAACTCTAGGATATTGTTTGAAGGGCGGACACCTTTTCAAAAGACCAACGAAGTTAGCAATGCTCATAAGGGTGTTTTGTGATCTAAAGGAGAAGAGGGTCATCATAAAGGACTTGCACAACGGGATCGTCGGTGGTCACCGCGGGGTGAAAGGGACATTCGACAAGGTTCGAAGACTTTATTAGTGGGATGGATAATACAAGGAGATTAAGAATTACTGCTCTACTTGCGAAGCTTGTCAAAAGAGAGTCACTGTCTGCTACAAGGAATCTCTTTTTCCATCATTTCCTATTGCGTTTGGGGAAAAGGTCCACATGGATCTAATAACCGTGTCAAAAGGGGAAGGGGGACTGCGGTACATTATCAGCGCCCGCGACGACCTTATGAGGTTCGTGGAAGGTCGGACCATTAAAAAGAAGACTGTGGAGGAGGTGATCTTTTGCTGAAATATATTACTAGGTATGGATGCATGAGAAATATCGTTATGGATAGAGGGGCTAAATTCACGAATCAGAAAGTAAAAAGGGTGTTACAGAAGGTGGGGATCAAAGCGGCCTATACGATCGCTTATCATACCCAAAGCAATGCGTCGGTCGAATGGGGATATCAAACATTGGTGGAAGCGTTGGCCAAATGGTGTAAAGGTCTGAAGAACCAATGCCCGCGATTTTTGCGATATGTTGTTTGGGTGGATAATGTTACGGTCAAATCAAGCACTGGCTACCCTCCTTACACCTTGTGGTTCGGCCGACATTGCCCATCGCCTATCAAATTCCATGTGGATACCTAGACGAGTGTCTCATGGATTGTCAATATGACGAGGGGCGAGTTGTAAGGAGCGCGATTGTGACAAATAGCCGAGAGTTTAGACGATGGGATGATGGAGGCAACCCAAAACATTGAGAGAGAGAAAACAAAAGGGAGGGGAAGGTGGGATCGGAACTTGCGTGTTCGGCATAAGCCGATAGAGATTGGGAACCTCGTTCTAATATACGACTCATCGCTAGAAAAGACATGGGCCATAAAGTTAGCCAATCGATGGATGGGGTCATATCAGGTGCTTAAGAGGTTGGACAGGGGATCATATTTTCTTTTTGAGTTAAATAGGGCCCGACTCTGTGACCCTGTTGCGGGAGTACGTTTGAGATTTTTTCATCAGAGAGAGACTCTTGAAACAAATCCAAAAGGGAAGAGAAATATTACAATACCCACGGAAGGAGACATCTGCTGTGAAAAGGGCGAGACCTCGAAACAAGTGTCCACGCCAAAGGCTCCAAGGAAACGATACAAAGTTCGGAGGCCTACATTGCAGAAAACACCGAGAAGGCAAACGAGGCCAAGAGATGAGGATAAGGATGAGGACCATATATGGGACCGCCAGGTAAAGGAACGAAGGAGTGTCTCGAGAAAAGCCTTGAGAGCGGAGAGGAAACACAGAAGAGAGCGACGAGAAAAAAGGATGAGAAGAACGAGATGGCTGTAGTTCTTTTCGGCTGAAAGGTTGTAGCATAGCCTGAAAACGGGGTGTATGGGGATAGTAAAGAAGGATATGATCAGGGGATTTAGAGGGGGAAACCACGTACCAC
>BFEA01000091.1:3414180-3428763 GCA_003427395.1 Chara braunii
CCTCTGGAGTCGAAGCCCTTTTCCTCTGCACAGCCTCATCTGGCCGGTGGTCGTATTATGGGCTGGTAATTTCTGGGGGGGGAGGGAAGGGGGTTAGAAACCACGTTGGGTGTGGATCCTCCAGGATCGTGTGCAAGCAAGGACGGACGAACCTCTCTTCTATGTTTGTCGCCTCATTCATTGTTAATGATAGATTCATTCTTAGTCCTTCCTGCTTCTCCACAAATCTGGTTGGTTGGTTGGTTTCATTCTCACATTCCTGCTTATCCACAAATCTGGTTGGTTGGTTGGTTTCATTCTCACATTCCTGCTTATCCACAAATCTGGTTGGTTGGTTGGTTAATTGGTTCAAAAAAATTTAAAAAACATACCCTGCATTGTATTGTTATTTGACAACAGTCTGGAGATTCTTGGGCATGCACCATACCTGTCACCAAGACAGGTGTGTATGTGAGAAAACTGAAACTCAATTTTTGAGTTTTGAATTGTTTTCGTAATTTGAGAATTCGACTTATTTTCGGTAATCCATCATTACATTACATAATAACACATAAAAACTCAAATAAAATACACATAACCAAAGGAATTGCGTGAAATATGTAAATTGATCTGACTGAGGCGTTTTTTTTTGTACTTTTTTGTTGGTTTTACCCACTTCATCCCTTTGTCCACCCCTCCCTCTCCCTTTCTAGTCTGCTTGCTTTCAGTCTTGCGTGCTAATCTTTCCTGTCTCTAACCTCTGTTTCTCCCTCCCCTCACCCCCACTCCCCACCCCCCACTCCCCACCCCCTGCCTTCTGATTCTCTTGTTATTGCTTGCCTTGCCTTGTTCCATCCCATTCTTCCGTCCTGTCTTCTGTTTCTTCCTTCAGGTTCGCGTTGCCTTGGCTCTTTCCTTGACACGCCCCTTCTTCTGTGTGATGTGTGTGTGAGTGTGTTTTTCACCCTTTCCCGGCTTTCCGTCATTTGATTGTTTCATCCCCCTTCCATTTCTTCAACTGTCTGCTTCCCTCCATGACCTTGGGGAGTCCCTCACTGAGGGCATACTCATACTAGGTACTTCCCCTGAATAGGGCATACTCGTACTAGAACGTACGGTCGTTTGTGCTGCATCTGGACTCAAAGGTGAGCCACATATGGCTATAATGCCCGTATACGTTCTATTCGGGGGAAGACAGTAGTACTTCCCAGAATGTATCTGATCCCTATTACACCCCAATTTTTTTTATTTCCTTTCCCCCCCCCCCTTCTTTTCTTTATTTCTTTGTGCCCTGTCAGCTCAGCTAGGCAGGGCGTATTCCACTCCACGTTCTCAGTATACACCCTCTCACTGAGGGCATACTCAACTATAATGTATCAAACCTCGGTCAGCCTGTCGCGGCCAAATCTTTGTTTTTTTTCAGTTCCTTCGTTTCTTTCTTTCTTCATAGCCCAGCCTAGTTTCTTCTGTATTTTCTTTCCCCGATTTCGATTTCAGTAGATCTCTTTCTGGGCTCACCAGCCTTTTCCGGCTGAACCTAGGCCTTGCATGACCACTGATTCGCTGTGGATTTTGCTTACGGGATTCAGTACCGAGAAAAGAGGGATTTTGCTTATTGGATTTTGCTTACGGGATCCAATGGACCGGTGGTGTAAAAAAAAAATTGGGATGACGCAGGGAAGATTAGCACGGCCCCTGCGCAAGGATGACAGATGGAAATTGAGAAATTGTCCACATTTTAATAAATAAAAACAAGCAAGGGAAAGTAAGGTAGAGGGATAAACAGGAAAGAAGAGAGAAGGCAAGAGGGAGGGGAAAAAAAAGAAGGAAAGTGAAGGAGGAGAGAAAGAGAGGTCAGGGAGTGGGCGGGTAGGGTGTGCGGGGGGAGGGGGAGAAGGAAGAGGAGGGGGAGAAGGAAGGGAATGGGGGAAAGAACGTAAATCGTGGAATAGAAGGAAAGCGCATGTATCCCGGACCCCACCACTGGATATATCCCGACGGTCTGGATCGGGACGGCCTGGACATCTTTCACATGCATGTCTTCGTTGATCTTTGTTTTGCTTTCCTTGCATGTGGGTATGAACTTGGCGATGATGACCCCGCAGCCGTAAGCTGCTTCTATCATTGCAATGCTGCATGGAAAATGCTGGATAAAAGTATCTTATCTCTGGTTTTGAATTTCTTTTTTTTTTTACTTTAAATCTGAAAATGTTGAAATTCTTCATCCATGTTTTTCTTAATCCGGACAGCATCTGGATGGCTGGAACTCCTGATGGGTTGGCTTTCTACTTTTTTTCTTTTTGTTTTAATGGCCAGGAAAGAATTTGAAAGGCGGGGAGAGCAAGGGAAAGTTAACGAATTCTACAGAGGGAGGAAGGAAAAGGAGAAGATGAGAAGCAAAAGCAACCAAGGTATTGGAAACGGTAGCTCCCTCAAATAAAACAACCATGTGCACTGTAGATTGTAGGCTCGGCAGAACGCAGTTATGGGTTCGTCAATTCAGGGTCCGATGGTTTAACGGATTTTCCCTAAAGGACCCCACTTTCCCTTTCACTCGCTGCTTCCCATCATTTCCCTGCCACGTCCCTTTTTCCCCTCCCCGTTCCCCTCCCCCTTCCCCCCCCCCCAAATTTGATCCTTCATCGCATCGTTCCCTCTCACCCTTTCATTCCTTCTTTATCTTCAGCCATTCCCTTTCCCTCGTCCGTTCATTCGTTCGCCAAAAGTAAAGAATCCTTCGCCAAAATAAAGTGACACACCTGAGAGGGAAAAGTACAGAGGTCATTCGCCCAAATAAAGTGACACACCTGAGAGGGAAAAGTAGAGAATCATTCGCCAAAATAAAGTGACACACCTGAGAGGGAAAAAAGTAAAAAGAACCATTCGGACCACAAGTACATCACCCACACAAAACTTGAGATTCAAAATTCATCCAATCCGAAGATTTCAGGTGAGCAGTGCGCTTCCGGACCAGAATAGCTGGCAGTGTCGGCAAAAAAAGTGAAAAAAAAGTGCACCGCTGGCGCTGGCAGTTGGTTTTTCGTCGATGTCAAGTGCGAATCCGCATCGGGAAATGCAGCCCCGACCTTTCCCACATGTCGGCCGCGGGCAGAAAAAAAGGGCACCGAAACGGAAAGCGGGCTGCCGATGAAACTTGTCGACGGCAGTCTGATCCCACCCGCTTGGCTTCCAGGAAACCGGGCGCGGAATTGATTTTCAAGCGGGGAAAGGTAACCGGTGGTTTCAACCTCGCAATTCGCGACTCGCGCCTCCCCTTTTTCTTCTCGTGTTCATTAACAAACTTAACCCACCCCCACCCCCACCTTTGTGCTACCACTCCCTTGCTCGTCGACGCTATCTCCAGTTAATCAGAACTTAGCAGTGCAAACAGTCTTTTGACTCTTTTCTGTAAATGACTGTGGTAAGTACGCAGTTGCTCGTTGAAGGAGGAATTCAATATTTATTATTTATTATTTACTATTTAGTATGGTTAATTCCAAAACTGTAGGTACTCCCTGAAAGCGAGCTCTCTATCGCTTTCAGAGAGGAGTAGAATAAAAAGAAGCAGATCTCCAGAGACAACACGAGGCTCAATAAATACCTTCTCCATCGATCTTGTGGGCCCCTTAAGTGCGAAACCACCCTTGCCTTGCTACACCTCTCTCTGCCTGTAAGCCAAGTGCACCAGTGCAGTCTTCATTCTGTGCAAAAATGAGACGCATTCGCTGCATGTAAGCCAAGCACACCAGTGCAGTCCTCCTTCTGTGACAAAATGAGTCACCTGACACAAGCATGCGGATGAGTCCGACTGTCTGAGGACCATCTCCCACCACCACAAATTCCACATTGACAATCGCCAGGCCCATTCACATGCGGTGGACGCTCGGGCCAGATACTAGTACTCGCCCGACGAAGACATACTCGTCGCTTGCCCGACGAAGACATACTCCCCTTATGGACAGATAGAATGAACCCTGTTTTATTAACTTTTATAAAATTAAAAATTGTGTTCTCAACTTTTCACCACACCCTAGACAGCTAGAACAAAGCACTACGAACGAAAGAAACAGCATTCTGACAAGTTGTCACAACGAACGAAAGAAACAGCATCCATCCATCAAGCACTACGCATTCGCAAAACCTCCTGCCCTCCAAGGCCCACTCATGAGAAAAGCAGGGGAAGTGACAAAAAAAGCAGGGGTAGAGACAAAAAAGCAGGGGTAGGGACAAAAAAAGCAGGGGTAGTTCAAATGCCAATCCCGTGTGTGCACCGTGGGCCAAACATGCTCCAGAGAAAAGCAGGGGTAGTGACAAAAAAGCTAGGGGGGAGGGGGGGGGGAAGAAGAGAATGATAAACTGCAACTGGGAATGTTCATAACAATCATTAAGTTCACCAAAACTGTCACTTCCAAAGCCCACTCGCCCACTCGAAGAGTGAAAAAAAAAGCAAACCAAAAAAACAAAAAAAAGGAAAAACATGAGACCTGTGCCTCTCTTATTGCTTGCAACAAAGAAGATACTTATATCACATTTCACATCTGTGACTACTGTCCTCTATCCTCCTTACCTTCTCGGTCTCTTGACCTATGTTCACTTACGAGTGTCTAGTCCCTCCACCCCACACTCGTACACAAGCGTGTCTCTAGCCCCTCTGGCCCGCACTCCTCCGAGTGTCACATTTTCATGCGTCGACTTCCAATCCTCTGTCCGAAGAGCAAATCGATCAGCCAATTGACCTATTCAGCATTTCCAGCCAGCCTCCTTCCTGCGCTCATATCTCAATCTACCATTGACAACAACAACAAATCATCAGCTCACTCCCCTGCTGCAGCAACGTCTGCATCAATCCAATTCAATGTCGACAGTCAAGTTCTTGCTTCCGTGGTACCTTCAGATTCGCCGCACTTTTAAAACCCTTCACATGCTCATCAGGTCAATGACATTGGAGTCTGTCTCTCTCTCTCTCTCCTACCTTCAAGACATGACATCCTCTCACCATTGACGCACAATTCAGTATTCTGCGAATGGAAAAAATTGTTCATTGAACGTGTCATTCTAACTGATTTGTGCCATGTTCATTGAATGTGTCATTCTGCAAATCTCCAGAAGCTCCATAGCCCTTTCCCACCATCTCTCTACCCGCAAGGGACGAGGGCTCCCAATCAATGTGCCATATTCTGCTGGTCAGCTTCCTCCTCCCTCAGCTTCCCTTCCATACCTCTCTCTCTCTCTGCCATATTCCGCTGGTCAGCTTCCTCCTCCCTCAGCTTCCCTTCCATACCTCTCTCTCTCTCTCTCTCTCTCTCTCTCTCTCTCTCTCTCTCTCTCTCTCTCTCTCCACACACACACACAAACACAGACACACGTACACAGACCGTGATGCTTGCACCTTGCACCACCCGGCTTCCGCCAGATCTGCCACCTGCTCACACACAGATCTGGAAGGCTGGCTCATCGAAGCCTTATTGTTTTCAAAAAAGGTACACGTTCTCAACCAAGGGCGGCACTTCCCCTTCTATAAGACGATAAATATAACTGAAGTAATTCCCATCATACCCAATATCTCTAACTTACCGGGCCGACCTCTCATTTGCCGACTCCTTACATCCTCAGAACTTCCGTATGTCCCGTGTACTTCGCTGATTCCCGGACCTTCGCTGATCCCGCAGCAACCCAGACGATGATCCCGTGTACTTCAAATAGCACCATGTGACGCCGCGTGATGATCAACACGCATGAAGGCGCCTTTACCGACCACCCGTATTGTGGCTTGTTCCACAACAAATCGAGCACGTGTCCCGCATTTCCACGACTCTCTTGCCCTATCCAAGGGTGTTTGCTCAACACAGACACACACCCTCTCGGTGTTTGGTGCAACATCGAAACCCGCGGATTTCTCAAGTCGGCATCATAGTCGCAGCCCAAAAAAGTAGTTGACATCAACACAGACGCACACCCTCTTGGCCTGGTGATAATCATACTTGCGGTGTCTAAATGCCTTCGGAAAAATTCAATTGACTACCTTCTTCCCCCGAATACAACGTACCGTCATTATATAGCTGCATTTGAGCCATCTTTCAGACTAGATACAGCTATAATGACCGTACGTTGTATTCGGGGGAAGACCATAGCAGTTGACATCAACCCGATCTGGTGCAAAACCTAAGAGCAGCAGGACCAGGCAGCCATGTGGGAAGACAGTATAAGCTGAGAGCAGGGCAAAGGGCAATCACACACACAAGGAAAGCACGTAAGAGGTTCAGCCAATCAAGCAACCCCACACTCTCTCTACGCCATGCACCCTGAAACGGCACGACCTCTCTCATAACTCCTGGCTCTTTCAACTACAGCTTGAACAGTGCAAAACAAAAAGTCATATATCCTCTATGATTACTATCAAAGAAAAGGGGCACGGGGGGTGGGGGGGGGACTAAAAAAATTCTAGCCGATTCATTGTTCTTACCTCGCACAGAGCACAAGCCTATGCCACACCCACACAGCCCGACGGCACCCAAAAACAGCTCCTATACAACACCGACCGGCCTGCCTGGTCACACCATGCCCTAACTAGCCGCCAAATCAGAGAGAGAAATCAAGCCGTTACATCAGTCAGATATTTATGTTTTGACTTTTTTGACTGAGATAAGAAGACAGGGAAGACAGATTATAGACAGACTACCGCTGGAGATTAACTACAACATGTACACCTCGCCTCCTAAGGACATGCTGAGTGATATTTGCTCTTCTATCTGCAGATTCTGCACACAATTTCTGACATACAGTGTTGTTCCCAGCACCAGATACATCATCATCATCATCATCATCATCATCTGAATAACACCCTAAGGCCAGTTCATCATCAATCTAACTCTTCTGTGGGATGCACAGCTCCCACAAGAACATTTCCCTGTTGCACGTCTTGTCTAACAACAGGCAATACCACTCCCCCAGGTAAACATCACTCCACCCTTCTTGAGGCAAAAATGCAGACCGCATGGTCACGGCCCGACATACCTGATTAAAGAGGCTGGCCCATCCCCCTCTCCATGATGACCTGGGCATTGAATGCTGACTGCCGAAAGGTGACGCCCCTTGTCAACAGCATTTCAGTCACGCCCATGACACGGCTACCCGTTCACCAGTCCACCCTACCTTGTCACGCCCTGCGCGGATTAACAGCTGACATCAACCAACTTCCTCCTGCCCATGCTCCAACGGCCGCTTCTTCGCATCAGGCAACGGTTGCCAAAGGATGGATGACTTGTATGGTAGACACTACCGTCTTCACCCAAATAAAACGCCCGGTCGTTATTGCTGTATTTGGGTCAACTCTCAGTTCCATATGCAGCGATAATGACCGTGAAGACGGCAGTCCACTGCTCTCAGAACCCATTTGATAAGAACAAGACGGACTTCGCTTGATGTTCAGCTCAGGCTTGAATATCCTTCTTTTCATCGCCTGCTGTAACAACAAACCCACTCTCTGGTTGCAGGTAACTTATGTCTGATCTGATCGCCGTGCAATGGTCTTCATAGGGTTGGCAACGATTGCCGAAGGGCACGAACACAACACTCGTGCAATAGCCGTGCTCTCATTTCTCAACATCGGTCGCTCAAAGAGTGAATGAAATTGATCTTATGCCCAACTACCTGTAGCACAGGTCTGGTCGTTCACCCACCATCTGCCAGAAAACGACAAACTGATTGTCTGGCCCTTCGTTACTCCACCGTGTCCCGACATCCGCAGCATGTCCACCAACCACGTTAGTCGTCTGGGCACCATGACTGCAGCCATTCTCCAAGTAGCACCGATGCCAGCCTGCAACAGCCAATATGCCAAAACCCTTTGCCGGTCAAACATGAAACCTGCATGGCAGTTCAGACTCCCTTGTACACGAATCGGCCTGACCGACCATGTCACAATATCGTCAGCGATATCGCTCAGAGGGGGGAACACAATGCGCCGTCACTATGAAATACCATCCCTCTGCCGAAACACTTGGCCAGCCAACCAGATAGTCAGTCCGACAACCAGCCATTCATCTGCAGCATTTCGGCTTGACAGCGTATGCGGAAACAGATTTCCAAGTACCGACAATGATGCCACGCTTTCCAACAGCGTATCCACTTCCGTCAAGTCGATACCCTTGCCCTCCCACAAACCACAGACCTCGGCAGCGGTGGCCTTCAACACAACCATGATTACACCAATTGCAGAGTGCCCTGGCTGGCCACCAACACCATCCAAAATTGCACACTATGAAGCCAGCGATGAGTCGACCTGATTCAAGCCAAGCAGACTAACTTTGCCTGGATTGCGCCCGACTTATGACTGATGCCATCACCCAACTGTTTCCCCAAAGCAATCGACACCCGATCCTAGCCGTACCCTGACCAGGTCATACCACTGAGTCAACCTGATTCAAGCCAAGCTGACCAACTTTGCCTGGATTGCGCCCGACTTATGACTGATGCCATCATCCAACTGTTTCCCCAAAGCAATCAACACCTGATCCTAGCCGTACCCCGACCAGGTCATACCAAAGATAACTGCGCCCAGCTCTTCCACTGAGATCAATTAGCACTCACCCCCACTACTCACCACGACTACAACACCAATGATGCTCTCTCTCTCTCTCTCTCTCTCTCTCTCTCTCTCTCTCTCTCTCTCTCTCTCTCTCTCTCTCTCTGTGTGTGTGTGTGTGTGTGTGTGTGTGTGTGCAGGCCTGCCTGCACAGAGGATCCAAGCCGATCACAGACCTTTCTCGGAAGCATTTGCTGCATTAAGGACCACAACAAGAGTTCGCAAGACTTGACTGTGGCTTCTTGCTGACCCTGACGGTTACCTTATGTTTGTAATGCCGCGTGTACATTCTTTCAGCAAACAACATCCGGTAAGCAAAAGCGATTTTGAAGATTCGATCTAACCCTTCACATGCCTCCGTACTGAATATGTCTATCTGACAAAAGCGGAATCTAACAAATCCAAGTCGCGGCTAGCATGAGGATGACAACGGCAGACAGGATAATCGATTGCTAACAGGAAAACAATGTTCCAGAGGCAGCCATCATTTGCCACGCGTGCACGAGATGCGCATCAGTCATGGCCAGTGTCTCTTTTCCTCGCTAATGGAATTCCAGGCCAAGTTGGCGCACCAACCAGGGAACAAACCAGATTCTACCACCAGAGTCCATCTATGCCTCTAGTTCACCAACCCCCATCCATGCCAAACAGACTCACACAAACGTAACCATTATTTGCGCTTCGCTGCCTCCCATTCCTCCTGTATCTACATGTAATGTCTCCTCCTCCCTCTCTTCCACTTCCCCTATCCTATCCTCGACCTCCTGGCTCCTCACCCTCAGCCTCCTCCTCACCCTCTCCTCCTCCTCACCCTCTCCTCCTCAGTCTCTTCCTCCTCCTCACCCTCTCCTCCTCCGCACCCTCTCCTCCTCCTCACAATCTCCTCCTCCTCACAATCTCCTCCTCCTCACAATCTCCTCCTCACCCTCTCCTCCTCACTCTCTCCTCCTCACCCTCTCCTTCTACCCCTCAGTCTCGTCACCCTCTGGACTCCCCACCACCCTGACTCTATCTCCTCCATGTGGAGCAACATATAAATAGCAGCTTCACCCAGACAGCCAGGGCTCGTATGCACGGCACACTCTGAGTACCGGTCAATGCAGGTTTTATCTCCTCCCTGCTGACTGTCCTGCATGGCCTACCTTGAACATCCATCTCGATCTAGCTCACCTTAGAAAACCTCTCCTCGAACACCGTCCTGACGATGACTGGGTTAACCCTTATTATTGATAATGCGATAATGTTGCTCCTTGCATCCGTCAGAAGGCTCTCCCTAATAGGTACACAGCTCATAGGTGCCAGCTGCAAGAGATGGAATGGAGCAGGAGTTTCCCGATTTGGTAGGCAGATACCAAACCTAATCTGTCTACCCTTACTGTTCTATTCCATATTATCATACTTGGCAGCACGACCACCAAGCCGTGGATAGTACGGAGTGGGCTTTGACAAAGATGCACGCATTCACAAATCTAAAGAGTCCAACATTTAGATGAATCACAGATTGAATCCACAACGCATAAAAAAAGGTAATACTGACCTGTACGTGAGTTCCGGCCACAAACACTTCGGTGCGCTCAGGGACCCATCAAAACCCATCAAAAGCCTTGACTTGACCGCATGGCGTGCGTTCAGTGAGGGACGAGAAAAGACAAGGCAGGCAATCGGAAAAACTAACTGTACAAGAGGCACTGCGACGTGGTTTCACCCACACAAACACCACTACAATTGTAATCCCTATCGTGTGTGCACGACTGCTTTCTCTTCCCAACATCAGGGCCGTTACACTCACTATAACCCTGTGCATATTCCCCCTTTTCTTTCACATCTAAAACTAACAACAACAGTCACAGCCAACCAATCATACGGGCAGAGAAAGGTTAGTGCGGTCCCTCTCTGGACGATTCCCTCCCGCTGTACAAAGAGCAAGGGAGCCAGTGCTGCTGTCATACCAGCAAGCAAGGACAAACGCGCCTCTACAAAACAAACAGTCCACTTCACACATGAGGAAAGCAGCCTCAACCGCCATGAGCCTCTCTCTCTCTCTCTCTCTCTCTCTCTCTCTCTGTGTGTGTGTGTGTGTGTGTGTGTGTGTGTGTGTGTGTGTGAGAGAGAGAGAGAGAGAGTGTTTCTGGTCCAGACCCACGGTACCAAAGATATGACGAAGCGCTGTCAACATCTACAGCATCCTGAAGACTCAAGCCGTCGCCAGCGCATCAGTCGAAATCCTGAAGACTCAAGCCGTCGCCAGCGCATCAGTCGAAATCCTGAAGACTCAAGCCGTCGCCAGCACATCAGTCGAAACACTCGATGGTCCAAAATGCCTCCTGACCATGCCAGACAATACATAACAAAAGAAAAAGCATCACGATTCAGTACGACAGCCACAAACACACCAAACACGGGATGGGGGAGAGAAAGAGACGCAGGGAGAGGGAGCGAGAGAAAGAGGGAGGCTCTGTGGTCGACTTTGCCACTGTTGAGTGCACAAATGCAAATGGAGCAGCAGCAACTCTTTCCTTCGCAGGACGGCACTACAAAATGGAGGAGTCAGCATGTATAATCCCTCTCATTAACGACGCCGACATTAATAAGGACGCCGACCAAACACATAGACCACCACTACCTTTCACAGCTTCCGTGCTTACCATGTCACTTCCCCCTTCTCCCGTTAAGTTCATCGCAGTGCCTGCTGCGTCAATAAGAAACGGCCATACGTAAACCATTACTACCTTTCACAGCTGCCACGGTTGCCACAGTCATTCCCCCCCTTTTTTTTCCCAATCAGTCGATTGGAATGACACAGCTCGCTCATTTCTTTTTCTTTTTTATTATTATTTTTTCCTTTTCCTTTTTTTTAATAAAAGGGCGACGGCCTCAAGCTATCACCGTATTGAGCTGACCGGCCCCATCTAATTCACAATTACGTTCTTCTGTTCCTCTGATTGTATCTGGATTCGAACTTGGGTCTGACTCATAATTCAGCAGTCGCAACGCATGACCAACCGAGCTAGGCCGGTCAGTTTCCTTTTTCCCTCTTTTTTTGTTTCCATTTAAAGAGGGAGAGGGCCAATATGTTTTCATGAGCAAGTTCTGATGATTTAAGGCCACAGATCCCCAACCTGGAATCAACGGCACCAAAGCACTGATGACTTGGTGTACAGCGGAACCTTCGTGACATTGTATTTTACAAAACGAGTTTGCGAAAGGAGTGTTTCCTGTCCTGTGATTTCTTGGACGCAGCAACTCTGCTGACGAGACCGTGGGATTCAGACACGGCGAAGCGTCTGGAGCAACTCTGCTGACAAGCCCGTGGGATTCAGATGCAGCAAAGCGTCTGGAGCAACTCTGCTGACGAGCCCGTGGGATTCAGACGCGGCGAAACGTCTGCTCTGCGAGCCTTTGCCCCGGGATTGACGTCTCACTAAACCCCCATTCTTGACTTCTGACCCTTTATCTTTGTCATCGACAGCCAGAAATGTGGGGCCTACTTGCCCACGGTCCCGAAATTACAACCTTGGTGGGCTGGATCCATCACGACCTGCTTCCAGACTGACGACTGAAATGTGCGACCATCTCTACAACCTCGACACACAGCCTAAAGGTAACCAAAAAAAATTGAAAGCTGCTTCCAGTAAATGGCGGCAGGAAGTGTCAACTTTAGGGCAGATATAACAACAACAACAAAAAAAAAAACTCTGGCTATACACTGGATCGCTCACAATGGTTACATAAAAGTCCTGAAAACTGAAAACTCATAAATACAGCAGAAAGGCCACTCGAGCGGCTAAGTAAATCAGCAGGCTCGCTAGAGGCGGGCCCAAAGCGTCCCTATCTATCCATCCTCTGCTCAGTGGTCATCCATTATACGCCAGATGGACAGAAACTAGCAATTGTGATGATATGGCCCAATCCTGACGGAGACATGAGGCCAAGGAGCACGCATTGTTATTGCTATGCCGAAACGGTTATTTTCAATTTCGTTGCCTTTCTTTCCAGGTGACTAGAACTAGGAAAATCCACCGTATTGGGGGCCGGGTTGGGGGGGGGGGGGGGGGGGGGGGGGGGGGGGGGAGAGGAGGGAGGGGAAGCCTCACAGACACAAGATGACCACTGCTTATCCAACGGTCACCTTGTTCATCATAACCATCCCAAACCCCCCGCTCACTGCATCTGTTAAGACCTACACCCTTCTCTTCACATTCGTGCGGGAATTTACATTACCACCACATTTCTTAGATTATCACTGCAACCCTTTTTTTTTCCCCACCAAGATCTCGGACAAGCAGCAGCACAAACTGTCAAAGCCATTGAACTCGAGTGCCCTGGGGTGAAGAGGACGATAAAGCAGCGAAGCCACGGACGGCAAAGGACAGGTAGGAACTTACGAGGAAGGCAAGGAACCAGAGGACACGGAAAATGGCACTAAAGAAGAGAGAAAGCAATAATGCCAGTGCGTTCTAGACGCGGGGGGGGGGGGGGGGGGGGGGGGAAGCTGGTACGATCTTTCCGCTCCGGTACAGTTGTGATGGGGGGTGCCCTACTGCGTTCAGGGGAAGACGGGCAACATTGGGCGGTTGGTGAAACCACCAGTCATCATGCCTACTTTTTTTCAACCAGGACTTAATCTGATTACTCATCACAGGATATGTATTGAAGGCTGGTCAGCAGAAACTCGTGTCTTTCCGCTGGCCCGTGTCGTGAACAATGCCCAGAGAATATGTCGACAAGGGCGCGCAGCACTTCGTATGTCCTCCCTCAAATGGAGCACACCACCGTTGCGATCATACTGTAGTCGGGTGTTTTTCTTGCACGAGGTGGCAAAAAATACTTATGTGCTCTTTTTGTCGTCTTCCCCTCCCACAAACAGAGCACATGGACGTTCTCATAGTACAACAGACTGAAAAGAGCCAGTTTTTTGTAGTGCATGAGGCAGCACCAAAGTTCCCCACACTGCTCATGGAAATCGCAAACACAAAGAAAACTTAAGGTCGAGGCGCTCACCAACCCAAAAATAGAAACGTCCCATACTCTTACTATCACTATCATTAGTGCTAGTATTAACTTCAGTGCTAGTATTATCATTAATAAAAGTTATAAAACAAATCATACACAATAAGTTCAATAACAACATACTTTCTTTTTTTTTTTTACCTTTTCAGACTGTGCTAGCTATTGCTATAACATCATATCAATGATATTAATGATGCTTATCATGATAACATAATTATGAACTAAAAGGGCACACTTTGCAAAACAAACGGTCAAGATTAGAAAACAAGACAAACATGGGGTCCACACTGAAACCATTCATTTTTCTCCTTTGCCGTTTAATTTCCCCCCTTCACCGTGCCTCTCACGTACAAGTCTCGCCATGTTGATACAATACAAGTTATACAACTAACCAACCAAGAAACAATAATTAATGATCCCCACCACCAACACCACCACCACCACCTCGGATCCTCTCCGAGCCAAGGCGGAAAAGATGTGCACACCAAGCTTTGGTGAAGTGCCAGCGCCACATTTACTAGTATTTTCGTTTTCGGTTGGCGCCACCAGCCATTTTGCTCTGGTAGCACTGGTGACCCAACATCGTGGAATGATTCTTTTTTTTTTTTTTTTTTTTGAAGGGGGCCATGGCAGAGGAGACGGAGGAAGTCTATGGCAGAAGGAGGCGATGGAAAGGGAAAGAGGAGGAAGGATTTTTTTTTTTTTTTTTTTTTCCCTTTTTTTTTTTTTTTTTTTTTTTTTTTTTGAAGGGGGGATGGGGGGGGGAGGGGAAGCAACACGAAATTTCCTTAAAATTCAAACATTGAGGCCGAGAACCTCACAATTCGACCCGGAGATTTACCTGGCAGCCTCAGCCAGTTTAGCTTCCAAAGAGAATGTCCAAACAGCTATACTCAGCAAGAAACCGGTCCAGCATCCGGGAATGCTTCATTTTGATGTTTTGAGCTTGCCTGTGAAAGGTAGTGGTGGTTACCAAAAAAAAAAAAAAAAAAAAAAAAATAATAATAATA
>BFEA01000091.1:3476944-3497827 GCA_003427395.1 Chara braunii
TCTTTCTCTATGTGCCTGGTGCCCTTCTCCGCCCTCTTTCTCTATGTGCCTGGTGCCAAGCTTGCCCAGGTAAGTACATGAGGCCAATGGGGATCGAACCCAAGACCTCATGAATGCCACTTGCCTGCCATACCAACCAAGGTACCCCGCTGGATTTCAGTCTAGAGTGGGGGAAGACAGTAGGGGTAGACATAGCATGCCGATTTCCAAAGCCAGCCGTTGCAGAACCTCCCGCTGCACACACTTTGCCATAGCTGTTAGGGCACAACCCCCCACGGGACCATGAGTCTAAAAGCACCCCCGACCACCACCCCAAACCCCCCTGAACCCACCACCCCGACTCATTTCTCCCATTTCCCCCTCAATCCCTTGCCAGCGAAGCTGCAACAGGTACCCTTGTTTCATTTGAAAATCAAAACTTGTTTTACCTTTGCCGCTTGGGAAAATAGCGGGCCTCGGGTAGGCGTCCGACCTTTGCAGAGGCCGAAACGAAATGACGTCCGCCGATCAGATTTGTCAATGGCAGTCGTCGTCGTCGTCGGGCCCGACCTCCGAAAATTCAGGAGTTTGGGAAAACTGCCAGTTTTCCCTATTCTCCCACGCGGGAAAGGTACTAGTATTCTTCTCTCAATTTCACCTCACACTACCTACCTACCACTACTCCTAATTGTAGGCATACGGGGAACCCCGGAACAGCCAGAAGTGTGTTCACGAGAGAACAAGCGGGGGCTGCTCCCGACCTGCAGGTGGGCGATACCGGCTAGGGGACAGCCGGTAGCATCAGGGAACATGCCAACAGGACCAATCCCTGTGCCTCCCCTCAGGTCCCCTCCCCTACGAACATCAGCAGACTGCTCAATGCCCATGGGGGGATCCAGTGGTCTATCTCTAGGTGGTGGGTGCCAAGCAAATCCCAGGAAGTTACATGAGGCCAATGGGGATTGAACCCACGACCTCCTGAATGCCACTTGCGAGCCTTACCAACTTGGTTTTTGATGCGGCCATGGTTACCTCAAAATCAAACCAGATGCTGCTAAAAGCTTCGTCCATATTTTTCAAAAAGTAAAATGGGAAAACAAAATAAGGGCCAGATCCCACTGGCAAAGAGGATCGGAAGAAATGTCTGAATCTGGACGTGTTCCACGCGAAGGTGCAGAAAAGTAGATCAATCACAATTTTTTGCACCTTTCCACAAACACGTCCAGATTCAGAAATTTCTTCCGATCCTCTTTGCCAGTGGGATCTGGCCCTAAGGCCTGAGTGAAATTCTCTGTACACTACGTGAAGTTGGAGACTGGGACATCACTATGGGTCCCGCTCCAGTACTAGGCTCCACTACTCTCAAATTGGACTTGGCAAAATTCCCTTTGAGAGTCGTCAAAAAGGACTCGGGAAGGGAACTGTGGAACCGTTGAGAGTCCACAGCTTGCAACTTCCCCAATTTCTGAAGTGGTCGGAGCTACCCCACGTGCGCCCTTGTTTTTCATGAGTAGACCTGGAATCGGGGCCGACAAACGAACTGTTCAGTTGTAGGATAGTAATGTCGTGTACTACATTCAAACTTCGCGAGCGCCGCCTTCTAGAGTAAGTGAAGTGAGGGCGGTAATTTCATGAGTTTTACTCAACTCGGACAAGGGGCTGTGTCTCCCTGTGGAATACCAGGGAGCAGGGTGATTCCAACTCCTCCTACAACAGACAATCTACAAGAGTCAAGTAACAATGAGTGCAGTGTGAACACGGCGAAGGTAGAGAGAGTCTAGTACAGGACAGCGGGCACATCCAACAGCGGCACCTCTGGAGGCAGTGGGTGCGCAGCAGGACTGGTGTTGAGAGGAGCATGTGAGAACTACTGTTGACTATCTCAACTGGGAGCGTGAAGACCTGAAATTCGACGGGTGGCAGCGCCACCAATGGGAGTGGGAGTTCCTCTGGTGGTGGTGGGAGCATAGATGACAAAGCGTCTCACTCCACTCTAGACTCGAAGATTTTCGAGAGTCCGTCGAGAGATGTCAGAGGCTAAAAACTCATGAATTTTTTATTTTTATTTTTTTTCAGAAGTTGGTCACCTTTGAAGCTCAGAAGAGGCGGGGGACCTCACAATTCAACCCGGATGAACATACTGGGGGCATTACCCAGCTTCGGCAGAAATGGAAACCTGGTCCAGTGTCCCATTTTCTCACTCTCTTCTCTCAAAGAAGCTTCTCAAAAAAAATTCCCCTGAAGTGCAGTAAAAAGGTATGAATAACAACCTAAAACAATTTCAAATGCATTTCCAAGCATGAAGCACCAGAGCTGAGAAACCAGCTATCCCTATGGAATTGTAATCTTAAACCACCAGTACTTGGCCCAGCTATCAGCCGCGGAAAAAAATAGAGTAGAAACGTTTCTAGTTGGATGAATTTGGGCGCTCCTATAGTGGCCCGTACGTTTCCCAAAATCGCATAGCGTTAACGCTACGCGACTTTAGGAAGTACTGTTGGTTTAAATGTCTAATAAATCCACAGCCCCCTTAAACTGTCACCAATTCAAAATCCATGTTCGAAAAATGTGTAGCAAGCCTATAAGTCCAGCCTATGCAGATGGCCAGAAAACGGCAAACCGCCACTTGAAATTATAATAGTCATGGTATAACTAAACCCTAATGAACAAAGCCAAATAACAGATTGTGAACTAGAAAGGAATCTGGAGAGTTGAAGAAAAGGATTCGCCCAACAAGCAGATCAAGTAATTTCCACCGAAGGAATACAGCACCAATACTGGCCCGACAGAGCAGCAGCTAGTAGTCGTGGGGAGCCTGGGTTGCCRTGACGAGGTTTCCCACCTTGCACCCTTGGACCTCTGTAGGAACTGCCATCTCCCAGGCACCCTAGATCTCAATGGGTACAACCCAAGTTTGCTCTCTTGACAGCTAAATGCTATTCAGTTGTGCCATAGTAGGTCACCAACGTTCCCACAACTATTAGGTCTCCCACCACCCCCAATAGTTCCGCTGCCTTCTACGAACAACCCCCAACCTTCCACGTTTACCAACCAGAACTAAAGCCGACAACCCGCAGTCCTTGAAATAGCCTCTACATTCGGTGAGTTTAGGTGAGATAAACATTACGAGCAATTTTGGAATTACTGTGTTATTATACGAGGGCTCAGATATGGGAATAGGGATGGAGGGTTGCCTGAATCCAACCTTACCACCCAATGCAGAGTATGAGTAAAATACTGCACTACACCAGGGTTTGCATATAAGAATAACAAACTTTAAGGAAAAGTGCACCAAACGAAACATATGCCCAGATACGGAATACTAATGACTAAATACGATCAAGGTTGCCAGTGACACCAAAGCACATAGCAGGAAGAGCTTGAAAGAGGAGGAAAGTAATTCCAAATATTATCTTGTATGACAGTCATGAAGTAAGCCACTCATAAGGAGTATTTAGCAAAAAAATATGGCTAGGTTAATGCACTCTTAAATATTTCGTGCTAGAGAGTGGCTTGGTTAATGCTCAGCGCCCAGTGTGCATGGCCCGGTGCATTCACTACCCAAATAAAGGAAATGATTTTGAGGCTGCAGGGCCAAACACACTATCAACACTCTCTGTCAGAGTCTCCTCCCGCGAGGAGGTAATGATGGCTCAACAAAGAAAAATGAAGCAAATGGATTTCAAGGGATGGGAAAATCTAGAAGACGAATTTTAATACATGAAAACTCAATCTGATAGATTTGTGCTGAATATCTCCCTACCTACTTGTTCCCAGCAGATGGATGGTGGGTCTATCCCATGTGCCACATGTGGTGGAAAACTGTACCATGAGCTACCTCAATGTTGTAAGTGGGACCTAGCCCCAAAATCGGGAGTCCCGATCTTGCGCAACCGTTATTAGGAAAAAAGGGTGGAGTGAACTCAGGGCATACTCACACGGCGACCCCAAATCCGCAATTTGGGAAGGGCCGATTTGAGGTTTTGGGTGTGGTTCACGTCACACTGCTTTGCCTTTTCAGATGGGACAAGGTCGCGGCCGTCTGCAGAAATGGGGATTTGGTACTTGGCTGGTCACACGGGGCCATCCACTAATTGTGCAAGAACTTTTGTGAACGAATTTTTGCCAATTTTCGAAGAAAAATGCAACAAATGAAAAAGGGCATTTGCGGTCACCTCCAGAGGTGACCGCAAAGTCCCTTGCCCCACGGCTTCCCAGGCCGCTGACAAATGGGCACTGGAATAGTACATTTGCGGATTTGGTAGATCCGTGTGACCGGCCTTTTACCCTTTTTTTGGGATTTTGGGATTATAGGTCCCCGTGTGAGTATGCCCTCAGGAGGTAAATTTTGTGCTGGTTTATTTGACTTGTTTTTGTTCTTTTCTTAATGGTTGGCTTTTGTTGTTCTTTTGTCCTTTATGATACAGACACGGAGATTATATCAAGTATACCTTTGCAGATGATCCTTTACTTCAACTCTCTGTTCTCCCCTCCTTGGCTTGCTGCCACACTATACTCCATCTCTGAAAAGGTTCACGGCTCCTCCCTCCTCCCCCTCCTCCTCTTTTTTTTTCTGCTTTGCCATCTCCTTCCAACCCCATGGCATTAGGGCGTACTTTTTTTTTTTTTTTTTTTTTGCTCCCTGCAACAAAAACTCCCGAGCCCGGTGTCCGCACTTAAACCACCATTACCTTTCCCAGCTATTTTTTCAGAGGCGTGCCGGGTAACGCGCTGGCCTGAAATGGTAGGGCGGCTGCCGATTAATCCAATCGGCGACCAGTCTTTATTTTCAGGCTGGCGCGCAATGCCCGCAGTCAACATATGGGAAAGGTACTGGTGGTTTAAAGGGGTGATACGAGCATCCCCTCTCACACTGGAACTGTCTCAAGTGAACTGGCAATAATTGAGGTTGGATACGTCCTCCAAAGGCCTAGGGTGAGTACGGCCCGGGTTGGAGAGTGTTGCACCAGGGCGAGAGATGATAGCCTAGTGTGCTAAGTCTTTGATCTAAGGGCAAAGCACACACAGGCGAACCCCTGTAAATGCCTGTGACAGGCATGTCAGTCGCATCCATGGGCGGACGAAGAAGAAAGGAAAAACATAATGCATGAACATTGAATTTCTTCTATTTGGCATTTACTAGTCAGTGTGCAGGGGCAGGATAGGCCTGTGACGATGGCCTACGGTGACTATGCCCTCATGCTCGGACACTTGGACATATTTTGTGATAAGCAAGGTCTTTGTTTTTAATCAATCGTCTTTTTATTTATTTACGCATCCATGGGTATGCACATGAGCATGCAAGTGTGCTGTTGTGTTCACAGGTGTACCCACGTGCGATATTGTGTGCGAAACAGAGAGGTTTTCATTTTCATCTTACTTTTTTGTTGACAGGCAGTGTTTATGATTTACCTAGCATTGTGAGGTAAGGTTTCTCCTGTCTCTTATACACATCTAGATGTGTATAAGAGACAGCTCTCTCTCTCTCTCCCCTCTTACCTTTGCACCTTTTGAGCAATTGGTTTTCCGCGTGTTTTGATCACTTCTTTGTTTGACTTACTCATGAAATAGAAACCAGGAGCAAGGTCCCACGTGCGAGTGTTCTTCAAGTTTGTGGCCATGGATCTGTGTAATCTACCGTCTACAATGAAGAACACACTCAAGTGGTACCTACCCCTGGATTGATGCTGCTCTGAATGGATAGTAGCCTCGACGAACAGGAGAAGGTTTTTGGAAAAAGGAAAAGTGTGTTTGTGTCCACTTTTTTTTGGACTCCCTGTCCCTTCCCTCTCCTCCACTACTGCCTGGATTGCTGGCTGCTTTTCACCACTATCATGGCTTCTCCTGCAGGCCTCTGCATTGCCAAACGATAACCGTGTGTCGAGCTGTGCACTTGGTCTAAGGAGGGGATACCTACACTGGGACTTTGCTGGGTGTACTTCGACCATAACTACAGTGGAATTCAGTCCAAAGGTCCTTTTGAGAGTATGGGCCCCAGCTGGGACAGATGTAGAGATGGCTTTATGGACCCACTCGTGAGGGATGATAAGCTCACATAGTGTTTAACGACGGTCTCAAATCTGCAACTTGAACCAACTTGCGGAGAAGCCCCCTTGAGCAGTTGGCGCCATCAGTCCTTACCGTCCACTGAGTTCCAATCACATGGTCCTCCTGAGCTATATAAATAGCGACAAATCACAGTGGAAGAGCACACTGGAGATCGACTGGAGGTTTGGCAGAGGGGTTGCCAGTGGGTGGGGTGGGTTGGGGTGGGGGGGCACGAGGCGGCACGGAGGTAGCAAGCGGAGTCTGGATTCCCGCTCTTGTCGTGAAAAAGGGGCATATATTTATAGCTATGGTGGCTGCAGGAGGCGTGCGTAGCCACCAAGTGAGGAGACATAACGTGGGGAAAGAGAACTTGCCGGTGAGTAATCTTGTGACTGATTCCGTTGTGGAGAGAGTAAACAGCGAATCGACAAACAAGAAGAAAGTGGAAAATGGAGAACAAGAGGAGGATATTCTCCATGTGTGGAGACGAAGCTGAAGAAACTTGGTGATGGCGGTGGCAAGTGCAGCTCGGGATCATTATGGTGTCGGCCCTGATAGTGTAAGAGATGGAACAAAACGGGGTGAGCATATGAAAAAGAATGGACCTGGGGATGAACCTTGTCCAGAGGCATGCTGTGTTCAATCCAGATGGCGATCTACGAAAACGGAGGCAAAGAAAGAGAAAGTGGATGGAGCAGAGTTAAGCCCCCGCAGGACGACAGCTATGTCACTGTATCAGAGAACAGGTCACCGTAATCCAGACATGTGGCAGTCCAGAAAGGAGGCAAGGAGAGGCAAATCACAACGAACTGACATAAGCTCCCAGGGGGATGCGGGTGAATCCTTGGGATGGGTGAGAGGCAGTGATGCTCTTGGGTGCATTACTAGTGGCGCTGTTCGCGAAACCAATGAAAACAGTCATCATAGCCTTCGCTGTACCAATGGCCCTCTAGGACAAAAGCGAGTTCTCAATGGGCAGGGAAGAGTCCATGGGGGTGGTGATGATCATCTGCTGAGGAGTGAGAGGCTGTCAGCTGCCGTAGGAGGAGACAAGGCTGATCAACGAGGCACAACTGGAAGAAAGGTCACAGAAATTCTAACCAATGACAAGTATCAGCGTGATAGAGGAGCAGGAGTAGGAGGAGGAAGAGGAGTAGTAGTAGTAGGAGGAGGAGCAGGAGCAACAGGAGGAGAGGGCGCAGGAGGAGGAGATGAGAATTTGCATGCAGTATCCAAATGTGCTTTGCAGGAGGGACACTCAGAGGCCCTCGCCAAAGGCAGCTCGTGTGTGAGACAGTTTTTGGAGGAGCTTTGGGAGGAGGAAGCTGAAGCAGTGCTTATGCGAGTTCGCCGAAGACTGGGGTTATCCGTGTCCCAGACAGGCTGTTTGGTATCAGGTGCGGTTGGAGGAGATGGCGACCGCGGGCGCAACCATGCCATATGGAATGGCCAAAATAGTGTTTCCACTCACCGAGACAGTGTAGAAATTATCCATGTTCGGGATGGGAGCATTCGAAACGGTGGAGCTGACATGTGTAAAGCAGCCATTGGTTCAGTTGGACCTGTCTATTCTCATCCTGTCATTCGTGAGCTGCAGCTGCTTGCTGATCGAGTGAAGGCTGTCAAAGTCAAGCGGGCTGGACCGCCCAATAGGGCGTATGACGGGAATAGGATCAGCAGTCAGACTGCAGCAGGTTCAGCTGGAAACACTGGACCTGATAAATTGAACGAAAGTAGCGCTTCTTCTGAACCAGGTTCATCTGGGTCCAAGGAGCCAAACCACCAGAGTGGGAGCAGCTCTCCGTCGGTGCAATGTCCGTCTGCCCATAAGGGAAGCAGTCATCCAAATAGCCACAGCAATCTGTCTGTCCGTAATTCATCAGAATTGAAGGAAGGGGATGGTTTGGCAAGACATCTCAGTCCCTGTTCACCTGCAGCAGCATTTCCAACTGTGCAAGCTCCAGTTTTGCAGAGTGGGCGTGGCAGCAATCTCCTTCCCTTGGCTTCGAATGGCTTGAAGAAAAAAAACGAATGGGACATCAGGAAAGGAGTGCCGGACATAAATGTAATGGAGGATGAAGCTGGTACAGGAATCGTCATGGGAGCGGGTCAGTACGAGGACGATGTCAGAGGAAGGAGGAACGTGAGGAAGGAGAGTCGGATGGGCAAAACTGAAAGGGTTGCACTTGACCGACCTATCACAGGAAGGAAGATAGAGGAGGGGGGGAAAGGAGGGGAGCCAGATTGTTGGAATGACGGAGTGACACCTGAAAACGAGGAGATCATCCGGTGCCATGATTATGTGTTGCCAGAGGATTCGTGGGAGGAGGAGGACGGCGTGAAAAATCCAGTCATAATGGATGGAAACTGGAAGCATATCCAGAAGAAGATGGTATCTGATCATTTTCATGATGCATTTGAATCGCTGTCCAACAAGCGCACTGAATTTGATGTCGGAAAACAAGCCGTCGTGGAGAAGCAGGAACAGCAGCAGAGGAACACCGCAGTGGCAACCAAAGAGTCTCCCCGTTGGTCCGATGAGGGGAAGAACCCACTTGGGGTCGTTCTGACGTCAGAAGAAGCAGCACTGCTGGATGCCCTGGCAGGGGACCGTGGTGGAGGACCCAGTTCCTCCTCAGTCCGTCCAAACAAAGCTGTACATGGTTGGTCCCCTCGACCACCGATCAAAGTCGACCGTATCCGGCATGTAAGCGAGAAGTTGGGGGTTCTTCAGCTTTCAAAAAATGATGAGACTTGTGAAGTACCTGTGACGGTATCGGATCTGGCACAAAACTCCGCGGGGGGAAGCTCCAGAAAATCCAAATGTCACAATGATAATGATGATACCACATGCATGCCGTCTGGAAGCACTGAAGAGGGGCATGGACCCACCTCTCGTCAGCTGCAGCAACGTGGGCAGCAACGGCACTCAAGCTTGCCCAAGGCCATCACTTCAGCTCACACAATGGCGGTGAGAGCCATGGCGATCGAAGATGCAGTCCCTTGTGGACTCCTGGAAGAGGGGCCGGGAATAGGAGGCAGTTTGTCGCCAAGGCAATCTCTTCGACGAATGGGTGGCTATGAAAATGTCTGGGCTCCTGTGAGTTTTTCTCCCTCAGGTTCATTAGGAGGCTCAGTTTCAGCAACGAGCAATGGCACGTGCTCTCAATTGCTGGCGACGAGGGATCGTGTCTCTGTTCCGGCAAATGACATCCCAGGGCCATCATTGGGGAATGGGGATTCTAGATTGAAGACAAATAATGCAAGGCTGACGACAGATACCACCTGTCGTTCGCTGTTTTCGGTGGACCGTCGTGCACTCGGCCATAATCACAGCTGTTACATGCCTGGCTCCCTGGCACAGGATCTACAGTTTGCAAACAGTACTGTGATAATGTCACAGGCATACAAGCAGCAACTCTCCTCTCTCGTGTCCCAGGCTCTCGATAACTGGGTCAACATTAATGGGTGGGTGAGCACCGTTTGGCTAGCAGGTCATCCCGAGGGACCGGAACCTGGAGCTGATGGGGCAATTTCTCAACCTGAACGAAAAGTTACCCATGTTGTGAAAATGGGTGTTACTGCCCGGGAAACGAGGCTAGCACGTGGTCCCGTTGTTTTAGCAGACCCAACCCTATGTGAGCAGGAGGGTACTTCGGGAGCTCGAACATCGTCCTTCAACTCTTCCGCAAGGATGGATGCACAAACAGTCGCAATGCCAACTCTTATGGATGGACAGGACAGGGTTAGCGGAAAGAGTCTCCAGGCCAGCACACTGGTGCTTCATGAGCAGAGTGGCAGTGCTGATGGAAGGGGGGAATGCAAACCTGTGGAGAATATGCAAGTGAAAAGTGCGTCTGTCCTCCATGGTGCTGGAGTCACAGAAGTGAAAATAATCAGAGAAGATAGTCTGGAAGTGAAAAAAGTTTGTGTACTTCATGATCCTGAAATCAGGGAAGCGAAAACAATTGGAACGTTCCACTCTTCATTTGTTGATGTCCACGGTGCGTGTTCTGCAACCGGTGCTGCTCCTCCCTCTCCTGCATGCTACTCCAAGAAGAAAGATGGCAGTGAAGGAAGCCAAAGGGGGGAGGGGGAGGAGGAGGAGGAGGTGGAAGAGGAGAATGAAAGGGACAATCGAAGCATGCTTGGCACGTTGATCGGTGGCAGCACGCTGCAATGTTATGATAAATCACGATGCCACGAGGAGGAGGAGGTGGAAGAGGAGAATGAAAGGGGCAATCGAAACATGCTTGGCTCATTGATCGGTGGCAGCATGCTGCGATGTTATGATAAATCACGATGTCACTCTGGGGGGGATGGAAAACCTCCTCCACAAGCTGTTGGGCATGAAGAAAGCCAGGCTGGAGAATCGGCAACCGGAAGGGATGAAGATAAACATACACGTACGAATCAGCGGAAGGGCACCAGTCGTGATGAAGAGGGCTTAAACATCACAGAAAGTGGAAAAGGACAGGGTGGGAGAGCAGGGGCAACAGAGAGCGAGAGATGTGCTGCTGCAGGAAGTGAGTCATGGGTGGGCAAGAAAAACAGAGATTCTGAAGACGAGGAAGTGATCCAGAGGGAAGGGGATAGAGGTGTGGATGGACGAAAGGAAGAATCATCCACAGAGGAGAAAGTCTGCGAGAGGGAGTTGGACCAGAATTCCCGATTTGCGGGTTCGACATCGGACAGAGAAGTGGCACTTAGTTGTGGAAACCCTGGCAGAGATTATGCAGGAAAAAATGCTGCAAGAGAATGTGTGGATTGTGGGGTTCAGACATTTGGAAGGGAAGATCGTCTTCCAGGTGGCATGAAAAGAAGGCATCTGGGTGAACAGCCTGAAAAAAGGAAGCTGTCAGAGTCGGTCCAGGGTCATTTGCAGCTGGGGTTCCGCCTTCTCAGTGGTCTTGGGTGGAGGATTGATTATTCGGGTGGGTCAGGGGGTGGTTGGAAAATTCTCCTGGATACTGCCCCGGATAAATGCGGGGATGCTAGTCCCGACGGACAGCTGAATCCAGAAAGGGACAGCCAAACGAACTTGTTCTGTGCACAGCCTGGGATATCCAGTGGTAATGTGGATGAACAGAACTATGACGACGATGACAAACACGACGGGTATGAAGAAGACATAGAAAATGATGAGATAATGGTAGCTTTACACGAGAGAATTCGAATATGTGAAGAGATGTTGAAACTGTTGTAGCATAATCACCACCCTCCTCACTCTCTCCTCTTGCTTCCTCCCTCCCTCTCCTCCCTCCCTCCCTTCCTCCCTCCCTCCATCCCTTCTCTTTTCCTTTCTTCCTCCTTGCTACCCCTTCCTCCATCCTCTTGCTTCCTTCTGTACCCTCAATTTTTCCTATTGGCCTCAATGCCTTCCGCCATCCTTTTTTTCTGTCTCCTCCTTCCTCTCGCTTTCCTTCCTGCATCCTCTCCCCTCTTTTTGTACCTTCATAGGCTTCATTGCCTTTTTCCCTCCCTCCCTCCCCCCCTCCCCCCCTGCTTTTCTTCCTCAGTCCTCTCTCTTCCTCACTCCCCATCTCATTATATTCCTTCATCCTCTCCCTCCCTCCCTCCCTCCCTCCCTCCATACCACCTCATTTCTCATTTCTTGCATGAATGTGGTCAGCAGTGTCTTTTTTTGGTTGTCTACAATGTCAAGAGACAACAACCGCATTCTTGTCAATCCGAAACTCGTTGATTTGTGTGGTTGATATGAACCACTCGGCATCCAATTGAAAGAAAACTGAACCAGGTGAGGGGTGAGGAAAGGAAAAGGTGAACCATCCTGGAATGCATCTATTGCTATTTGCTGCTAACCTCTCAACCTGCCTCAACCTTCCCCCCTGAAAGAGAGCAAGAAATGCACAGCAAACAATCCTAAAGAAATGGATGGGTGTTTCTATCCTCCTTAGTACCCTGTACAAGACACCCTGTACTAGACACCCTGTGGTAGACAGTACTCAACATGCTGTGAAAGGCCACTGGATTGCCTAGTAGACCAGAAGTTCCACACACCTAAGAATCATGCCAATGAGCCACGCCACACGAGTACTATTGTATGCTTAGCTGCATGCATATCGCCTCTCTCACGACCATATTCTACTTGCTAAGCTATAGCAAAAAATATAACCAGGGTGATCAGGCCTGCTATTTCCAGGCTACTGTACAGGTGCCCCCCAAAGTAGTTATCTTTATTAATTCCGGTGTAAATTTGTTGATACATACTATTACACCGGACTGTGTGCCAGATACGACCGGAGAAAGATATTGCTCGAACTGTGTTGCTACTCGTCTGGGTACTGGTGGAGCCTCTGCGGTTGATGGTAGGCTACACAGGAAACCTGAATGAAAAGGTGAGTTTGTCCTGCTCTTCCCTTTCTCTGTCTTTCTTGCTTTGTTTCTTTTTTTTTCTTTTTTTCTTTTTTTCTGAAAACTTTGGACCATTTCTCGATTTTATGCGTGTGCGTAGGGGCCATGCTATTATTCTCTGTACTGTTCCAATTTTAACGAATGTCCCGAAGGACTCTCGGAGGGGTACCAGATAATCCTCGATTTATGTGGCCTGCTTGGATGGTTAATAATTCAGACAAAATTTGGGGGGTACCAGATTAGCTTATTTGTTGTTTGTAAGCTGTGAGCTTCTGCTTTTTTTTTGGGGGGGGGTTGGGGTTGGGAGCTGCTAGTAAATTCCACAGTTCATCTGCCGCATCTCCTGAAGGGGGAAAATAAAAATGGATGCCATGGTTTTCAAAGGGCCTAGTTGCATTGAATTTCGCGAATAGGCGCGTGGTTGCACTTACTCGCCAAACTTGGCATCTGAAGAAACCATCAGGAGGATTGACACAATTCCGCCACAAGTTGTGGCAAGTGTTACATGCTGCGCCTACAAACAAAGGCCATTTTCAGGCCCTGTGTCGTTTCAGCCTGAAAGCCTGAAAACAAGGGCCTACAGGCTGTGTAGTTCCCGCCTAAAACAGGGCCCTCCAGGCCCTGAGTCTTTTCAGCCTGAAACGGAGAGCCATTTTCAGGCCCTCATAAGATCGACCTGCCCTGAAATGTAGGCACCAGACCAGGGTTTTAGCACAGGCCATTTTGGGCCTGTTTTCAAGACAACCTTTGTTTGAGCTTCAACGCCAGGATCTGGGACGTTTTGGCATTGGCAAGAGAAGCCTCCTGGACGGGCCAGCACTATATAAGACTGGCCCGCCCTGCAGGCTGCAGGTAGTTCATAGGGACTTCCCAGGCACTTCCCAGGCACTTCACGTGCAGGAGGCAGGAGGCAGTCTTCAGGATTCGGCAGGAGCACTCTGGAGGAGCGCTGCAGTAGTAGTAGCGTTAGGAGTAGTCTTCAGCGCTGGGCGCTAGTAGGAGCTAAAGTTGCGTTCGAGAGAGAGACATGGTTGGTGGAGGCCAGGGAGACTTACCTGTGGCGCCATAGCTCCAGCTTCGTCTTCGATGTACCTGCAACAAGGCGCCACCTTCACAGGTTAGTACCGGACTGAGAGAGAGAGAGAGTTCTTCTTCTTTCCTCTTCTACATCCACCATCTCTCCCTCACCCTCTCGCTACCTGACTTCTCAGTATCTGCAGACTACGAGAGGGAGAGAGATTGGTGAATTTGGGACTTGACGACATTTGGATTCAGACTCGACATTGGGATTGAGACATTGAACGAGGGATTATTTGGGACCTGTACCGAAGATTTGGTGTTGACAACATTCCCATCTTCCCCCTCTTCTTCGTCTGATCCCCTCCTCTTCGTCTGTGTATGGTCCGGACCTGGCGCATTCTTCCTGTGTGTAGCGCCAGGCCCTTCACACCTTGCAACGATGTTGATGTATGTTGGGTCTGCATTGCGGCATTGATTGGGTTGATCATTTGTATCCTAGCGTTCCGCTGCGCTGTCTTGTACTATGTGAAGGAGGTCGGTCCTTGTTCTGGTTTGCACCATTACGGTATGCAACACTTTGGTATCTCCTCCTCCTCTCACATGGGTGATGCATAATGGGATGCCGTGTCAGTCCCGGTCAAGTCAGGACTTATATCCAAGTCTTCCACTGCGCTACAAAATGCCATTTTGTATGTATCAGGATGTGCACTGCTTGTTGAGGTTCCACTAACACTGCATTGTCCATTCAGTCCTTTTCATCACCTTGCGGATCCTTGGCTGTACATACATTGCCCAACTGGGCATGTATCAGTTGGTATCGGAGCACCGCACGTGAATCAGGACAACCTGATCGGACATCTGGACCTAACTGCCAAAATCGATTTTCTTTTTCTTTTTCTGAAAATTCCGATTTTCGTTGTTCTTTTGGTTTAAGGGAGATTGGGAGACCTACTGAACTTGCAAAATTCGGGATTTTTATTAATTTCTCGAAATTGTTTTCTTTGGAAAAGTTCAAACTTATTTTTTTTGATTAGTGGCTCCTTATCTGGGAGATTTATCCCACCCGCCCCTCCCCTCTATGTTGTTGCCCCCTTTGGTCTTATCTTCTCTATCTGTCTCCGGGTACCCCTTGTGGCGGCATTGGTGAGTTGCCATGTCAGCAGGCCACGTCAGCTGACAGCCACACCCCATCAGCAGCCGAACAGTGCCATGTCAGCAGTCCTCCGGCCTGGTCTATGCTCACGCGCTTACAAACAGTCGGCATGGAGCAGAAGTCCGGGGAAACCCCCGAGGCCTATCAGGCCCGGATGCTGGCTTTGATTACCGAAGCCAAGAAACGGGCGGATGAGGTAACAGCCGCAGAGAAGAAGAAGGCAAAGGACCCCGAGAAGGCACTTCTGTTGGCAATCAAACAGCAGCGCCAGCAAGACGAGGCAGCAGCAAAGGCTGCCCATGAAGAACGAAATCAAGGACGTGAGAAGATATTCAACGGAGAGCGAGCCTTGCCCACAATGGCAGCAGAGTGGCGGGCCGAGGCCGAGAATGGTAAGATGGAAGAGAGTGAAAGCAAGATCGCTCTACTCCTCTCCCATTTCATGGATCTCCTGGGAACGTGCATTGCACAGTAGGAGGACATCCACAGCCTCGATGACACGGTTCAGATGCACAAACGGGCGTTTGATCAAGTCAACAGCCGCCTCCAGCAGCTGGAGCAACAACCCGTCACCGCCCTCGTTGCCAGCTCCTCCAACACCTCCGATCGCCTCAATGCATTGGAGATCGACGTCGGAGCCCTCAAGGACGGCGTGCAGCTACAGCAAACCACCACGCAGCAACTGGAGCAACAGATCTGTGCTGCCGCCGCCAACTCAAGTTCGGCACCGTGCGAGACGACTCCAAAGTATGATGGTCAGGAGATGTTTTGCGATTCGACGAAGACGGACCCGAGTCCGTGGTTCCGCAAGTTTGAACTCAAGTTGCAGCTACATCATGTCAGCGAGGAAAAGAAACACGCGTACTTATACTCCCGGTCGGGGGGCGCGTGCCAAGCATGGTTGGACAATCTCTTGTCCATGTACGGGGTGGTAGCTGTCGACTTGTACACCAAGATCAGCTGGGATGATCTAAAGGCGGCGTGGCATAAGCGGTTCCAAGTAGAGCCGCCGCAGATCAAGGCAATGGACAAATTGCTGACTTTCGAACAAGGCACGCTGTCGAGCGTTGACTGTATTGCCGAGTACCAACGCTTGACATCCGTCCCAGACATTCAGATGGGCTTCAAGGCCGTCAAACACTACTTCATCACGAGGTCGTGTTCGACGTTGGGCAACGCCTTGACTCACGCCGAGGACATCCTGACGACAACGGCGGAGCTTTTTGACAAGGCCACACAGATCATTATCACGAACAAGGAGGCCAAGAACCTCAACTGTTCGTCTGCGACAGGCTTGAGCAAAGATCAGCATCAGTCGTAAGTGGTCGTGCTCGCGGGGGCAACGCCAACCGACCCTTCTAGCGAGGCCGTGTCTGGCAATGAAGGGGACAGACTTGCGGCCGCCTGGGATGGTGGCCGCCCCGGCAAAGACCGAGGACCCGACAAGACGAAGACAAACACCACATCTATCCCCGGGCCCGGTGCAACAGCTCCAGCCCCATGGTCCCACTACGGTCTCTCCGAACGTGCGTACAAGCTACGCACGAGATTCCGCTATTGTCTGTAGTGTAACAGTGATCTCCACGACACAGTGGGTTGCCCGTCGATAGGCAAGGGCAAGCCGGGAAACTGAGCACCGCCGTGAGTGAATCGACGACACTCTCGACGCCTTCGGAACCGGTCGCTTCGCGGGTGACCGCCCTTCGTTCTGAGGTACATGCGGAAGTCGATAGTCCTCCTCTTCTATATTCTTATGTGGACTATGCTGCCCGACTCGTTCCTAAGCTGGGTACTCATGCTCAAGGACAAGACGTGTGTGCATCTTCTCGGTCCGACATGGGTGACTTATCGTCTTCAAGTGGTTCTTCACGGGATTCGGCGCGCGAGTTCAACATAGAGGTCTTGGACCCGTTCACATAGAAGGATTTCACATGGCTTCCTTTCCCGACCACGGGCCGCGTACCAGGAATGCAATGGGCAGCATTATGCGCTCATCTTCACACAAATCTATCCTTCTATGCACCACCAACTTCGCTGACGGATGACGAAGCTGCGGTGGGGGACATCCTTGCGTATGTTACCAAGGTGGCCCGCGAGTTTCGCAAGCAACTGTACGATGACAACAACGCACCGCTCCTCTATGTCCACCCCAAGTTGGGCAAGCGTCCTGCGGCGCTTTGCTGGATAGCGGCGCGACTCGCAATTTCATGAGCCAAGCCTTTATGCACAGGGTTGGCCTCGGCGCACAAGTTCGGAGGAAGGCAAACCTGATGGCGATCAAGGTGGCAGACGAAAGGACGCAACAACTTATCGACCGTTACATTGAGGCCGTACTGGTGTATTTCGCACCTCATGCATGCAAACCGGTGACGTTCGTCATTTTGGACATGGACTTCGGTATCATTTTGGGAACGGCTTGGCTTGCAAGTGCGGATCACACGGTCAACTTCCACAGGCGGACTCTTACCATTCGGGACGCCTTCGGCGTCGAACTGCTGTGTACTATTCCTCTTCTGCACCCTTCGATCCGGTGCCAAGTGGTGACGGCCAAGTCGTTTCGGGCTACTTGCGCTTACGAGCGGCCTGATGAGATAGGCCTATGCTTCCTACAAACCGTTGCGGTAGCCGATTCTTCCCCCACGGACTTATCTTCGGACCCCCGTGTGGTGCGGTTGCTTGACGAGTTCACCGRCATCTTCGAGTCACCTACCGGTGTGGTGCCGGATCGGCCGATCTCTCACGAGATCATTCTTGAGGCTGGTGCCGTGCCACCAAAAGGCTGCATTGACCCCGCATGAGCGAGGAGGAGCTTACGGTCCTCCACGCGCAACTCGATGACTTGTGGGACAAGGGCTGGATCCGCCCTAGTAGCTCCCCATATGGAGCGCCAGTTCTCTTCGCACGGAAGAAGAACAAGGATCTACGATTGTGCATCGACTACCGCAAGCTCAACGTGCAAACCGTGAAGAATGTGGGGCCTCTTCCTCGTATTGACGATCTCCTTGAGCATTTGGGTGGCGCGAAGTACTTTTCTAAGTTAGATTTGAAATCAGGATACCATCAAATTTCGATCCGGCCGAACGATCGCTATAAATCCGCGTTCAAGATGCGATATGGGCATTTTGAGTGGGTGGTCATGCCTTTTGGCCTCACCAATGCCCCAACGACCTTTCAAGCGGCAATGACCAACGAGTTCCGTGCGATGTTGGACCGGTTCGTGCTAGTCTACTTAGACGACATTCTCGTCTATAGCCGGACATTGGCGGATCATCTTGAGCACCTTTGACGAGTGTTGGAGACGCTCCGCCGCTCCAAGTACAAAGCCAACCGCGACATGTGCGAATTTGTCCGACAAGAGCTGTAATATTTGGACCATTTTGTCACACCGAAGGGCATCAGTCCGTTGTCGGACAAGATTCAAGCCATCCAAGAGTGGCCGGAGCCGCGGAACGTCACGGATGTCCGTTCGTTCCTTCGCCTTGCCGGCTACTACCAGCGTCTTATCAAGGGATACTCGAAGATGGCGGCCCACTTGACCAAGCTTCAATGCGAGGATCGACCGTTTGACTTTGGAGAGGATGCGCGGGAATCATTTTTGGCTCTCAAAGCCGCGCTATTATCTGCAGAGGTCTTGCGCGTATACGACCCGCTATTGCCAACGCGCTTCACTACGGATGCGTCCGACTATGGCATTGGTGCCGTCCTCGAACAACACGATGGCGTGGATTGGCACCCGATCGAGTACTTCAGCAAGAAAGTGCTCGCCGTGCACTCCATTAATGATGCACGCAAGGAGCTCCTAGCCTTCGTCCACGCAGTCAAGCGGTGGCGGCACATCCTCCTTGGTCGAAGTCAATTCCGATGGGTAACGGACAACAATCCGTTGGTCTTCTACAAGACCCAAGACACCGTCAATAGCACCATCGCCCGTTGGATGACCTTCATCGACCAATTCGACTTCTTTCCCGATCACATTCCAGGGAAGTCTAACCGTTTCGCAGATGCTCTTTCACGGCGTCCGGATCATTGTACTGCAGTCTATTCGACCTTCGAGATTGACGACGATCTGCGGGACAGTTTCATCCGCGGCTACCAAGCCGACCCCGAGTTTCACGACAAGTACGCGAATTGCTCCTCTCCTAATCCGGTGCCTTTTCACTACCGGATCCAAGAGGGGTACTTGCTTGTCCACACTCGGGGGAAGGACCTTCTTTGCGTACCGAGTGACTCTTACTTGCGTACACGGCTTCTTGGCGAGTTCCACGATGCTCCCGCCACCGGACACTTCGGAGTCAATCGAACGATTGGCCGACTTCGCGAGCGCTTTTGGTGGCCCGACCTTCTTGGCGACGTCACACGCTATTGCGAGTCATGCGAGGTTTGCCGACTCTGCACATCCCGCAACCATCGTTCGTACGGCGAGTTGCGACCATTACCGGTCCCCTTGCGCCGGAGGGAAGCGATTGCCATGGACATTACCAGGCCGTTCCCCAAGCACAAGACCGGTGTGGATGGGATTCTCACTGCTGTCGACCGACTCACCAAGTTCGCTATGTTTTTGGCTTGCCGCTATCATGCTAAGGCACCGGAGTTGGTCTTTATGCCGGTTGGATTCCAACCAACGGTTACCCCAAGGAAATCGTTTGCGACCTCGACGCTCGGTTCGTGTCCGAATTTTGGTTGGCACTCATCAAACAATGGGGCTCATCTCTCAAGCCAAGTTCGGCTCGCCACCACCAAACCGATGGCCAAATGGAGAGGGCGCATCAGACCGCGTAGGTTCTCCTTCGCACTCTCATGCGTCCCGACCAAAAGGATTGGGTTGAGCGGCGAGCGAATGTCGAGTTGGCATACAACTCGTCCATCCACCCGGCTATCGGGATGTCGCCCTTCGAGTTCGAGCACGGCTCGCCGATCACTTCTCCGTTGGACACAATCATTCCACGAACGGCCGAGAGCGACGACCATCTTCTTTTCGTGCGTCGGATGCAAGAGCTACTTGTCAAGGCACGCAACCAGATGGCTAAGACGCAGCAACGCATGAGCCAATAGGCCAATTGCCAGCGTCTTCCTTGTCCATTCCGCGCCGACGATCTCATTTGGGTTTTCGCCTCGGAGTTCAGCCTCGAACAAGATATCTCTCGCAAGCTCCTCCCGAAATGGATGGGGCCGTGGCCGATCATGGCACCCGTTGGGGATGCACTTGATGGACCTTCCTTCATCATTCAGGTGCCCGCCCACTTGCTCGTCTACCCGGTCTTTCATTGTTCCAAGTTGGCTCTTTACACTCCAGCGGAACATGACGATTTTCCTGGGCGACGATTGTAAGACCCACCCTCTATGGACGGTTTTCAAGAGGTCGGCAACATCATCTCCCAGGGATGATACGACAACATGCCAACCGAATACTTGGTACTCTTTGTGTACTGCACCCACAAAGTTGACCGTTGGTTGACCCGTGCAGAACTCCAAGCAACAACTCCAGATGTTCTTGCACGCTACAAACACAAGATGCAAGGCAAGGCGGTATCTTCGGCTCCACGCGGGTGCGTCGCACCCGCGTCCAGGTTCCACCTTCAGATCACCAGCTTCGCCCTCGACCCGGCTTGACTTCATAAGGAGGGGGGGGTGTTACATACTGGGCCTGCAACATGCTGCGCCTACAAACAAGGGCCATTTTCAGGCCCCGTGTCGTTTCAGCCTGAAAGCCTGAAAACAAGCGCCTACAGGCCCTGTGTCGTTTCAGCCTACAAGCTTGAAAACAAGGGCCAACAGGCCCTGTGTCGTTTCAGCCTAAAACAGGGCCCTCCAGGCCCCGAGTCTTTTCAGCCTGAAACGGAGGGCCATTTTCAGGCCCTCATAAGATCGACCTGCCCTGAAACTTAGGCACCAGAGCAGGGTTTTAGCACATGCCATTTTGGGCCTGTTTTCAAGACAACCTTTGTTTGAGCTTCAACGCCAGGGTCTGGTACGTTTTAGCATTGGCAAGAGCAGCCTCCTGGACGGGCTTGCACTATATAAGACTGGCCTTCCCTGCAGGCTGCAGGTAGTTCATAGGGACTTCCCAGACACTTCACGTGCAGGAGGCAGGAAGCAGTCTTCAGGATTCGGCAGCAGCACTCTGGAGGAGCGCGGCAGTAGTAGTAGCGTTAGGAGTAGTCTTCAGCGCTGGGCGCTAGTAGGAGCTAGAGTAGCGTTGGAAAGAGAGAGATGGTTGGCGGAGGCCAGGGAGACTAACCTGTGGCGCCATAGCTCCAACTTCGTCTTCAATGTACCTGCAACAAGGCGCCACCTTCACAGGTTAGTAC
>BFEA01000091.1:3511603-3530173 GCA_003427395.1 Chara braunii
GTCCTCCTGACTGATTCGGACGCTTTACTCGTTTGCCTAAGACATTGAAATGAGGCTAGAGATAGGGTCCTCCTGACTGATCCGGTCGCTTTGCTAAGTCAGTCAGTTTTTGCTTGTTGACAAAAGTCTGATTTTTTTCCTTATGAGAATAGTGTAGGCTAGTGTGTTACTGATTGCGCGGGGTTTGACCGAGAACAACTTGGAAAGTTAAAGATTAACTAAATAAGATACAAAACTCATGTATTTGTAAATTGGGACAAGCAGAAGACAAAAATTTTGGATGAACAAACTCATGTATTAGTTCAAGTTCTCGCATTTTTCGGAATCATGTATTTGACTTGGCTCTGTATAAATTTTGCAAAGCTATTTTTCCTACAGGAAGCGCTACCAAAATTTTTACAAAACCAAGGAGTTAGTCAAATTTTGACTTTCCAAAGTTCAACTTTCTGTCTGAGTTTTATATCTGGCTGAGTTAAAGTCTGGGAAACCTACTTTTATAAGGGAGATGCTACCCAAATGCAAAGTTCAATTTTCTGTGTGAGTTTTATATCTGGCTTAGGTAAAGTCCGGGAAACCTACTTTTCTAGGGGGGAGATGCTGCCCAAATTTTTACTAAATCAGAGAGTTAAACAAAATTTGACTTTATGAAATCAGAATTATTTTTAAATTTTATATTTAGCCTCGTATAAATTTTGAAAAGACACTTTTCTTATGGGAAGAGCTGTCGAAATTTTCTTAGTTTTGAAGAGTTATTATATTCTGGTAGGAAAAGTCTCGACGATCCACTCTGTGTAGGGGAGATGATTTTAGAATTTTTTTTATTTTTTAAGGACCGTTTAAGATATAGTCTCATGTGATTTTGAGTGAGATGTGATATGAGGATTTATTCTCCGTATACTTAAAAAGTTAAAGTATTTGGGATTTTGGCCTTCGTTGTGTAACAGATTCTTCTTGGCCGTTTTGATTCAACATCTGACTAGTTCATCCCGATTCTACGAGGGTTGTTCTCTGTTATTTTTTTATAACAGGATATTTCTTTGAGGTTTTTAACTAGACTTCTTTTAATAGTCATTATAAAAAATTGATGGGTTTTATGGAAAGTTGGACAATGGTTGGGGCTTGAGTGTGTAAGGCGTGATGGGAGTTACAGGGAATAGTAAAGTTGACCACATTGGTGTATGGCAATGCGAGTTTTGTATCTGCCTGTATGTTTATGCATATTAGTGTTTTGAAGCTTGGTATACGAGTCTTACTCTGGAGGCAGTGAGAATGACAACCACGTGTTGCACGATCTGCATACTTGATGGGTTTACCTTTTCCTCTTTTATTTTACCTTGAGTTCTAATTTGATATATGACTATTGGGACGTTTATTTATTTACTGAGTGATTTTGCTTGTTAATTTTTTATAGTTGGATGTTGAAATCCGTGGCAGCTGTCAAAGTCCCCTTGACTTCTTTCCAGGTCCTGGATGATGGAGCTTATCTCCATGGCAATAAGGGTTGACTGCCACCACAGGCTGAAACTTGTGTACCACCCACTCTCCGCAGGGTGCAAAAGAGGGTGTGGTTCTCAACCACCTTGACGGTTGTCTAGCGTCGAGATAATTAACCCCTCAAGGTGCGTGTCAGCTGACACTTGAGTGGCGAATGCGACCCTCAAGACCATCGAGGGCCTTGTGATTATGGGTACTACATAGTACGCTATCACTGCGACTGCTTGGGTATTCAAGCATGACTAGTTGATATGAGTAAGCCTGCGTCCGCGCGATATTTATTCTAAGGCTCGCGCGCGACGCTCAACTGATTTTGTGTCGAAACGTTATGGGTTGGATACTATAGGGACTAGGAGTGTTTTGTTTTGTGTGAGTGATTTGTTTTTGCTTTGGCGTGGTGTAACGCGTGGTAAGGAGGATGCGTCCTAATCGACCGATGCCTAGTCGCGCTTGGGACTTCAGCCCCCAAGCGCGTCGGCTCGCGTACGGGTCCGATAGAGGCGTGGGACCGTGCGTACCCCTTATGCTATAGCGTACAAGAAAACACCATCGGCTGGTCCACCTCTGCAATTGCATGTAAAAACTTTCGTACTGTGGACTGATAGCTCGGCGGGGATACGCCCACCCAAGGGATGGTGACAATTCCTGCAGGTGGAGAAAAGTTGTACCTCGCGTGACCCTATCCTGTCGTAAGGGTTCGCGAGAGGTATGGCATGGCTGACGCACTCGGCCGGAGCGCCAACCTCTACGACTAAAGTCTTGCAAAATCTTGCGGGACGTGGTCGGGAAGATCCCCTCTCACAACGGGGGTTGTGCGCTCGACAGCGCCTTGTTTAATGACCACAAAACAAGTTTATACCAAATTGAAGCCAAGATCACATTGTTAATTATTAGTATCATGCGAAATAGAGACATATGTTGATTTTTTCATTGTCTCATTTTTTCTAGCGCAGGTGAAGCAAAAATTCATAGGTCGTTTGAATCCGTTTTTCCTTGTGCTATAAGGACCACTCCTAGCACCCTAATAGGAGACTCTCGTGGCATCCATTTGATCCTTGGGCACTCTGGCGGTCAATCTCCTTGAAAATGAATCCACCACCCTTGCGTTTTGTTTCCCCAATTAACTAATATATTCGATAAGTGAAAAAATTTGTCCATGATTGCTTTAATCTTCTCAAAACTAGTCGCGGAAACCTTCATCATTATAGTTAGATCATCCGCAAACATAAAATAAATAAGAATTACTTCCTCAGGAATGTCGGTATCCATTTGATCCTTGGGCACTTTGGCGGTCTATCTCCTTGGAAATGAATCCACCACCCTTGCGTTTTGTTTCCCCAATTAAGTAACATATTTGATAACTGAGAAAATTTGTCCATGATTGCTTTAATTTCCTCAAAATTAGTCGCGGAAACCTTCGTCATTATAGTTAGGTCATCCGCAAACATAGAATAAATAGGAATTACCTCCTCAGGAATGTCGGCATCCATTTGATCCTTGGACACTCTGGCAGTCTATCTCCTTGGAAATGAATCCACCATCCTTGTGTTTTGTTTCCCCAATTAACTAACATATCCGGTAACTGAGCCCCTTGTGGCATCCATTTGATCCTTGGGCACTCTGGTGGTCTATCTCCTTGGAAATGAATCCACCACCCTTGCATTTTGTTTCCCCAATTAACTAACATATCCGATAACGGAGAGAATTTGTCCATGATTGTTTTAATTTCCTCAAAATTAGTCGCGAAAACCTTTATCATTATAGTTAGGTCATTCGCAAACACATAATAAATAGGAATTACCTCCTCAGGAATGTCGGCAATCCCAAACCTCTTAAGATTGCGGTTCTCTGTAAAATTAGCCCCTACTGCTTCCATGATAATTACAAAAAGAAAAGGTGTTAAAGGATCTCCTTGCCTTACCAATCTCTGAAGTCGAATCTCAGGGGAGAGTAGACCATTAACTTGGACACGAGTTGTTGCATTGAAATGAAGTATTTGCACCATTTTCATATCCTAGGGCCAAAATCCAGTTTACCTAAGCATGCATCCGAAAAACATCAATCAAAGTGATCATACGCTTCCTCAAAATCTACGAAGATGAATGCAGCGTTGTGCTGGTTTTGACGGGATAACTTAACCATCTCATTAATTAGCAATGTATTATCTTGTATATTTCTCCCATGGATGAAACCTGTTTGGAAGGGATGGATAATATCTGTCATTACATGGATAAAACAGTTTGCAATGGCTTTGGCTAACATTTTATAAACCACCGTAAGGTAATCGGTCTATAATTCTTTATATTAGTTTTATCCTCCTATACCCTTGCCCTATAATCTCCCCCATGTTCTCATAATCCTGCACATAATTGTAATAGTCCATAAGATTATCAACAAAAAAATGCCACATTATCTCCAAGAATTCCTTAGGGAGATGATCAACCCCTGGGGTTTTCTTCTCGTCCATTTGCAAAAGAGCTGTCCAAATTTCTTCTTTGGTGATTGGACCTTCAATTTTTCTTTTTGCTCCCGAGATAAGTGTTGTGTTAGAGGAGCAAGAAAATTATGTGTCTCTTGTTCTGCTATTGTAGAATCAACTGTAGAGGTGAAGAGGTTTTTAAAAAAAATTTAGGCTACTTTCAGACTGCCAACAAACGTGATAGGTTTGGATTGAGGGGACTTAGTAGCATCTACCAAGGCTTCAATACTTGTTCTCCTGGCCTTTGCCTGGGCAATTGAAAAAAAGGAGTCGTCCATCTGCCTTTCTGACCGATATCTGGATACTTTACTTCTGATAAGCTGACCTTGCCAATGATGTTCAGCAAGACGAAGAAGTTAGTTTTTAAGACTTCGGATATCGATTGGTTGGGGAAGTGTTTCCGGATACTGCTGTTATTTATAATTAAAAAATTATTCTTGAATTTCCATTTATTGTATGTGCTTTTGTTTAACCATTAACTTTGAAAATTCATTACATTTTTTGGCAAGGAAAACCAACCCATTATTAAACCAAGATATATAAGAGTCCTACTTGTCCTTAGTGGAATGCAAAAATTTCCAAACATCTTGAATATAGGTTCTAAATTATGATTGCTTAAGAAGGGAAGATTGAGCTTGTAAAAACCTTTTCCTTGATCAGATTTCTTTCAGAATGATAGTAAGATGACGCATATCTTGTGGTCCGCCCGTGGCCACGGGCTTTGAGGAAAAATATTTACCCCTACTAAGGCACGATCTAGATTTTTCGACATAAGGATAAAATCTATCCTCGATCTAGACTGATGGGGGGAACCACAGTTCCGAATACAAGTAAATAGACGTTCTTGTGGAAAACAACGTCGGTATGTATCATAAAGATTCCCAACTTCACAAAGATTCCCATCTTCGCATAATTGTTGAATGATGAATTCATCCTCTTCTATATATGAGGGACATGGTGAAGGGATCCTCCATCTATCCAACCATCTATCCGGGGCCGCATTGAAATCCCCTGCAATTATGATTGGTATGCCCTTTGAAATATAAGTACGAATATTGTAAAAAAAATGCTTCTTTTCTTGTATGTCATTAGGGCCATATATATTGAGTACACATACAACTTTTATTTCCAACATCACTAAAGCAGAAACCCATCTGCCATGTTCCTGATCAACCTCCCAATAAATAATAGCCATCCTAGAATATGGAGGAACCCAAATGGCCACCCCTGCTGATCCACTACCTATTTGCATATGCTTGATATTTCTGATGGGGCCAGACCAAGTTATATGCTCGATTATGCGAGGGGGAGTTTGTGAGGTGAGTCTCCTGAATACAAATCAAATATGACCAAGAACGTCCCCCTACCCCTTTTAGTTGTTCCACAATTGTCCTTCGTTTAACTACATCTGTTGTAGCCAGGCCATTGACATTGAGTGACCTTAGATCGAGATCTGCTGTGCACGTTGCCAGGTTGGATTTTTTCCATAAAATGTTTGTTGTGCTTCCATCTTTGCAGTCTAATTTCTAACGCCGCTGACTATTAAATCATTTATTCCGTCCTACAACCTTACCCAATTTCCTCCGACTAAGTCAAACGAGGAAGCGAGCAACCCGCCGCGTAGAATAAAACAGAGGAAGAATGATACCTCGACTACTGACCATAATACGTTGTTTTTATCTTGAGTTGCTGGAGCTCCAAAAGTGATGTATGAGAATACCATTTAAGTCCTGATTCCTTATTGTCTTCAAATCTCACAGAGGTATCGTGTTTGGACATTTTGGCTTTGTCTCCCATGAGTGTAAGAGTAGCTTGGGGACCTGGATCAAAATGTTTTGACAAAAAATCATGCAGATCTCTCTTGAAAGTCCTATCTCCCGAGCTCTGATATTCTACATGTGTAGACCATCTTAATGTCACCCCCCCATATTGATCTTGCCCTATTGGTGATAGACCAATTTCCCATTTACCTCCTTTTTTCTTGATTGGAATCAGCAGATTGCCTCTAGGATCCTGTACATAAGTAGCCTGACCCTTTTTTAATGCATGCCACATTTTTTGCCTTTTGCCAAGATCCAGCACCCCCTTCATTATTGGAACATTGGAATAGTGGAACGTTCTTTACTTTCCGTCATTCCCATCCTTTGTTGGGGTGAGATAAATATTCCATCCTTTATTATCTCTTCCTTTTCCCCATCATTTTGTTCGTACAGTTCTACTGGAGCGGAACTGCACAACTCACTTGTCTCTTCCACAGTTGTGATATTTTCCTCTATTCTGGTTTCAACCATTTCCTTTTTATTGTTGATGTTACGATCCGAGGTCTGAGGAGGAGGAGTTACACTTTCACTACTATTGGCCATAACCTCCTCCTATACAGACACTGCCAGCACTACTGACGTGCAATCCTCTTCTTTAGAATCCCTCTCCTTAGTAGATGTCAGGGGCTGAAACATGCCGACCACTATGTCCAAGATAAGTTGTCTAACTACTGGCCAGCAAGCACCCTCCGGTAATCCCCGATGTAACCTCTCCGCAAATCGTGTCTTGAGATTCTTAATTAACCATTAGCCAATTGTTTCAACCTGTGCTCCTCTGTGAAATCCGATTCAGATTGAATGGTAGCCTCCTCCATTTCAAATCCTGTGAAGGAGACGAGGAATCTACCTCCATTGGTGCTGGTCCGAAAGCCCCTTGAAACAGATCAGAAACTTCTTCGTTCAGAACCTCTCGTTGCAAAGTTCCTCAAATGTCCAGAGGGTCCACAAAATGGCACCCCTCACTGTTTCTTCCACATATGTAAAACGCACTTGGTCTCGCTGCCCGTCCCCATCAGGAGAAAATGGTCAGTCCACCGTGCAGCATTGCTAGGAACAGGGACGTTCTATTGTCGCCACCAGTCCCAGAAAGGCCGAGAGATGTAGCAGTGCGAATAAAGTGCTGTAAATCCTCCCTTCCGCTCGCGCTTTAACCGTGCGGCGCACGTCTTACACACCAAGTGGTTAGCGGAACCGCCTGATTCATCATCATCAGCCAAAGAAAGCTGGGATGTTGATAACCACCATATCCATAAGGTTTTTCCAAAACCCTGGCAGCACTGCAAGAATCCGTGTCAGCGAATCCATAATCCATCTTGTCGCTACCCATCTGCGAGCTACGATCCAGTTAATATCCACCTGTGGGGTGGAAAGCAGATAACCCAATTTGGTCGAGTAGCCGTATGCTGGGACCATTTTTTGTTCTTGTGCAAGGGATGTTCCCAGGCCCAATCTCTAGGATCCACAGACAAGGAATACGAGGGTCGGGAAAGGCGAAAGGGTCGATAATCATCCTCAGATTCCAACACACATCCAGGCACCAGGGTTTGAGGTAGTGGCAGGGGTGCCGGATTCACAGCAAGGGTCAAAGCACTTCTCAATCCAAAAAAAAACGTCTGGCACATCCCAACACGAGTATTTGCACGTCCGGCCAGTAAGTTTCTATTCTCCAAATTTGTCCCAGTCTGAGCGGTGAAGGAGTAGAAGGGGCTGTGTGGCGTATCAGTACGCTACCTTAACGATGTACTTATTTTCCGCGATATGAAAGCTCCGGAATGAATTGTTATTTTGAGTATATTGTCCCAGTTCGTCATGTTGACGAGAACGAATCGCAGCATTTGTCCGGGAAAAAAAAAAAAGGTTGCTGCCGTTGTACCACATACCAGAGGTAGGGACCATGCCCCTTCTCAGAACTTTTACCCAAGAGCCGGGATCGCCTGCTGGAGCTGTTGCAGATGATGTTGCTGATTCCAGAGACTGGTCAGCTGTGGCACGAGCGTGACCCTGAGGCAAAAGTCGTTCAGGCTATTTTTTATTTTTTCTACATGACATATTATTTTTTTTCCGCTTCCCTTTCTTTCTTTCTTTCTTTCTTTCTTTATTCTCTTTTTGCTGGGCCCTTTCCTGACCCTTGCACGGCAGGGCCGCCTGCGCAACCAAGGCCCAACCCTGGTTCTATCCATCTCCAGGGACCCCAGGACTCAAAAAATCAAAATGTCGAATAGGCTCTGAGAGAGTCTGAAATCACACGTTTCTCTGAATTGCAGACTTTCACTACTCTGTCTGTGGCCATGTACATGTCATGACAGCCAAGCTGTGATGATTGCAGACTTGAACGGAGTTTCGGTCTATTCAATTCAGAGACACCAGACTTGAGCGGAGTCCTTCGCTCCAGTGGGACAGTGCTCCGTTCAAGTCTGGTGTAAACTCTTGATAGCAGCGCAGCGCATGGCCCTGGAGCAGGGGTCCCACTGGCCATGGGATGGGTCTTGGACTCATGGCTCTAAAGCTGGGTGACAAGTGTTGCATTTTGTAAAAGAAAGAAATTTTTGACAAGTGTTGGGAAGCTACATGAAACAAACAAACTGACATCATGTTTGAAAGAAGACAGGAAGACAGTGGTTCTCTTCAGCAATTACTTCATTAGTGATCGGATGACAGATATTGCGAGCCCCGATTTGCATTGTTTCTGGACAGAAAATGTTGTGAGAAAACCATCATGATGACCTCTGAGTCGGTCTGACATACACAGTTGGGTCGTAGGATTTATATCTCCGACACACCACTTGCATCTTTCTCATTCCTTTTCTTTTTTTCCCCCTTGCTTTTTTCTTTAAAAAGCCCAGGTTGTCGTAGAGGTTGGACGGTAGACGTTTGCATTGTTCTCGTTCCTCTAAAGTAATGTGAGATGTACCACAAATGACAGTACTCTAACAGTAATAAAAGTGGACAAAGCAAAGACCTTTTAGATCGGGAAGCTCGTTTTGCACCAGCATGAAACCAGAGTTGAAGAGCGGCTCGATATCTGCTGGTTCATTTCGGTTCGGTACAGTAATATATAGTCAAACAATCACCAACTGCAGCATGACACGTTAAACACCGACATCGTGTCGCAGACAGGTATTGGCCGCCACACAGAATGACCATATATTATTGACCCTATGGGCCTAGTAGTTGCACCGCTCGCCATCCACCAAGATTTGTGAATGCATCATATAGTATTATCCAGATGCATTCAAAATGTATGTTGACAGATGGCGAGTGGTGTCACTATCGTCCTCACCCGAATAGAACGCCCGGTCATTATCGCTGCATCTGGTCTGAAAGTTGCACCAAGTGCAGCTGTAATGACCAGGTGTTCTATTCGGGTGAAGACGGTAGGCCATATGATTGCTATCCCGCGGGTACTGTCTTCACCCGAATAGAACGCCCGCTCATTACAGCTGCACTTGGTGCAACTTTCAGACCAGATGCAGCGATAATGACCGGGTGTTTTATTCGGGTGAAGATGGTAGTGGAACTCTGCTCCTGGTGGATGATTGTCTGTCTTTTTTTTTTTTTTTTTTTTTTTCTGTTGGAGTGTTTTGCACCCATCTTTGTTTATTTTTGTTAATTAACTTCATCAGATTCAAGTTCAAGTTCATCTTCATCGTCCAAGTTCATCTAAAATTGTTCATCCATTTGTGTTCATGCAACTTTGGTTCCGCTTTTTCTTTTTCTACAGGTGCCATTCCTCATTGGCCTGATTCTCTTTACTGTTTTCCCACAGCTGCCAGTATGCGCGTACTTGACATTAGCTCAGAAGGTGGATGTTCTCCCCCCAACACAAAGGACAAAGAAAACAAATTGCAGTGTATCCAATGATCCATTCTTCCTCTGCCAGTCTGAAACACTTTTTCCTTCACTGTTGTCCTTTCAGTGAATGCATCATCGGCTTGACGTCCCTTTTGTTCATACCACAGCAATGGTGCTGATGATGCACAATAAGAGATGGGTAAAGAGAGAATGCCAATTGTTTATTTTTTGGGGGGAAGCGGGAGGGGGTAACTGCAGTACAGTCACAAAAACAGTTTGAAATTTCACTTCCGGCATTCCCCGGATCATAACACACCCCTACTTGCCTAGAGCCACATGTCACCTGATGAAATTTTAGAGAGAAACAGAGAAAATCTCAAATAAATCAGCAATTACCAAAACAAAACAGGGAAAAACAAACAAACAAACATAGCAGCATCAAAGAACCATGGACTATGAATGGCCGTTGGCTCAGTGGTTAGAGCACCGGTTGGAAATGCGCATTGTGGTATGAGGTTGCGGGTTCGAAGCTCCGCTGCCTCGTGTGCATGTACACCGGTAAGTGCTTTCATAACGCACAAGCCATTGCCACACACCCCTTGGGACGACGCATGGTAAGATTTATACAGACACTGGCTGAGCACCGCCCAAGGGGTCTAGGTCCATCGTTGTAGTATGCTGGATAGGGCCATAAGGAGGGCTGCTTGAGTGCTTGGTCTTAGGGGGTCTGAGGATTAGGGTCTTATCATGGCTCCACAATGGGCCGGGGGGGAGGGGGGATAGGTTAGGGAAGATTAAAAGGGGAGGGTTTACTGCCTAGACTGTCGATAACTGCAAAACTGCTAGACTGTCGATAACCACAAAACTGCCAAAAGTGTCGAAAGTTCTCAAAACCGTCGATACCTCTGTGTGGTCACTTGGACCCTCCGATCTGTCAGTCTCACCAGTATGCACAAGTCCGTGGGGGTGCCATGGTCGAGTCTGGGTACAGCTAGCATGTTTCCCGTCACTATGGCACCCGTACGGGAGTCCACATAGAGAGAACTTAGACTACGGTAGGGCGTGAGGCCCAGCCGCACCCTCCAGGCCGCTGGGCCTGTTCACATGCCCGACACGTGGCTGTGGCTTTCAGCTGCCACGTGCCACCTGTCGTTTGGTGGAGTGGACGCCTCACGACGCGTGAACAGGGGAAGCGCCAACTGTGATTGATTGGAGGTTACTGCTAAAAAAGCGGCGCAGTTCTTTGAGTGAGCCATGGCTACCATGGAGGAGATTTCAGAGAGGGAGCTACATCTTGGAGCAAACGAATGGCTGATTACCTTGGAGAAAGGACGCAGATGGCTACAGGAGATTGTGAGGGACATGTCCTTGCGGTTGCAAATGGAGCCAGAGGTCGAAGGGGGAGCGATCTCTCTGGCTGGTTGGATGAAGGATAAAAGTGAGGACACGATGGAGATCATCTGGGAGCTGGAGGAGGGGCCGGATCCTCGGTTTGACGTCTGCATCGATTGGAGGAGGGCAGATGGCATCATGGCTGTCTGCAAAACCCTCTTCAATGAGGGTCGCGATCTGTATGCTCTTCTCGAAGACCGGTTGGAGAGCGTTATTGATCGTGACGAGGCGCACGTGGCAATGGAGGTAACAGCAGTAACATCAAGACCAACAACAACATCAATAACAACAACAACAACAATAACAACGACAACGACAACGGCAACAACATCGACACCGGTGATATTGGAGTCCGCGATGACAACGGAGGTCACAACACCAATACCGATCATATCAACAATGGGGTGCTGATTGCCCCGTGGGAGGGAGGTGGGCTGCTTTGGGAGTAGATTGCAGGTGGTCAACCCTTCCCTTGCGCAGGGAAGTAATCAATACCCCTGCTCTCCTTCGGATAATAGGTATAGCGACAGTCTTTACATGATTTTGCGAAATGGAAGCTCGGCTCGCAGTTCAGATCACACAAGAGTACAGCATTGATAGAGTCTCGTGTTTACGCTTGACTGCTAAAGATCCCTTACATCACCTTTTGTTAGGGTTACGTTTTTTTTGCATAAGCTGGACTCTATGTCCAGAACATACAGAGTACACAATTGATAGTGATTCGTGCACATCACATGATTTTTAGAGTTTCGTGTTTACACTTCGATAGATATTGAACACATACATCACAAACGTCATACATACATCACATCCTCGTTAGGGTTTTGCTTCATAGGGACGCTGGACCTGGTTTCCAGCAGATACATTCACATCACTATACAGGGACGCTGGACCCGATTTCCAGCAGGTGTAGCTCCCCACCGATAGATGGAGCCTTCGACGCCCAGTCCTACTTATCAGGGATGCCCTTATCACCTCATTAAGTAGGTTTCCCCTATACGAAGTTTAGATTTAAAAAAAAAAAAAAAAAAAAAAAAAACGGTAAGGCCCATCTTGGGGGGGATAATCCTACGCACACACTGGGTGTTAGTCTGGGGTAGGTACTGGCTACTTCTCATCTGTGTCAGGTATCTCACGATGCCTGCGGGTGGTGCTTCATCCCGGTTGGGTCGGTGGGAATTCTCATTGGGGGAATATGTCAGGACTGTGGATTCTTGGGGAGTCTGGGGTAGGAAGGCATCATGCTTAGGATAGGGGAGGGCGGGATGAGTACTTCGGGCACCTCCTGAGGCGCCTCCTGAGCCCTGGCCACCAACCTCTACTACACCTTTCTAAGAGGGGGGGGGGGAGAGAGAGAGAGAGAGAGAGAGAGAGAGAGAGAGAGAGAGAGAGAGAGAGAGAGAGAGAGAGAGAGAGAGAGAGACTTTTGGGGGGGGGGGGGGGGGGGGAAGAAATACAAGAAAATCCATGGATTTTCCCCCCCTCTGCCTTCTTTCTTTTCTTTTCTTTTTAAATTTTCCTGGTTTTCTTTTTGTGCAAGTGCCTTCCCACCCCGTTTGATTAATTCAAAAGCTAACTGTGTGCCGAACTGTCACCCGTTGTCCCGCAGATTCAAAACTCAAACCATGACCTGGACATAGTTGTTTCTTAATTCAACCATGTCATTGTCGTCCCGCAGCCCAACCTGCATCACCTGCTTTGAGTCCTTCAGTCCCACAGGCCTGGAATACTGAAACAACGAAAAAACAGAAAAAAACGTGCTCCGATCTGTTCGTGGGCAGCAGCACGTGCTGGGAAATAGGCCCAGTGTCCCTTGTAACGAGAATACAACAATGAAAATTGATGATGATTTGATGATGATTTGTCGATGATAGAATGATTAAGAATGTCTCGAAGCTTTATAAGCTTCGATTGAGCAGATGTGACCATCTCAGAACTACTTCTGTTCAACCCCTCACTTCCAGGCATCCCTGTCAAGTAGTATCCACCCAGCCAAATCCAAACCTAGCTATGCTGTCTATCTACCAGGCCTATACCTGGTCTCACACCCCCAATCAGACCATCATCGCCCCAGCTCCGACCATCATCTACCTAGCGGTAGCCCCCGGTCAGTCACTGGATTACCTTCCACCCTCGGCAATCCCCAGGTCTTTCTACAAGCCCTCACGCCCCTGTATACACAGGTTACAGGGCAACGCCTCTGCACCGGCCAGCATCGCTCTGGCATCGACCAACCTAGACTCTTCTGAACATGCACAGATCAATCTGAATACAACTAAGCCAATACTGCCTCCTGAAATTCTGTGTCTGACCTGCGTAGAATCCTGAAACGACCAAGGATGATGACGAGCCTTCTTTTTTTTCATGCGAAAAATTATGGACTAAACCAAACCCTCACGGCTTCCAACCATTCATTTCCTGTCCAACTTTCAGTTATCGAAAAGCAGCTATAGCTGTTCTGTTCCAAAACTCCCAGAGCTAAACCCGACCGCATGCCCTCCTCATACTACCATCGCTGGCCTGGCAGAAGACCACGGTTGGCCATTGGCCTGTCTTCCACCCTCGACAAGTCCCTAGCCAATCACGGCCCCTGGACATGCTGACTACTACACCTCGACCTCACGCAAAAACGTAGGTCGGGTATCAAATCAATTTGGAATAATCCCAGATGCAGAAAGCTAAGACTGATGATGTGTGATTGAGGGAAAATTTACCTCCCGCAAAAGCTGTCTGCACTCCCGACAGGACATTCACACCCCACCTTGTGATGCCCCTGCAGAGTAGAGCTCTCCCCATGTCAACCTACTTACCATCTTGCCAGAGCTAAAGCATTCGCGAACCAGGGGAGAGACAGAAAACAGGATACAGATGGTGAAGAACCCCCCCCCCCCCCCGCACTTTGCTGCCTCTGCCAACTAGGAGGGTTGAAAAAACTCTCCTGATCGGCCCCAGTTGTGACAGTCCCACACTCAACCCCTTCCGAAAGCATGCCTCAGCCCAACCCTTGGCCTTATCTGCCTCCACTGGGAAATGATGGCAGCCTAATCATACCTCCCATCCCTAGAGTCGAGCATTCAACATAACCTGCTCTTTCCTCCCTATAGGGCGTTCACCAACCACCTTGTGAGGCCCCTGCAGAGTAGAACAACTTGGACCCGAGGGTGTTGTAGAGGTCAGTTACTAGGCACACATTGATCGCCTGGAGCGGTCAGCCATGGTTGTCCTGAGGGAACGAGGCTACCTCCCATCCCATCCTCACGTCAATACTCCTAGCGCACCCCCTATCTCGACTATCCTAGTTCAGTGTGACCAGCACTCAGGACCATTACCCTACTAGTATCGAGGGGAACTTGGACCGAACAGTAGTGACAGGCACCAGGGCTAGCCATGAACCAGCCCCAATGGAAGTGGAGTCGAACGAGCCTCGTCGCACGGGAACTTTGGACGCCAGGCCAAAGCAATCTCCTACTAGCCCTTAAGTTGACCACCTAGTAACTCACGCCCTCTACTCGCCCACCACAGTCCTAGCTGATTTTAAGGCGGGGTACTTACCCTCGAAACGCCTATCATCATTATCAGTTAATCCAGACCAACCAGGGACTCACGCCCTCTACTCGCCCACCACAGCCCTAGTCTGCCACGCACAGTCTAGCCGATTTTAAGGTGGGGTACTTGTCATCGAGATGCCTATCATCATCATTAGTTAATCCAGACCAACCAGCAACTCACGCCCTCTACTCGCCCACCCCAGTCCTAGCTGATTTTAAGGCGGGGTACTTATCGTCGAGACGCCTATCATCATTATAAGTTGATCATTACCTCCCCCCAGCCCTATGGTTGTGTATGTGTGTGTGTACTCTGTATCGTAGGTATGTGCCCGTAGGCTGTGTATGTTCGTAATGTGTGTGTGGACCCGATTTCATGGCAGACGCTGCTCCCCACCATGGAGCATCTGCAAAGTTCCTCTACAGATTTGTCTAGGATGCAAGACAATCTTTGGGTATGCGCCAAGTCTGCCCACAACTATAATGATTGTGGAGCACCACAGGGGCAGCTTGGATAGCTCATGAAACAGAAGTTGGAGGAAGAGGCAGTGTTGATCAGGCATAGTGTGCAGGGCAATCACTTGTCTGCGCTTGGAAGCACCATCTTCTTCATGGCGTTGGTTACTTTCTCCGTAACTTTTTTAAGTCACTCCCTTGAATTTCAGACCTCACCTCTCATGACCCATCATCCGTAGAGTGAGTTTGTTTGTTAGTTAATTAAAGACCTCACCCCTCATGACCCATCATCCCTAGAGTGAGTTTGTTTGTTAGGTGTTTGCCTCTCAGCAGGCATTACCATAGGTGCACGGTCCAAATGCAAACCACCTTTCTAAGAGACAAGCTCGTAGAGGGGACAGTTTGCCACCCTCAATCATTTCTCCGAAGGCTCTCTCTCTCTCTCTCTCTCTCTCTCTCTCTCTCTCTCTCTCTCTCTCTCTCTCTCTCTCTCTCTCTCTCTCTCTCTCTCTCTCTCTTGCCTGAACAAAGTGAATTGCTAATCTGCTCCCTGGAATCACCGCAAGCCAATTCAGGCTAAAATACAATATGAAGGGCGGGGGGGCGGGGGGGAGAAACAACCCGAGTGGATGCTCGGGGTGTTGATACGAGCAGGCACCGCTAGCACTCCTGGGGAGGCTCTTTCGGTATTATAGATAATCTTGGGCAAATGCTAATGAGGGGTGTCAAGAGGCTCCCCGGAATCACTGCAAGGCAATTCAGGCTAAAAAAGAACATGAACTTTTTTTTGTCTTTTTTTTTGGGGGGGGGGCGGGGAGGGGGGGCGGGGGGGAGAAACAACCCGAGTGGATGCTAGGGGTGTTCATACGAGCAGGCACCACTAGCACTCATGGGGAGGCTCTTTCGGTATGATAGATAATCTTGGGCAGCTCCAATCATTCGTGGGGAGCATTTACAACGCATATTTTGTCGGAGTGCACAGCTCTTCAAACCTACTACATATTCCTCTCTCACCAAGATGCCGTCCATGCACGCCCTTCGTTTCAGATAATGGGAGTGCTAACTGTAAGCCACAATGCTTTCATACAGTACCTGCGGGTAGTCCCGCAAGTGGTGGAAAAGTTCTTAAACCAGGTCTAGGGGTCAATTTCCCCATCTACAATTTCAGGTTAATAATCGGGCTCACGGTTCCCAGCACATGTCGCTCCCCACAAATAGATTGGAGCATATTTTTGGTTATTAAAAAAAAAAAGGTTAATAATCGGGCTCAGCTCAAGCTCTTGCGACTTGCGTCATCACTAATTATTATTTTTGAGGCCGACCACGTATCGCTCTCCGCAAATAGATTGGAGCATGTTTTTTGTTATTTAAAAAAAGAAGGTTACTAATCGGGCTCAGCTCAAACTCTTGAGACTTGCGTCATCGCGAATTATTATTTTTGGGCTCCGCTTCGCCTATTACGAGGAGCCACTGTCAACAATTAAAATTTAATCGCAGTGTGAGGCAAAACTACCTCAAGCAAAGAAATGTTAGCACCGCTTCGCCTATTACGAGGAGCCACTGTCAAAAATTAAAATTTAATCGCAGTGTAAGGTAAAACTACCTCAAGCAAACAAATGTTAGCTTTGATACCAACCTCCACACAGTGCCTTTGCAGGTCCATTGAGAATCACTGTGGTTGTGGCTAATACTTTCTTCTTTAGGTCACTGTGGTAGATGGGAGTCAATGTGTCCCCTCGTGAAGCATGTTCATACCTAGCTCCCGAAGCCGTCATGCAATCGGGCTTGCACGGCGTCTGCTTCAACCGGGGCTGAACAGGGGGTAGGGGTCTCTGCTTAGCCCGGGTGCCTGAACCCGCTGTCTGGTCAGGTCGCCCAGCCAAGATGGTGATTGGTGATGGTCCTGGGTGGTCCACGCTAGAGTAGAAGAGGAGGGGGGGGGGGTTGCCAGGGTAAAAGATGAGAGGAAGGGTGGGTGGGCTCTATAGAGGGGTGGCTTCATCTGGACAATCGAGTGGCCGAGTACTGTGGGTGACCGTCATCTCCCACCTCTACAAAAACCTGGGCTTAAACCACTAATACCTTTGTCGGTTCGGAAAATAGCGGGCATCCGACCTTTCAGGAGGCCGAAATGAAACGACGGCCGCCGATCAGATTTATCAACGGCAGCCGTTGCCGGACCCGACCTCCTAAAAGTTTGGGAATAGGCTAAAACTTCCCGAAACGAAACGGCAAAGGTACTAGTGGTTAAAACAACAACAACAACAACAACAACAACAACAACAACAACAACAAACAAACAAAAAGGATACGGATAGAAGTTATGGGACAAAACCGGAACGTCCTGTACCAGATCAAGGGTTTGATTACAACATTTTGGTAGAATACCAAACCTCACGTTTAAACCACCAGTAGCTATGGGCTGCGGAAACAAATAGAGTAGAAACATTTGTAGTTGGATGAATTCACGTGCTCCTTGTATGGCCCGTACATTTCCTAAAATCGTAGCTCGTGAACGGGCACGACTTTAGGAACTATGCAAATATTTCTCTGCAACATTCGGGCGACATGAACAATGCACACGTGATGGCTGAGCTGTGTGAGTGTACCAGAATCCTTGGGAAGGTGAAAGAGCTGTTCGCAGAGCTTTTACCGGGAGGAGATGAGGGTTGTCCGCCTGGCAAACAGCTGTCACCTGCTCTGGATGGAGTCAATGAATCCCACGGACAGGAAAGGGAGAGTGTACAGAGTGAGAATGAGGTGGTGGAGAGAGGGGAAAACGAGGTGCACCATAACCTAGGTACTGATGACAAAGGGCAGTATCTGGATGCGCAGCTACAACTGCAATTACAACACCAGAGCCTTATCTATAAATCCACAGTGGTGATCGGTACTGGAGCTCCTGTGATGAATGATGAGGGGGTAATGGATGACACGGCGTGACGTGTGGAGGCTCAAGTGCGATTCCAACAATATCCATTGTTCGAGGACGATGAGCTGCGCATGAAAACTCAATTACAACTGGGGCAACAAATGGTTCCTTGCGGTCTCTTCTCCCTGGCAACAACGGAGCCTGAGGTGAGGGAGAGTACCGAACAGGGGATATGAGATCTTCATGTGGGCGGGCAGTGAGTGCAGTAGCGGGGCGAGGCGCCATCAACGTGAGATGGGTTGGCAGATCTATCAACTAGGCGCGTTGGCTGGATTGGGAGGGGTGCGCAGGGGAATGGTGCTCCCATCGGGAGTAGGGGAAGGGGAGCCCTATGGTGGGTCCTGGATGCGAAGACGGGTATGGAAGATCCCGTGGGGGAAGCAATGGGGGAGCGAACAACCAGGGCAGACAGAAGGAAGGCGGCTACGGGAGTAATTCCGGATCGTTGCCACGTCAGCTTGGACGAAAGCTTGGTATCTACCTGCTGACTCTGGATAATAATCAGACAAATAATAAAAACAACATATAAGCCATGTGGCCTTTTTTAGTGTTCAAGTAATGATAGGCATACACCACATGGCGCATTCCCCACAACATGCTGTGCCCACCCATATTTTAGGAAATTTCTGGTCATCGTTTGAGACAGGCGGGAATGGGTTT
>BFEA01000091.1:3531156-3571483 GCA_003427395.1 Chara braunii
AGGGAATTGCAGGTCGGAGAAGGCAGAGATAAGCTAGGGATTGGCTGTGTCGGACCATTCTGTCTCAGAGCCTTTCCTCCAGAGCCAGCGGGTGCGGTGGGAAGGGGTCCGGGAAATCCTCTGCGGGACGCATGGCAGTGTTAGGGTCCACGTCTGTCCAGTTCTTGAAGGAGAGAGGTGATAGTTTCGGGGGATTTCGTCGCGCATGCTTTCCTCTCTGTCCTCCCCGCCCTTCTCTCCTGACCAGTGAACTCTTCCTACCCATCCCTCCCTCTTCCCCCCTAACCATTCTTCTGCGAACTGAGTAATCTTGGTCGATATGTCCTTGCCATGTGGAGTGTATCTAACGTTTTTTTAGTTTCCTGCCACCTTTGCATCAGTTCCATTTGAAAATGGGTTTTAAATAGATCCCTTCTTTCTTCTCCCTCCACCCTATTTCCTTCTAACACCAGCGCGCAACGTTGCCACCACAGGGTCCACAGTACCGTCTTCCTACCCAAGGAGAACATGTTCCTTTCGAATGTATCTTCTTGTGAGGATGGGTGATGGCCTAACAGGATTGCTCTCCAGTCCCAGGGCCACTCCTGATTTGGGAACATTTGTCTCCAAATCCTATCCCACCATCTCCATGCCAGGGTGGCAGTTGGGCATTGCAGAAAAATGTTTTCGATTGTTTCCGGCCTTTTCCTGGCCGGGAATCCCTGCAGGCAGCGTGTGCACCATGGTAGGGCTTTGCCTTGCTGTTCCAACTGAGTATGGTCGATCAGCCAGTTGTTTGTAGGGAGGCAGCGGTGAGCGATTTGCCATTGGAGCGAGGTGATTTTTGCCGGCCTGCACTTGCAGTCTTGAAACCACCGTATTGGTGTAAGAAGGTTTCTATCCACATTGAGGTGCTTCTGCCACCTATCGATACAGCAACTTAGACCTGATGCCCGCATTTTTGGAATTTCCTGTTCATCTTTTGAGAGGGGTGGGTATGACTTTGAAAATCAGATATAGTAATTGCGGCCTGATGAGTGGATGAGATAGGAGGGTGGGTAGTGTGTTTCTCTAGATTGGAGGGGTCTGGGGACTCTCCTTTATTAGGGTTTGGTACGTAGCTGTGCACATGATGGGCAGTCAATCAAGCTGTTGCCAGGAAAAAGGTAAGTCCACCATCTCGTCTGATGGGCAGTCAATCCCCTCGTCTGAGGGCAATCAATGTTGTCCGTCGTATACAACTTATAACTTGCTCTGTCTTTGTAATTGGGACTTTGGACCCGGTTTCCAGCTGGTGCAGCTCCCCACCAATAAGATTGGAGCCATCTATAATAGGGAGTCTATTATTGGAGGATGCTCTTATCACCCCCAATAATAGGCAGCCAGTGAATGGTTTTGTCAAATAAGTTGAAAATAAATTGAAGTTTAAAATTTAGCATGACAACTACAGAAGGGAAGCTATACCTTTGTTCAGATAGATAGAGACGGCACACAACTGGACATCCTGAAATCTCAATACAAGAACTGTCCGGGCGGGAGACTGAGAACCCAAGCATTTTTGAATCCCTTATTAAAAAAAAAAAGAGGTTGGAGGAAATCATAAAAACAAAAGCGCCTCCAGCTTAAAGGCGTGCACACACACACACACACACACACACACACACACACACACACACACACAGAGAGAGAGAGAGAGAGAGAGAGAGAGAGAGAGAGAGAGAGAGAGAGGTTTGAATCTACTATTTTTTACAGACTAGGTGGCATCATGGCAAATCTGCTACCGGATTCCAGATGATTGAAAAAGGCATGTTACACACCAGAGCATGATGCAGAGCCTTGTGCACATTATCACAAAGCTGGAGGAGGGGCCAGCTTCTTATTTGGCAAGGTTTATTGACCAGCGACAGGCGGCGACTTTGATGCGACACTGCTACACAGTCTTTGAGGAGGGGCAAGCACTGTGCGCCGTGTCCATGGAGCACTGGTAGGCTCAGTTAGATCTGGAGGAGGAGGACAATTCGCCATCATCACCCGCAACACCTACGCAAGTGGCAGGATGTCCATGCATCGACATCAACAGAAACAACAACAACAACAACAATAACAACAACAGCAACAACAACAACAACAACAACAACAACAACAAAATCAACATTAATGGCAACAACGACAATATCTCTGCTGCTGCTGCCGGTCCCTTTCATTGCGATTCTGGCGATAACGACAATATCATTGCTGCTGCTGCCGGTCCTTTTGATGGCGATTCTGGCGACATTGGCGGCATCATCAGTCATGACAGGGGGCTAGCTGGTAGGATTGGAATAGGGTATAGCAGCAGTAGAGATGGTGGCTCTGCTGCAGTAAGTCTTGCCGGAGCGAGGAACAGAGGATTGATGGGGGGGTTTCTTTCGAAGCCGGATTTTGAATCCTGCTAATTATTGAAGCCTGTTGTAGTTATTTCTTATGTTGCTCCATTTTTTAGCCAAAAAAGAACGAGGGGGAGTGGGGAAGGAGATGGTGGGATATCACGCGTCCTACTAGCGAGGGGGCTAGCTAGTAGGATGCTAGCTAGTAGGATGGGAATAGGGCATAGCAGCAGCGGAGATGGTGGCTCTGCTGTAGTAAGTCTTGCCAGAGTGAGGTAAAGTGGATGGATGGGGGGGTATTTCGAGTAGTTTTCCGAAATTTTGTTCATATTTTGAAGTTTGTCGTAAAAAAAAAAGAAGAGAATAAGGAGAGTGGGAGAAGATGGTGGGTTATCACGCTTCCTGCCAGTGAAGGGGCTAGCTGGTAGGATGGGAGTATGGTATAGCAGCAGCAGAGATGGTGGCTCCGCTGCAGTCAGTCTTGCCAAAGGGAGGTAAAGTGGATTGAGGGGGGTTCTTCTGAGTCGTTTCTGAATCATGAAGTTGTCATAGACATGTCTGAAGTAGCTCTAATTCTCTGAGCCAAAGCCGGGTAACGGCCCCGGTATCTCAATTTTCAAAATTCCATTCTTAGGCCAATTGGATTTTTCTAGTAGGTTCCTAGCCTCATTTGCATGAATTTTCTGACAAGTTTTCTGAATGTTCGCTATGGGACGATGGGCCCAGTTCCCAGTTCGTGCCAATTTGTGAGGATATGGTTGTATCTATGGGACGTTGGACCCGGTTTCCAGCAGGTGTTGCTCCCCACCAATAGATGGAGCTTTGTTTTTGTTAAAAAAAAAAAAAAAAAGACAACACCTACCAACAAATGACTGGCTAACAGACAGGACATCCTTGGAACAAAATGGGCGGGCCTTGCCCTGGTGCGAACTCTGTTTACATTCCTTTCCAACCAGGAAAAGGCCAGAAACCATAGAACATATCTTCTTGCAATGCCCCGGAGCGGTCCTACTTTGGCGCTGGTGGGACAGGATCTGGGATCAGCTGGAAGTAACGAAGCCCTGGCCATGGAATTGGCAAGCACTGTTATTAGAAACATGGAATACAAATCAGGAGGACGACTTCACCCAGAACATGTTTAAACTGGGATGTAGGGCGGTGCTATGGGCACTGTGGAAACGCCGTTGTACATATGAGATGGAAGGGGTGAGGTTGGAAGGGCCTGAATTCATTGAAAGCATACAGCAACAAATTCAAACAGAGATAACAATTCACTGGGAAGAAGTTAAGACTCAGATCCAATACACACATACACAACAAGAAACAAACCACAAACTACAGGATTTCTGCGAAAAATGGCTCGGGGGGAAAGAAGGGGGAAGGTTAGGAAGGGTAGAAAGGAACCCAGGGACAGACCAAGAGGAAGAAAGGTTGTATAAAGATTACTGACTGAGCTTTCACGAGTGGACCAATATGGACCCCTCAATCTTGATGAAAACAGCGGATAACTTCCCCGACCCCTTCCCCCCCCCGATCAATAGCATGGTGGACTTGCAGTGGTATGGGTGTTAAGGAAGGAAAAAAAAAGTAGACATGGGACAAGGGGAGGGATAAGGGAGCCTGGGACAGAGGGGAAGTAGGCCTGGGACAAAGAAAGTGTTCTGATCAAGGGCGGGAAAGGGGGGATCTAGTGTGCAAAAGTAAGAGTCTGGCGCCTGTTTTTCCAGGGTGCTGGCAAGAGCATCATGTATTCAAACTCAGTCCTTAAAAAGGGACGTTGGACCCGCTTTCCAGCAGGTGAAGCTCCCCACCAATAGATGGAGCCTCCTCCCAGGTGGTAGTGGTGTCTTCTCTTACCAGCACCACTAACACCGAGGAGGACGGTTAAAAAAAAAAAAAAAACACCACCACCAACAACAACACCGGCAGCGTTGTTGTCGGTGTGATCTCACGGTCGTGTGTTGATGAAAGAGACACCACCACCACCAACAATAACAATGACAACAACAACGGCAACAACATCAACAACAACAACAACAGTATCACAGAGGTCGCCAATTTTGGTAATGGTGATTTTGACACTGAAACGGCAATAATAAAAGCAATTACAACAATAACAGCAACGACTGAATCATCGACAGGGCGACTGGCGAAATCGACATCAACAATAACGCGGTGAGTGCGTCGGGGAACTGGCGACGACTCTTTTCTCCTCTTGCTCCCTTCTCTTCTCTGTTTTGGTCGCCGCTTACTGAACGGGGGGCGTGGAAAGGTGCACTGTAGTGGCGAGGAGGGGTAGGGATAGGACTTCCAGTTGTTTTTTGTCGACAGGTAATATTGTCATATCTTCGCCTGTCTTGTTTCGATCGACGTTTGCCCATTACGAATTATGATGGGCACACCAATAATAATGATCACAAGTATCTGCCATGTGGTGGGCCGAGGGTTGGGTGGGGAGAAGTGTTGTTGCATATGTCACTAGGATTTGTTGGTTGCTCTTAGGGCTTGTCGTTTGGTTCCGGCCACTTGATTGGTTTTGTTAATTACTGTTATAGGGGAGACACATGCGCTGGCAACACTGGGTACAAAATTGTAGAAGTAGAAATCAAACCTTGTCCGGTTTTTTCCCCTTCTTACTATATCAGTATAGTAGTTGAATAAGGTAGGGTAAGGGTGCTAGGGTTTGATGGGCAGTCAATCCCCTCGCTCAATGGCAATCAATGCTGCCCATCAGCGCGTGCCTGCGCATTTACAACTGTTCAAACATTCGATTACAAATGATTTGGGACGTTGGACCCGCTTTCCAGCAAGTGTTGCTCCCCACCAATAGATGGAGCCCTCCCGAGACTGCTAGTGGTGTCTGCTCCTATCAACACCCCTAGCATCATCTTGGGTTGTTTTCTTGTATAAAAAAAAGAAGAAGGAAAAGGCATGTTACACATATCATGCAGAACAAAACTGCGTTCCCATTTCATGAAAAGCTTGTTAGGGGTTTAATGGTTTCATCAGGGGTGTATAAACAAGTTGTAGGGGGGCGGCTTCGAAGGGGGTTGCTCAATTGATTTCCATCTTCTCTTTTTTATTTTTCATTTTCATCTGTGGAAGGACTTCAAAGATGATCTTCAAACAAAAGTTGATCCAATTATCGACGTCTGCAACGTGATCGACTCCTTTTTTTTTTCCCCTTCTCTTTAAGGCAAAATACCTTTTTTTGCTTTCGACCGGATAATCCTTATTCGGAATTTGTTTAGAAATGGCACCCGCATAGATAAATCAGGATGGAAACGGTAAGTGGAATACCCAACTGTGCATTTATGAAGCTCTTTTCTTATTTGTTTCATTCACTTTGTACGCCTTAAAATTTCGTTTCTATGTAGTCCTCACCGACCCAATTCAGGTTAATATTGCTCAGAGTTGTTGCTGATAAAACCTTTTGACTCAGCACATACTTTTTTTTTTTTTTTTTGGAACAAAATTGAAACCGACTAAATTGTCATGGTTCACGTCAAATTTTTAAGCTTTTGAGGGTTCGGTGTTTTTAAAATGTCGGACCCCTTGGATGTGTCTGGACGTGAGTCCTGAGGGTGCGGTGAACTTCTCGACCTGAATCAGGCCAATTTAGTCGGTTTCAATTTCATTCAAAAAACTAAAAGTATCCATTTAGACAAAATTGTTTATATATATATATATATATATATAGCCTCCTGATGAGTCGGTGAAACTCCGACGAAACAGTTTGTCACAACTCCTCGTTTGTTGTCCTCTTTTCTCTCTCTGCCTACGGTTTACCGGGCAGTTATGTTTGTGACGATATATATATATATGACAATCTAGCTATGCATTGGCGCTTCGAGTCTGCTATGCGATAGTAATTGGCGAGACCGTGGAGAAGTCCGGAGATACGTGACATAAAGTTTCCGTTTAGACGAAATTGTTTATATATATATATATATATTGTGACGATGTATATATATATATATATATATGACAATCTAGCTATGTATTGGCGCTTCGAGTCTGTTATGCGATAGTACTTGGTGAGACCGTGGAAAAGTCCGAAGATGCGTGACACAGGGTTTCTCTGCAGATCTTGAAAATAAAAGAATATATCCATTTTAAAAATAATTTGTCCTTGGGAAACATCAGCAATCCAACCTGTAGGGTTTCCTTTTCCTTTTCCCATCCTTACTTCTGTAGGTTTGCTGGTAATAGAAACATCTGAAAAAGAACTCACTCATATTTTATCATTTCTCTGAAATTTCCTGGTAATGGCACGGCGTGCCGCTTCAATTCCTTGTTCATAGCAGACCGAAGTTGATTTTCTACTACAAATTGAGTTTGTGTCATACTCCCCTCTATGTAGGCCGAAGGTCATGGCTCTCACATGAGTTCACTATAACAAGGCTTCGTACAGTTCGAAGAGGACTCGAGTACCGCTTGGAGCAACTTTCAATCTAAATACAAACATAATGACCGTACGTTGTATTCGGGGGAAGAAGGTCATTTTCTCTGTATCGTTCCGATTTTAACAGATGTCCCGAAGGACTGCCGCTTGGAACCCTCATTTCCTGTTTGGTGCAAAAATCGGCAAGTCATGGTCGTATGGTCATATCACCAATCGATGTTGGGCTGAGGTAGCTGGTTAAACCACCACTACTTTCGCCCAGCTAGTAGCCGCGAAAAAAAATAGAGTAGAAATGTTTCAAGTCGGATGAATTTGGACACTCCTACAGTGACCCGTACGTTTCCTGACATTGTGGTTTGTTAACGGGGCACAACTTTATGAAGTACTGGCGGTTTCACGCCTTCATCCACCTTGAACGCAGCCAATGGAATGGAGGAGTGCGGCAAAGGGATGAGGAGGAAGAAGAAGGGATGCAAGAAAGTGATGGATGAAAGAAGGGGAGAGCGGGATGCAACAAAGGGTTTTTTTAACTTTTTTTAACTTTTTTTTTTTTTTTTACACCCCGAAAATTCTGCTTAACGAGGTGATAAGAGCATCCTCCTTAAGCAGGCCCCTGTATTGAAGGCTCCATCTATTATTGGTGGGGAGGATGGGGAGCGACAGATAAAAAGGTTAGATGGGGAGTTGTCGAAGAACAGTCTGCACATCCATCACTAATGTGTTTATTCAACTTCATTTTCGAAAACTCTTGCACGAAGAATGATCACGGAAAGAAATCTTATGAAATCCTAGGCTTAACTGACGTGGAAGTTGGACCCGATAATCAATTGCCTAAGCAACTGAGAGGAAGAAATCACAAGCGGTTATCGGGAAGCTGAAAATTCAGGAATGAAAATTCTGAAGTGAGTTGGGCAGTCTGAAAATCCTGAATGGTTCTGAAGTGGTGAAAGGTCCGAAAACCCTAAAAACCACCTGTTTAGGCAGGTTGCATCCTGAAGTGGTGAAGGGTGTCCTGAAGTGGTTAAGTGAGAGTTTTGCGCAGTCTGAAAATCCTGAATCGTCCTGAAGTGGTGAAAGGTCCGAAGACCATAAAAACCACCCTTCACCACTTGAGGATGCAACCTACCTAAACAAATGGTTTTCAGGGTCTTCGGAGTTTTAACCACTTTAGGACCATTCTGGATTTTCATACTCGATTTCTCTGACAAGGTCGTACCCCATCATCTAACGGGCAATTTTGTGGTATTGGTTGAATGGTAGGGAAGAACACCCTTCGACAAAGCACTTGGAGTGATGATGGCAAGTTTCTTAATACCCGAAATTTTCCTCGCAAGCTTTGCGGTACGAACCTTTTCTCTCTCAAAATTCCCCTTCCTTCAAAATTCCCCTTATGTGAAATTGCACCTACCTGTTCTGTTGACCCTCATCTCAGCCACATGCATTTTGTTTGTTTTGCCCAAGTCCAGGTGGTTGCAACAATGCGGTGAGTCTGTGTCCACCTTCCCTTCCAGACAGGTCGCCTTGGGGGCAGTGGTGGTCTTTACCATGCTGGGGCTCCTCAAATATGTGTTTCACACAAATCAACTCAAAACACTGTCGACTTTTCAAGTCAATTTTCCCATTCATTTCACTACAGGCTTGTTTTCGTGAATTTTTTTTTTTGACAGAAAGAAGTTTCAGTCTATTCGTAGGGAGCAGCACGTGCTGGGAACCGGGCCCAATGTCCCATATGAACATACATCAGTTTGTAACACCGGGGCCATTATCCGGCTTCGGCTGAGAAAACCTGAGAATAGAAAATTCTAATGCTGATGATACTAATGATGCCAGTGATGACAAAAAATGTAGCTATACATGCTGAGTCAGCCATACTGGACTCCTAATCCTGAACAACTCCAAGCCCTCCCTTACCAGGATATTGCAACTCTAGAACAAGACAAACCTATCCCCCCACTGCCATAGCTGAKCTCTCCTCACTACCCAGACTAACCCCACCCCATAGGTTGTCAAGGTAGCCMCTCCTGGTTCACCATTGGCTTGCTTTCCTCCCTCAGCAAACCCCAGCCCTCTCTACAAGGCCTCCCACCCCTGCCAATTACAGGTTACAGGGCTATGCCCCAGCTCCGAGCAGCGTTGTTCTGGCATCGGCAATCCAGGTTGTTTTCGTGAAATTATTGTGATAAATTTCACTTTTCAAAACTGCAAAAACATCAATGACGATCAGTCCAAACTGGTTTAACAAAGCATTTTATTACTGAACGATGCGGCACAACTCATATGACAAATTTTGCACAGACATGGCTGTTTTCCACAAATCATCACACACACACACACACACACACATTTATTCTCTCTTTTTGTGGTCGGATATGTCTAGTTGGTTTTGTTGATTATACACGGCCTAATCCTTTGCCCTGCTTTATAGATCATGGGCTGTTTGGATTGTTACGGGCGACCACGAGTTGGGGGGAATATATTTGTAGTGGGCCGGCGTGGAGGGCTTGTTTTTTTGGACCCTTAGCAGGGAGGGTTGGTGCATTCTTTCTAGAGGAGTCTTTTGTCTTAGGTAAGTTGTCTCTTATCTTCTTCCTCCTCTTCGGCACGGACGCGAGTGTGGAGTTTGAGATGAATGTCGGGAATGCCAATGCTGTTATATTTGTTTGTTTTCGATAAATGAGTGTTTGGTTTTGTGGGCCGATGCGGAAGGCTCTCCAAGTTTTTTCGGACCTTTGAGAGGGTCGGGTCGGTGCCTTCTTCCCTCCACGCCCTTACGGTTTGAAATATATATGAATACATATGTATGTGTGCAAGCGTGCCGCTTTGGCGGCAGACGGGTGCGTGGGCACTTGGCGCTGAACCACACAAACGTGGCCAACCTTGCATTTTTTATTATATTGCCTATCTATACTTTTTCGTTATGGATGGCTTGTGATGATTTGTGAAGCCATGTACTGAGGAACACAACAGATAATAAGAAAAATGGTTCCTATGATGACATGCATGGAGTCCAATAGCTAAAAAGAATGTAGAGCCATATATCCCATCAAAAATGGTAAAAGGAGCTTCTACATAGAGAATGAGAAGGAGAATCTGGGGTCTTTTAAAACAACACACACACACACACACACACACACACATACAATCCGTTTTATGTATGCCTATCCTTTTTTGTTTTTTTTTAATTTTTTTTCCAAGTACTTAATGTGTGGTCGAGTGAGCACCTTTAAGCAGTGCTCAATAGTAGGTCGTCTGTTGTTTGGAGTGCATGCAGAGTAGCTGCTCTGTTCATGAGGTCTGCGTGGGGCATAGGGTCCATGTGTGATGACACCGTTGGGGTGACTCCCTGGCGCAGTGGGTATTGGAAACCAACAGTCTGATGTGAATAGGTGATGTGCCGTTTTGCTCCGTGTTGTATGTGTCCACTGCCTTGTCTGCGCCCGGCCACTGCCTCGCTGGTTGTTGTGCTTGCTTCGCACGTTGTTCTTTGCAATCGCTGTTTCACTGTGCGGTGTGGCTGCAGTGAGGGTGTTCCCTTGCGTTCTGTCGTGTGCCTTGCTGGTTGTTGTGCTTGCTACGCATGATGTTCTTTGCAATCGCTCTGTTCACTGTGCGGTGTGGCTGCAGTGACGGTGTTCCCTTGTGTTTTGTCATGTTGCTGCCTCGCCTGTGTTCCTCAGTCCTTGCTTGTGTGCTGTACAGTGTGGCTGCTGTGTTGGTGTTGCCTTGTGTTTCACTGCGTTGTGCCGTGCTGCTCGTCTGCTTGCCGATGTCCATGTTTGCTTTCGGCGTCAGCGTTGTGCAGTCGTGTTCCCTCAACTACATTGCTTGGTGCTTCGCTGAGTTGTTGCCCGCAGCTATGTTCCGCTTGGGGACAGTCTGCCTTCAACAAGTGTCAAAGGGTCGATGACCCAAAGCATCAATACGGAGATTCCGCAGATTGTTGAGGGTTCAGCCCCCTGATAAGTTGGTGCAACTCCAAGGAAACAATCTTGTTATCATCAGCTTTTGTTTGTTTCGCTCGTGGTTTTCGTTTTTGATGATTTCTTTCAGCATACTTTTGTGTTTTCTTCCTGTAGCTGCTTTGCGTTGTTTGCTTGCCCACTCACCTTCCCCTTGCCCACTAGCGCGCACACACACACACACACACAGTCAGAGACGCACACAATCAAACACACACACAACCTCTTGATGAGTCGGTGAAAGTCCAACGAAACAGTCTGTTCGGCATACACAGTACAGTGAATATGACAACACCCACACACAGTCACACACACACACACACACACACACACACACACACACACACACAAGAGTCAGAGACACACACACAATCAAACACACACACATACACCCGTACATCCACAATGAAAAACCATACGAGGCACTATACAGGCTCTCCGTGAATGGGAGTAGTCTTTCTGTTTGCCGGGTCTGCGACGTTGCAATCAGTGCAAAGTACTGCTTTCCTGTGGGCATTTTAACAAACCCTTGATAAACCCTTCGTTAAAAAGTTGAAAATTTTCAAAATCCCTTATGAAATTTCTGGTCATCGCAGCTGTCTTTTTTTCTCACTTTCCAAGCTGAGTTCCTGGGCATGGCAACCATCTGTCTTTGTTTTTTGGGGAAACCTAGGGCGCAGTGAGGTGTTCAGTTTTAAATCCGTTTTCGGAACTTTTCGTAAATTTTCCTCCGAAGCAAGGAAAATCACAAACGTATCCAACACATTTTCAGGGTCGGGTGGGGATGTGTTGTATTCGAGGGATGCCTGAAGTGGATTTATAACTGAAAACTTGACTGCGCCATGGTTACCCCGGTTCTTTTTTTTTTTTTTTTTTTTTTTTTTTTTTTTTTCCACTCGATCCACAAATTCCACAGCCGCTCCGCTTTTCTGTACCACATTGACAAGTCCCGACCACATTACCTTATCAATGGTTCAACTGTTACATCCCTTCCACTCCCCCTCTCCCCCTCCCCCCTCCTCCCTCCCCACTCCACTCCCCTCCCCTTCCCCCTCTCTTTCCTTCTTTGATTTCCTTTTCTGCTCCCCATCCTTCCTTGCAACTTCCTCCTCACCTCACACTTGCCAACTACTGTGATGACATTTCAGATAGATTGCAGCGAAACCACGTGTGAGTGATCTCAACAACAATTCGTACTGAAACTGGCAATGACCTGTGCAAATGAGTGTTGCGTATCTCTGAAGAGTCTGAACCACTGGTTGCATTTGACAGCTATTTCCACTTCAATACGGCTGATCGAGGAACGATACGCCACTCATTTTATCTTTTTCTCTAAAATTTTCTTTCCTTTTTTCCCCTATCATCTCCTCGACACCAACATAATAATATGATACTATTCCCTCCTACTTTGCCGCGCTGTTGTCCGACCTTCCATGTGTTTCTGTGGTGTGAAGCTGCGGCGCCTAGTGAAGAGCCAGATCCTCAAGTACTACCTCGAGGATTACGACGATGAGGACAATTCTGCCACGCGTAAGATCGAGTTGGTGAATCCATCAGACACACAGGAGGACTACTTCTGAGGGCATACTCACATCAGGACGTTTTTTCTACTTATTTATGGATGCGCTTGCAGTCAGATACATCCAGGTCCGGGCATAAATGTGGTCCCGCGCATGTAAGATGGCATTCGTGTGAGAGGAGGCCATGAGACTCGGCAGCAGCCAGGCCGTGGAAAACTCTTTGGTGAATGGATTATTGCTGTTGTAATTAGAAAAAGATAAAAAGAAAAAAAACATTGCCATATCCATCTCGGATTTCCCCAGGATATGAACTCACCACCTGCTTATTGAGAGACACCAGTCAGCCGCATGGGCTCAATACAGTGCACAACACTCTGTGTCCAATGCTACTCCCCTATAAACAATATTAAACCACCAGTACTTTGGCCCATACATCGGCCGAGGGCGTTTGTTAACGCAGCGTGACCGATGGGCTTCGGGTACCAGACCACAATGGCTGGAGGCGCCAGCCAAACGAAAAACGAAAAACGAAAAACGAAAAACGAAAAACCAAAAACCAAAAACCAAAAACGAAAAACCAAAAACGAAAAACGAAAAACGAAAAACGAAATGATGTGGCAGCCGCTCGGGAAAACTTTACATGCCGGTCGTTGCCCGGGCTCGGCATCAATAGCTGGGCCAAGCACTGGTGGTTTAAGCATCCAAACTGTTCTGCATCTTCTGCACAACACTATGCGAAGTGCCACTTTTCTCTCAATTTCACCTTTCACTACCTACCTACTGCTACTCCTAAGCCCATACAAAAGATTAAAAAAAATGTGCTACTCTCTGATAAACAATATTAAACATCCAAACTGTTCTGAGTCTGGGGGGAACATGGACAACAGCACAGCAACTGTGACCGGTCCTCAGGCGCATTAAAAACAGCTAGGCAAAACTCGACCAACTGCAGGCTGCAGTACCAAGCTGGGTAGGGGCTCTAAAAAATGGCCTGCAATTAAGGAAGGATGACTGGGTTTCCGACAACGACTTCAACCCGATCCCCATGGTCATTTATAGAGTGGTTAATGTGGCTGTGGGAGCAACAAAATTGCAGGCATACGAACCGATCATGCCAGGGGCCAAGTGGACTGGTCTGAGAAGGAATCCTGACCTTGACTGCCAGCACCCCAACGACACTCTTACCAGAATCCGAGTTGTGGGAGATGACGACACAGGTTATTTTGATTTTGAGATGACCTCCCCCATTTGCGCCCCCCCTTTCGATCCTAACGAGTGGGAATGGACTGGACATAAACCTACCCCGCTTTGGCAGTATACGGTAAAGAACGGGTATAAACAGGCCCACCACCTCCACCCATCAACCTCGGTCGTTCGCAACGGATGGACCCATGATTCAGCGTTGGAAGAAGCTAAGCTGAGAGAGATTCCTTGGGCCTCTTATTCGCACATAATGCCTACCTCTCACCGGGCTCTTCAGTGACAGATCATACACCGATGTCTCCCGACCCCGGACTGATTAACGGCACGCTTGAATCTCAAACAAAAAGGGGTGTTGTCCCGATCTGCACCTACTGCAGGCACTCCTCATCACAACGGCGCCGAGCAGATCTGGAGCACTGTCTGTTGGCTTGCCCCATGGCTCTCCAAGTCTGGTGATGGTGGGATGCACTGTGGTGTAAGCTCTCAGGCACCCCCTTCCAATGTGATATTGGCCTTATACTGTTGGGAAGACAAACAGACTACCCATCCACCCGGTCTGCTTTTCAACGAAACCTGTTCAAGCATACCTGCCTGGCCGTACTCATGGTTACCTGGAGAACACGATGTTATACCGAGCGCCAAGAGTTCACCTTTGGCCTCCGTGAAGCAGAGATCGGGAAGCACATTAGGGCTAACATAGTAAAGGCGAATAAGAAGCTGCTCACTGCGCTGCCTGCAATAGCAGGTCAATTGGGGAAGCGGCATGCTATCTCAGAAGTCAAGGACCTCTGTCTTGACCCCCAGAGGAAGATGGCAGATATACACGATGATGGGACATTGATATGGACGAACTGGCTTGCCAAAGAAAAGCAGTGGCAGTTGAGGCCGCTTGATTGCTTCCATACCCCGCTGCCGGGCAGGATGCACATTGATAGTGGATCGTGCACCCGTAGGAGGAGGAACTCCTCAGTCTTGCACCCAACCTTCCATCTCTCCCTCCCAACCCCAGCCTCCACTCCCCACCCCACCTCCACCGTCGTACCCGTATCCTCTCTCTTCTTCACCTCCCTTCCCCCCGACTGCTTATCCACCCACCCCCTCGTGGCCTTCTCCAATCTCGCAACCTCCCCTCCCTCTCTAGCCCACCCCGGCCCCCCCCTCCCCCTACCCTTGCTGGCCCGACCCCCCTAACCTTGTCATCTCCCCTTCCCGTGGACCCCCCATCACCTACTTCCCCACCTCCCTCTCACCACAAATGGTGTTCCGCCCCAACATTGGTATTCTACCCACGGCCCCGTGACCAAGGTCCGAGTCAGCAGGCCATGCACGATGGACAGGCAATAACAGTCCTCCACAATGGGTGACCACTCCGGCTATGACAATAGCAGCTATGAAGATCCCCAGCGTTGTCACATTCAGCAATAGGATGACATGCAGGAGGGTGAGCTGTCCAAGATGACAACCGAGGACCAGGGCTACACGACGGCAGACAAGAAAGGGCCCATTCCCCCCAGCTGGAACAGGGGCAGCCAGTGGGGGGCGAGGCCCACCCTTCGATTCTGCAAGCAACTTATAACAGCCTAGCTCCCGCACAGCTCGGGGGGAACAGGCAACAGGCAACATTAAGGATAGGAAATCCTGAGTACATGAGTCAGTCTGATCACTGTGAGTCATGGGAATGTCTTGTAATATATGGGACGCTGGACCCGGTTTCCAGCAGGTGCTGCTCCCGACCAATAGATGGAGCCTTCAACCGCGGAGCCACTTAGGGAGGCTGCTCGTACCACCTCCCCAAGTGGTGTCCACGACTTGAAGTTAAAAATATATATGTGCAGTACGGGATTCCTGGGATGAGCATCGCTACAGAATCAAAATGGCTGGCGCGGCCAGCCAAAAAAAAAAAAAAGGGAAGTGCACCTGTGCCGTTTTTTCTTCTTTTTCCAGAGCGCATGACAAGTCTGCCTCGGCGAAAAGAGGTTCGGAGGTAGTGGTGGTTAGCTCCACATTCCGCTTTGCGATTCGAGACAACTGGTGGAGTGGCAAAATTAGAAAATGTGTCAAATTGCCCCCGCCTGCGCCTGCCGGTCGTCACCCCCCATCTGGGTGTAGCTCAGTTGGTAAGGCGTTCAAGCGGCACTCATGAGGTCATGGGTTCAATTCCCATTGCCCCCACGATAGTGCCTGTGGCATGCTTGGCGTCTTACCTTCGAGGTAGTCAGTTGGTAAGCAAGTGCGTGGTAGCTCAGTGGGTAGAGCTCCGGGTTTGCAACGAGGAGGTTGCGGGTTCGACTTTGTCGGCCCACAATTTCCCCCGAGCACGATTGGTTGGTGTAGGTTGCACCCCTCTCACTTGTCCCGAGCCTGGCGTAGCGGCCTTACAGTCTAACGACCTCAATAGCTCAGTGGATAGCGCTCTGATATTGTAATCCGGAGGTCCCGGGTTCAACTCCAAACTATGCTCAGCCGTCATATGAGCTAAGGGATGATTCTCTGGATGGCTTTGGGTGCGGACGTGTGGCTTTCATATGGGAAAGCCTTTGGTAGGATGAATGCTGCTCTCTTGGGTCGGGGGGTGGCAAGGGGGGTTAGGGGTGCATGGCGATACCGTGGCAGTCCGATGGTAGGGAAGGGCTGCCTTGTAGGGAAACCAATGTCGAATCAAGGGGTGTGTCCTACTCTCGTTGGTTGTTGACCCATTCAGGTGAGTGAGTTGGCAGCGGTTGGTCGAGGGTAGTTGATGACGGACGATGTCTCCCCCAATACCACTGGTCGATTCTCCCTAGCGAATAAACAAACATAAGCAAGGCTCATCAATAGTGGAAAGCAACCACATATGCCCATATATATAAGTACAGGCCACGACATAACAACCAATGTATCTAACAACCAACAAGTAGTCATATGAACCACGCTGTGCCAGGTTGGTACTTATAAAACTACCAGTACTACCTTAAGTCGTGCTCGTATACAAGCCACAATTTTAGGAAACATACGGGCCATTACACGAGAGCCCACATTAATCCGACTAGAAAAACGATTTCTCGCTCGATTCTCGACGAAATCGAGCGAGCTAGGGTGTTATTTGGGGGGGTTTGCTATATTGCGACTTGAATGACGATGACTGTTTAGCCAACAGGGCAACGCAACACAGAAGAGGCACAATGCGGAGGGGTGGTAAAAGCAGGCTATGAAAGAAATGAGAAAAATGATTTTTCACTCGATTCTCGACGGAATCGAGCGAGTTAGTGTTATTTGGGGGGGTTTGCTATATTGCGACTTGAATGACGACGACTGTTTAGCCAACAGGGCAACGCAATGGGAGATGGGAAAAAAAAAAGGTCCGTGAAAGAGTCGAGGGTGACGATGAAGTAAGAAAAAAAAGTAAAAATTATGTATCTTGCTCATTCACAAATGAAATTGAGTTTATGAAGAGTCCAAGAGGAAGTTATGAGGAGCTCGGGATCCAATAATCATGTTAGTTTTGTGAAATAGGCAGTAGTTTGGCCGGTATGTCCTGTAGGGACTGCGCCAGGAAAAAGGGGGAAATGTATCTGGCCGAATTTTAGTAGAAGATCCATTTTTAGTAGTAAGAGGCATGGCTGCAACTCATCGTGGCCACTGATAGCAGAATAGCGAGGCTCATACGTAATCCTTGTGGTGTTGAGGTGTGCTCCCATCCGCCCCGGAGATCGTGACCCCGTTTTAAGTTGTTGCACGTGGTTGTAGCTTCTTCCTCGCACACTGCCGATTCATCTCGATCGCAGTCGTTCCCTTTGCTCGTGTTTTCTATCCCGGATGGTGGCGAGAGAGAGAGAGGGCACCGAAGGCCTACTGCAGCAAAACTGGCAAGGCAAGGTGAACTGAAAGTTGAAGAACTACGTCAGACTGAACGCTAAGGCAGTGGGGGAGGCGAGGAGGAAAGAGGGGGTCTGCATACGTATGATTGGTGGTGACGAAAGTATGCTCTCGTTGACATTCAAATTCGGAGCCTCGATTTTGGGTTAATAAAGTGATTCGTTTGCTCGATTTTGATAACGGAGCGGACTTCAGCCTGCTGAATAGCTACTCAAAGACCTTTCCTAGTGACGGGCTTCGTAAAAAGACTGATGAACGACTAACCAACGAAGAGAAATTGATTGACAGACAAGAGTTCTATCTTGATTCTACGGGTGAAGTCATTGTTATTGTTAACTGCAGCGAACCAGAATTGTGGTTCCCTCGCCCAGTTCTGCTACTGTGTTCAACAATAGAAAGCTTGGTTGTAACAACGCATATGCTACAAGTTAACGCAGGCATTTGAAGGGAAGGACAGACTGTAATACTGGCCAAAGGCAGTAGGAGTATTCCTACCTACCTGAGTTGCGGAGGGAGGTGGCGACTGCTACCCTACGGCGATTGTCACACTCAACGGCGACAGGCTACTGTTGGTCTCCGTCCACGGTCGGTGTTGGTACATAGTAGACCGCCGTGCTGATCGCTGCCTGTAGCAGAGCAAGTACGACATTATGGCTTATTGTATTTTGTGTTGCGCACTATCTTAGGTGTTTGTGCACAACTGTTGGGCATGCTAAATATACTAAGGCCGTTGCGAATGCGCGTGAACTTCGAGTAGAGCACAAGGGGGAATATTACTACAAATTGGAAGGTTGTCAAAGAGTCAACAGTTAAAAGTTGAAAGTTGACTTCGGTTTGACCAAAAGCTACTATATATTTTAACTACCATTGCCAGGCCCTCAGACGCAGGAAAATTTCGAGACCCTCTCCCGCGAGTTGAGTCTATCCCTCTCTTATGTTTTGAGCATCTGCAATCCCTTACCTTTTGTCCTTACTCTCGGTTTAATCCTGTTCAAAGAGGAAGGCGGCAAGTTGGATTGCAACCCCTAGGATCGCATAAAAACTCTGTGGGGAGTCTGCCCACCGATTGCGGGAGCTCTGCCGAAACTCGGGAGGAGTTCTTCAGGCATGGAACTGAAAGGTAAACGTTTCACTCTCCTTCTATAGACCCAATGATAACCCCTATCGATATTTCTGGTTATATTTTGACTGAGTATACTGCGGGCATCCCTACTTTGAATTTCAGTTTGACCTTCAAAACATAAACCAAACTAAATAAAGGAGTGATTGCATAACTTCAATTTCAACTTTCATGTTTGACTGAAAGCAGATTGTGGAAAAGGGTTACATATGGGGGAAGGATGGGTAAAAGGCATATTGTTTACGTTGACTGGGTCAACCAAAGGCTGAAAGATTGTTCATAAAATTAGAGGACTCAGTGCTATGTTTATTATTGATTGCCTGAAGAACCAAACAGGTTCTGAAATTGGGTGGTCTGATTGCTTCGACTTGCGAGGGCTGCTTGCGTTTGACTTTCATGGACCAAGCATTTTTTCATACGATTGGATGGCCTGGTCGCCTTGTTTTATTTGGGGTTTCTAATGTTTATTAGTTTCTCCTTGTTTTATTCTAAGGTTAAGGACTGGCCAGGTTCCCATAAGATTGGGAGGTATGGTCTGGAGTCGTGCACATGCTGAAACCAGAAGGTCAAATTTATTTATTATTTATACTATCTTACTTATGAACAGATTAGTCAAACATTTTTCCATAAGATTGGATGGTCCTATAGCTTATCACCATCTAAAAAAAATATAAATTAAGTGTAAAATTGTGGTAAGAAGCGGCAGACTGAACCTGAAAAAACTAAAGGCAGACAATTATACATAATTTGAATACTTAAACAATTCATGGCGACTAGGTTGAACAACCTAGTCATATGCCCCAAAAAGAGAAAAGTTATAGTGCCTTGTGTTTGTGTATATCTAATGACTGAGTTAGACAGGTTCCCATAAGATTAGGTGGTCTAGTTATACGCCTTAAGTTGGGGTATAAGGGACAAATCATTGAAGGACTATGAACTATTGTTTGACAAGATTAGGTGAGACTTACCTTCGTGGTTTGACCTGCATGTGGCTGAGTGAGGTCGCTACTTAGTCTGAGTTTCAATTTGACAGGTAGTTGCTTTAGTTGCTCGCAACGTGCTAGATTCATAGGAGTAACTTCAATTCCTACATTTTCAGAGCTAAATTCTTTTACTTAGATAAATATTTGCATTTTATGAGATGATTTGTTATACTTAGCTTATAATAAATTTTGGTAAGTTACTTTCTCTATGGAAAGTGTTGCCGAAATTTCTGCAAATCCAAGGAGTTAGTTAAAATTTGAGTTTTCAAAGTTCAACTTGTCTAGTTTTTATATTAGTCAAAATTTGAGTTTTTAAAGTTCAACTTGTCCAATTTTAATATATGGCTTAGAAAAAACAAGAAAGTCTCATTTTCTGAAGAGGGTGCTGCCCAAATTTTTGCTAATTCAAGGAATTGGACAAAACTTGAGAGAAATTATATTTTAACAGGTGGCGATTCTATTTGAGATGATATAAATTTTGAAAAGATACTTGTCCTACGAAAAACACTATCGGAACTTTTCTAGCTTAAAGGAGAGAAATTATATTTTAACAGATGGCGATTCTAGTGATCCACCCTGTATAGGGGAGATTCTGCCGTAGGTCTACCTTACTTTGGGCACTAGCTTCGAGGTAGGCTTAAACTTACCTTGCAGGATAACCTTAAGTGAGAATGTGCTATGGAGGTTCATCCGTCATACGTTAATAGTCTAGTCTTGGAGATTGGCATGTCTTGTGTTACATGTCCTCTTAATTTAATTCGATTCAAAATTTGAACTACTCTCAGTTTGAACCTACGAGGATTATCTTCTGTTATCACTGATAACAAGTCGGTTATAGATTCGTCGGCTTAGGATTCAACTCCAATCCACTATAGCCACTAAACCTAAAAGCTTCAGCCCCGTGGTTTGAATTGTTTCGTTGAGTTTTTACCCGAACTTTATTGAATGGTCATTTTACAAAGGTACTGAGTACTTTATTACTTTAAGGGTGCGCTAAGGTTGAGGTTCGTGTAGCTAAAGCAGGGGGTATGAGCACAAAGAATAGTTCAATCCAGAAGAGGGCGTGGTTCTCAACCGCACTTACGATTGTCTAGCGTTTCCCTCAAGATGTGTCAAATGCGACCCTCGAGATTATCGAGGACCGCATGATTTTGGGTACTATATAATATGCCATCATTGCGACTGCATGCATAAGCGTGCATTTCGAGTCAATATGAGCTGGCTCTGCATCCGCACGATTTGACGCTAAGTCTCGCGCGCGTCGCCTATCCTATTTCCGCATCGAAAGGTTATGGGATGACTACTGAAAGGACTAAGAATGTTTTGTTGTGTTGTTTGTTTTGTGTCATTTCTTTCTTATATGCGTGTGTGTTTTATTTTTCATGTTTTTTAGAGTGGTGTGACGCATGGTGAGTGAGATACGTCCTACCTTCTTCCCCCGAATACAACGTACGATCATTATAATTGTATTTGGGGCATATTTCAATTTAAACACAACTATAAATGATTGTACGTTGTATTCGAGAGAAAGAAGGTGGTCAACCGATGATGAATCGAGCTTGGGAATTCAGCCTCCCAGTGCGTCGGTTGGCGTGCGGTTCTGGTAGAGGCGTGAAACCGCGCATGCCCCCTATGCTACAGCGAACGAGAAACACCATCGATTGGTCTACCTCTGCGATTACAACTAATTTAACTTTTGTACTGTGGACTCGTAGCTCGACAAGGATACACCCACCGAAGGGAGGTGACAACTCTCCCAGGTGGAGGTAAGTTGTACCTCGCGTTGGCCCTGTCCTGTCGTAGGGGCTCACGAGAGGTATGGCTGGCACACTCGGCCGGACCAGCTTGCGGAAGCTCCATGTGTATCACGACGAGGATTAGACCAACTCCTGCGTGACGCGGCCGAGAGGTTCCCGCCCTGCGCGGGATCGATGCCCTCAATACCGTGAATAATGTGGCAAGGCTTAAAGCACCAGTACACGTGCACCTGGACCATAGGCCTCACAACTCAAATTCTGAAGGCACGAAACAAAAACCCGACTGCGAATTGCATGTGTCAGTAGCGGGCCCAACGTTTTACATTTGGGCCTCATTTTGTTTTGAGGCGACAAGTTTCGGACTGCAAGGCTGGGGCCGTGTACCCGCGGTTTAAGCCTTGGGGAACATGTGCGAAATGGCAGGTATACCGTCAGCTAGAAGGTGGAAAGATATACCCTTCGTCGTTTTCACACTCGGTGAAATAGTGTGGCGATGCCCTTGCCCTCAACGATTTGGTCAATGGCATCATTTCTCTCTCAGTGGTTGTTCAAACTGGAAGTCTTTCTGGCCATACTGAAATTTTTGTAAGAGATTTCCAAATTCCACAAAGAACGTTCACAGACATCAGGTAATGCCTACTTCTGTACTCGAAACTACTTACATGGGCGTAATGCTTACTTATGTACTCAAATGCGCTATCGCCCAGGTCCCCCAGGTCATTGTGTACGACTGATTGCCCCAACAAGGACCAAGGAATGGCCTAACTTAAAAAAAAAAACAAAAAATCCAAAAATCCAAACAACTTTTGCCACAGATTCACAACGGAATTCTATTTGAATTTTAAAATAGAAAAATATTTTCTTTCTTTTATACAAGTTAGTTGCCTGAAAGGAGTATACGCATGTTTACCCCACTTATAGCTTAGTAGGATTAAATCTACCAACTAAGCTTTACCCCCAGAATCCAAATAGGCTTAGTAGGATTTGAACCTACAGTTTCTTTTTATTTTGTGTCTCGGCCAAGTCCTAACATATTACTTCGAATTGCACAAAAAAGAAGGAAAAAAAAATGGCAAATGATATAGCTGTTCTTTTTTTTAAGTTTATATCAAAAAAATGACCCAGTCCATACCTTGAACATTGTGTTGGTCCTTGGTCTGCACCCGATGGTTTTGGGGGGCGACTGGAAGAGGAATCGAACTAACACATCAAACAGCTGACCTTAGCCAGTCCAGCAGCTGAAGCTACCCCTGGCAAGGGGAATAAACGATCAGGACGATCCCCTCCATTTATGATCATGTACTCTCTGTGGACTTGAATTCATGGAGATATGATCTGGGTTCTTTTGCAGTCTTTGTGTGACTCTCTCCTACTTTCTATGCGTGTCTCTTCTGCTTTCTGCTCATTGACTCTTACTGGATTGTTTGCTGTGACCAACTCTGACAATGGGTAATCGTTCAAAATCTTCAGCAGATGATGCACTGATCGTTCAGCATTACCCGCCATACACATTCAGATGAATGTGGATGGATTCTCTCTCTCTCTCTCTCTCTCTCAAATCTCCCATGCATAGACAACAACTCGTGACTAGAAAAACACAAGGGTACCCCCACAACTGCCCCCTCCTCGCTGAACGAGAAGTGCACGTGAAGAAAACATATTTTACAGTAATGCATACATCGCAAATCTCAAGATTTTCAGGTAGATGAGATCAGAGTCATCAGACTCGATTGCATTTCCAAAAAAGTCAAAACAGAAGAATCTTGGCCAATCTTTTTGTTGATGAGCAACATGCAGCAATCAGTTCTAGAAACTGCCCAGTGAACAGCATATTCTTCGAGCAGTCCTGAAACTGGCAAACCTCTACACTCCCCAAACACGAAAAAATTATCACATAGATTCTGAATGAGGAGGGTCTTGCTGCGACTCCCATCTTTCAAGCAGCAGCCAATGGCTAGGCCTGCAGTGCCTGCCTACCGCATAAGATTGAAACTACCAGCCACAGAGAACCTTCCACTATGCTAGGCAAACAAAGATTGTGCATGTAGGGACCTCGCAGCTTCAAAACACAACAGTTTCAAGCAGGCCCTTTTCGCCCAACCAGCTAAGGTTGGGTGCAATGAACCAGAAAGGCTTTCGCAGATCCTATCTACAAACATCCCATTGAAGTTGCTTTGTTTGGTTCCCAAAGTCAAATTCAGGGGCAATAACGAACCCATGGCGATCAATTTCCCCCCCCCACAAAAAAACAGTTGCAAATTCACATCCGGCACGTACGACGATCGATTCTACCCCCCTCAGTTTTGCAGTCCTCGACTTTGCAAAGTAAACCAAACAGAATTACTGCACATGTAAAAGCAGAGCATGTTGACGTCGACAATTTGAAGATATTGCACACTCGAATTAAGCAATGCCTTTTTTTCCTCCCGGAGTGACCTTTTGTGTATTGGCCAACAATTTGTAATACCATTCACGTTAGCTCAGCGTGATCAATCCGCTTGTCCTCCTCATCAGGATAGTACTCAACTTGAATCACAGATGCTGCTGGGTCTCCCTATTCGCTGTCGCCCCAGCCTTCCATCCACACTCCAGATTCACATATCCGTCCATGGCAGGGGCATTCATCTTCCTGCTGGCATGAGACAGGTAACGCACTATCTGGATCTGACACAGATGTATGGCCACGAGATAAGAAACTCTTATCTGCATTCCGACCAAGAACATCCTAGATCTCCCAAAGTCCACACGAATTAGGTAGCAGTTTACGTGCAGACACCTTCAATGTGCAATCTCAATCACTCTCCCATACCATGTCTCCCTCCTTCAAGATATTAAGAGGATAATATAGAGCTTTTTGGCCTGATCAGCAACCGCCGCATGCACCTGCTACATATGCCCGATAGCTCGTTGGAGTTCTTCAGAACACCGTTTGGTGAACGCCAGCATTCCGGGACGTTGCCTGCACTCCTTTGCGGCTCCCCTGGCGGGCCTGAATCATATTATTCAGTTATTGTGGTCGCCTGAATCATATTATTCAGTTATTGTGGTCTTCACATGGTCGGTCGATGCCGTAAACGATGAGTGGTGGTCCCACAAACATGTGAGAGTGTTCCATCCTTGGTGCTGTTCAGCAGGTGTATGGCCCCACAAACACGTGAGTGTTCCATCCTTGGTGCTGTTCAGCAGGTCTTTGCATGGTTGCAATTCTGTACGCAGAACTGCCATCCGCACCCACACAACTGATGTCACAGTGTCTGCTATGCAACCCTCTGTTCATTCGCTCCGTCCGCCCATCATTCTTTTTGTGCTGGGCTCCACTTACGCACAGTTCCCTTTCTTTCTTCCCCCCCCCTTATACTGAGTCAGGTGCAGCTAACAACTTTAATCCGACTTTCTCACTTTTGAGTCCTATGTCCCTGTCACTGACAATTTCTCAAGGACAAGCAATCTCCTGCATGGAGGCATGCGTCAGGCCTCGCTCCACTACTCACCACATTCACAAAAGATAAACTGTTGTGATGACTCTGTCCATGTTCTGTCCAAACATTCATTCTCACTTTAAACATTTGGTAAGTAGGAGAGCGAGGCCCCATACTTCTTCATATGTATCCGCCACAATCTTACTCGAGGAGAAAAACTTCGTTGTGAGGTGGAGAATATGCCTCACATAATTGAAAATTGAAGTTGCACTCCTGTGGCTGCAGTACACCGAGTTCTTTCGATTCTGAGGTAATTGGGTGGAAACACGGAGAGAAGAGAATTCATAAATGATGCGTGCATCCATGCTGTTGCTAATACAAGCACCCATGCAGACCAAAACTTACTACTCATCCTTCGCCTCGCATGGTATTAAACCAGCCGGTACACTGCCCCAGCGTTGCTGAAAATGCAAATCGGAGGCCTGGCCTACCCAACCAGATGGCCGGTCGCGTCAGCGAAAAAAGAAAGAAACTTCCCCGCTGGCAGTTCGGACAACCTTGGGGCGCAGTACGGCATGTCCAGGTCCGGGCGTACTTTCGGTTTAAGCTCTTGCAGATAGTTTTTGTCACCACAAGCACAACTCGGAGGCCGCGGGCAGCCAGGCCCGTAGCTGAATAAAAAATTGGCAGCCTCCGAAGTGGTGCGGTTTTCATGTGTATGGCCAGCTTAAACCACCAGTACATTGGTCTTTCTGTGTCTGCATCTCTCAAGAATTTTCAACGAGGTAGAAACCTGAAATGCCTGTAATTTGAAAAAAGAAGAAGAGAAAAAAGCCTGTACAGCACAGATACAGACTTTCCAGGCGTCAGTTTGTGGCAGGTCTTGCAAAGAAGAAAGGTCCTCCTTAGTTGTCCGGTCAGGCCCTGGCAGGCATTTCTGCTGATGGGGATCATCTACCCCTTGCGTCCCTTTTACGGGGCATCATAAAGGGTAGTTGCTACAATTGCTCATGGCCCTGCTGCACCGGCATAGGAAACTAGCGTTCTGATGCGGTGCACGGGTAGGGGTGATGTCGGTCGAGAGTCGTAGTCCTGTTACATGTATCACAACCCATCGATCAAATCTCAACAACCGAGCCTGATGCGTGTGGCAGGAGTTACACAGAGTCAGCAAAGGAGGGTACGCTTGCGATGCAGCATTGTGGCTAACCCTGATGCATAGTCATATCAGTCGTGCGATGCATTTCTCCACCCATTCATTAATTCTCACAAATGTTGGCAACCCATCGATCAAGATAACATGGGCCCAAAGAGCCCGACTCGAGAACCAAGGGTAGCAAATTGTTTGAGACTCCACAAATGTTGGCAGCCACGTCTTAAGCACTCGTTCCCACACACGCGCGAGATGACAAAAATCGGCATGGACGGACTCCTTCGCTTGCTGGGAGGATCTTCACAAAGGCCAAGAGCACACTGTTATCTTCTTCAAGTCTGAGATCAAGCACTTCAGCCACACCCCCAAAGTTACAGCTCACTACGATTCTAAGCGTCACGGATTGAACACATTCACAAGAGTGCTTATACGTACAAATCAGGGGTTCACCATGCAATGCCATTATTGCTAAACCGGGCATGGCCTCACCAACCTGCAGGAAGGCGCACGGCCCAAGTTTGCGCACCGGTCTTGCTACGGTCGTTGACCTCCTCCACAAACTCTCACCTTCACAACGCTGGAGTACCAACAAAACCATCTTGCTACGCTCGTTGACCTCCTCCACAAACCCTCACCTTGACAACGCTAGAGTGCCAACAAAACCACATGAATTTGGGTGACCCGAATGCCAGAATAACAGACTGTCAAACTTGCCTCCTCATGTAGGAGGCAGGTAACATCAACATCATTGCACCCTCCATCATCAAATGCCCTGCTGCCTTGCTGCCTATCCGCAGCCCGTGCCTTCTGTGTCCTTTGCGGGCGCACCTTGCAGCTCGGTTGCCAGGTGTTGCGGATTGTGGATTTAGTGAAATATTTTTTTAACATCTTCAATGATTCTTTTAGGTATTTGGGGCATCTTTTTAAATAGAAAGAATATCCTTATTATCTTAATGTAAATTGAGTCAATGTTAGTGCTTCGCCGCATGGTTTCTGTGCTGCTCGTATGCTCGCCTTGTCCTCCCTCGCAGTTTGATTGCCTTGTTGGTGTTGCCTTGTGCTTCACTGCGTGGTTGCCACGCTGAGCATCCGCTTGCCATGTTGATCCGTGGTGCTTGCTTTGTTAATGTCACCTTCTATAACCCAAGTCGCTCTCTAGAATGTTCGGTCTAACTAGAGTATTGCACGCATCGCGTGAGAGCAGTCGCATTGCCTCTGCAGCGTTGTCTGGTGCTTCGCTGGGTTGCTGCCCGCTGCTGTGTTCTATCTAGGGACAGTCTGCCTTACCCAGGGGGCAAAGGGTTCATTCATGACCCAAATCATCAAATGTGGAGATTCCTCAGATTGTCAAGGGTTCAGCCTCCTGACGACTCGGCGCATCTCCTACAAAACAATCTTGTTATCATCACATTTAATAAAGTCCTTAGTGTTTTTCGCTTTTTTGGTTTTGGAAGTTGGAACGTCATTTTTTTTTGCTTGCTGTTCTTTTGCCTTGCTATTTTTTGGCTCACTGCACACATCGCGCAGAAGGCGGGATTATGGTTTTTGAAGCCGCTTGACCGCCCTAGGGCTCCTGCTTGCCTTGTTGAGACCTCGTTTTTCTGCCTAGGCAGCACTCCAAACGTGCAAAAGGCGGGATTATGGTCACATTCCTCCTCTCCAACGCCATCCGACCCACTCTTGAAATATATTCTCCGGCAATCAACCTGCAAGGCAATTCAATACAGTGTCATCCTGTTCCTCTGCAGTGCGATGGACAAACGTCTATCTACAGCGAGACTCGGATGCTGGCGCACCACACAAGTCCCAGAACAAAGGAAAAAAGCCAAAAGTCTGATGAATGTGACAGTTTCAGTGCACAATTCGGCATAAAACCTCTTCCAATGAACCACGTGTACATACTGTATTCCTAGCTGGCAGCGCGGAGGCGCCCTCGTACTTGCATCACTAGGCATTTCTCCTCAGTTCAGATCTCCTAGGTCAATGGTTCCTCAAGCCTCGCATGAACGCGTGGTAGGACAAGGCTGAACGGATATCATCATAGGAGATTATAATGCTTGCTTATAAAAGCCCGCACAAGTCTGGGTGCTTCCAGTAAATACCCCCCCCCGGGCCAGCAAGTGCATCCCGGAAAACGAGTTATGGTTTGGACAGAGAACGGCCAAAGCACCCCCCAGCCCCCCCCTCTGTATTGCGGCTAGAGCTGCAAGGGTGGCTGTACCTTGGCCTTGTCTGCCTCACTCTTGTCTCTTCTTGCTGGCTTGCTGGTGTGGACTGACGCCCCCCAAAATAGACGTGGAATGTGCTTGGTGTAAAAAAAAAAAAAAAAAAAGACAGGCTCTTCCGAAACCGTCGAAGTTCAAACCTTCATTTGAAGTTTTACAACAAACAAACCAAGCAACAACGTCCCTCTGATGAAAACTGCAAAAACACAGTGCTGCACATGATCACTGCATCAATGGCCGGCAACAGGAAATACGAACGGTGCTGCACATGCATCAATGGCCGGCAACAGGAAATACGAACACATCACATATCACACATCAGATACGAGCGGAAAAGCATGGGATGAATATTTATTTTCAGAGCCTCAAGATCCGAAGATCATCGTCTGCCATGACAGCAATTGCATGAAGAGACCTCCCGTGCAAAGAGATTCCATCATTGTAGTGTGGTGCCGAACACGCTTACCCAAATCCCGACAGTAATGACCCGCCAATTAATACACCACCCTCTGATGATAGGCCATTACATTGGCAGCCCCTTACAATTGGGACACCCCCAGTTCATGATTTCAAAAAGAAAACACCTGATGATAATGCACAATACCTCTCACCCTTCACTTGGTTCCTTTCGGCCTCGGTCCACCGCTCGTCAACGGTGCGAAAATGGGAATTACTGCACCTCAATTGTTGTCTTTCATGCAAATGAGTGGCCAAGCGAGGCCCTTTTTCTCAGCTCCGCTGACCACCTGTCCCAATAGAACACCCCGTTGTTATAGCCATATCTGGAGTGAAAATTGCACCAAAAACAGCTAGAGTGACCAGGGGTTCGATTCGGCTGAAGAAGGTAGGGACACATTTCATGCCGCTACACCAACCCAACAAACTGATGCCAAACGCACACATTCCATACACAGGTCCCACCCGCAATTCGCAAGCATTAGCCACTCAGACCCTTAGATTCCGCCATCATGGTTTTTGCGCTCAGACGGCTATGTGATATGGTTCTCATCGTCGCGGCAGGCAACCCTACGCCCCCACCAGTGTTAGTGATGCTGATAAGAGCAGAGACCACTAGCACGTGGGGAGAGGCTCCATCTATTGGTGGGGAGGCAACCCTACCGTCTTCACCCGAATAGAACGCCCAGTCATTATAGCCGTATCTGGTACAATTTCGAGTCCAGATACAGCTATAATGACCGGGCGTTCTATTCGGGCAAAGACGGTAGTCTGAAACCAACGAGGAACAACCGGTTATACTGGTTATTCATGACAACAACAGGTTATACTGGTTATTCATGACGACATCTACCGAACCACGAACCATCAGACAAATCAGTCACACCATGTATGCTTCTCGTCGTCACAGGAGACGAGTTAAGTAAACGCTCGTCAACCTCGACGATTGAAGTCTCTTCCCTCGTCACACAGAGTCGTCGGCCTCGTTCTGTAATGACCTGGAGGGCATACGTACAATAAGACAACAACATTTGTGACCACAACTAAACAGCTGATATATCGACAATTCTTTCCATTTAAGCAGGAAATCGCAGTCGTCCAACAGAGTGCTAAAAACTGTTCCGACAAATTTACAGATTAGAGATTGTAGGAGGAAACCAGCGCCTCCCAGACTCCGAATCTACCTTCGGCAACTCCACAGGGAACTTGCCTCCACAGGGAACTTTACCTTAACACTGGAGCGCTCACAAACGACACCATGCTGCAACAGAAATCATGCTACTCTACCGAAACCTCATTCATGACAAGAATGCAATATAACTACAATCCTGCAAGCTTCCCTTGACCGACACATGGCTCTGTCTGAGAGTCGGGGGTGAGGAGACCTTCGGAAAAGGAGCCGGATTGGCAGCTTGAACTAGATCCGGTCAGGAGGGAGGGAGGTTGAGGGCTGCTGATCCTGCAAGATTCCCCTGACACTGACACTGACCTGTCCTTCAGACGCTATGCAGCCAAGTCAGGCTTCGGGTACATGTAAGGGAACATTACAATCTACGCGTGCAAACGGGGGAGTGTCACCTGGCAACCGTTGGAAGGGGAGAGGAGGACATAACGGAACCACCAATCATGATGAATGATATGGCAGTTCGTCCTTCAAACAAAGTGCGGAGCAAGCAATTGCCAGGTAGTACAGACATGAGCTGTGACTCAGGTACATACATCGCGACGAAATCACCGCAAAACAAAACAGATGGCCAGAAGAACATAGCTTATCTCACAGATTATACAGGACAAAGATAATCAGACCCTGCGGGTTGCTTATCCCTCGGAGACATTCCGATCCGCTGCCATACGCGTTGAGAAAGCCTCCAACTTTTCACACGGGGGCCACACTTGCGGGCAGCTTCACATAAGTGGAGAGCATCGCCACCAAGGGGATCCTTTGACATTCTGTATTCCTTCTTGGGATGGGATATCTTCCACGAAGAAAAGCAGTTAAAAAATAGAGTAGAAACGTTTCTAGTCGGATGAATTTGGGCGCTGAAGTAGTGGCCCATACCTTTCCTAAAATTGTGGCTGTTAACAGGCACAACTTTAGGAAGTACTGGTGGTTTAAGCAAAACAACACTCCCGACCGTCCCGTACCTTTCCCAAAGGAAGCTCCGCGTAGGATCAACACCAACAGTCTGCCCAGCATGCATCTGACTGATGGATAAAGACTTGCCACATTGTGCAGAGGAAGTTCCCCGGACCGATGCACGGGAATGAAGAATTTCCTTTCACGACCGGACTGTGGGCTGTTCCAGTAGACAGGTCAATGGATGTGGATTCTGCCCAGCCATTGGTTTGTAAACTGAAAGATTTCTATCTGCTTCCATTGACTCTCAAAGTGCACACGACCACGGTGAGAAACACCTCGGGAAGCAATTCGTTCAAATCGACACAAACATGCGGAAACTGAGCCAACACAGCACTCATCTGCACTCCTAGCCATTCGTGGAGCTACATTACACCAAAGGCGTATCGTCAAAAAAAGAGTCATTTTGGATCAAAGTTCTTGACACCTACATTACTCGCTTCGTCTCGGAACCTGTATGGATCGTTTGGCCTCGCCGTCTCAACCGATTCACAACTCAACACTTCAACAGACAGACCAGCAATGGAAGAAGCTAACACCATTTTCGTTTAAACCTTCAAAAACAAACATGTGGAAACCGAACACCAATCGTCCCGCAACATCATTACACCTCAAGTCTACCGTCCACAGTATCGTTTTGCATAACAATTCTTGACACCATGTTCACATCCCGCACATCCACCATGTTCCACCTAAGGTTCATAACCCACAGCATCATTTCCATCGACATTATTAACTCCCGCTTCTCATCTATTATCAATCTTTTAATTTGTAAAGACGCGCGAGTCGTTGAAGGCTTGCGCACACCAGCACTCACAAGAAGCTGAGCCCGTATTCCTGAACGACCACACCAAGAGCACAAACTACTCGACCCATAATGGGACAAAATTGGGCATCAGATAGGAGCGAAAGACAATAGGTGAGGTGATGATATAATATCATCCAAAGCTCAGATGAACTATTGAATCATCATTAGCTATACTCTACAAGAATTATCAAAAACTTCAACCTCCCACCCTTCACCACCACTCCCATAGCGACTAGGCGCAGAGTTTTGCGACGGATGGTGACCATGATTTTTACAGCCTCAACACACAAGGTCCAACTTCGTATGCACTCCTCATCTCCAAGAGAAACTGGAGCATCCGAAACCATATTCAGCACCACTTAGCTCTATCGCTGTTGAAGACTCCAAACAGTTTCGTTTAAAAACATCGTTTCTGCAAACAACCGCCTCAATCTAGTCTGCCGTGAAGACCCGAGCCATGTGACCTTCATAAGTCAAACATCGAGGACAACCAGAAGCATACTCGCTGTGCCATGAAGGTCCAATCCTCTATATCGCATCAGCGCATAAGGGGCAGAGGTAATGAAAATGCCCTCACACCCCCTTTAAGTAATGATGCACGAGTCCTACATATGCTGGGACACAACACCCCACACTCGTAAATCATCAACCCGTGGCACTCCGCTTCAGAGACTCTTAAACACCACACACCTGATCAAACACGTTTTAGCGCACATGGTGCCCGCTCCTCAGATAGACCTCAGCACACTTAAACAATGCTTTTCTGCAAACAACCGCCTCGATATAGTCTGCCTTGAAGCAAAGGGCCATGTCACCTTCATAAGTCGAACATCGAGGACAACCAGAAACATGCTCGCTGTGCCATGAAGGTATATCGCATCAGCGCATAAGAGGCAGAGGTAACGAAAATGCCCTCACACCTCCTTTAAGTAATGATGCACGAGTCCTAAATATCCTCGGACACATCACCCCAGAGTTGGAAATCATCAACCCGTGGCACTCAGCTCAGAGCCTCCAGACGTCGCAGACCTGATCAATCACGCACTCAGCATGGGTTATAGGTGGTGTCATAGTTGACAAATTATTCCACTAAACTGCCATGTTTCTCTTAATTTTTTCTTGGTTTCTGTGCATTTAGACCCCAAATTTTGGCCCTTCCATTAACCATCTCTCCAATGACACTGTGTAGCACTTAATAGGTGGTGTCATAGTTGGCAAATTATTCCACCAAACTGCCATATTTCCCTGATATTTTTCTTGGTTTCTGTACGTGTAGACTGCAGATTTTGGCCCTTCCATTAACCCTCTCTTCAATCACGATGTAGCGCTCATGGTGCCTGCTCCTTCAGTAGACCTCTGACAAGCAGGCCTTATTATAAGCACTATTATTATATTGAAACAGTTTTCACCTTTGGCAGTAGCCGATGCAGATCCCAGGGGTCGATCCCTTGACCTCAGCTTACCTGTGTACAGTATCTGCACAGTTCCCTGGAGTTGAACCCGTGACCTGCACGACAGCCAGTGGTAAGTAGGTCGCCGTAGGTTGTAGGCTGTAGGAAGATTCGAACTGTAGACCTGTAAGGTAGGAGTCCAAGTAGAGTCCAGAGGCCTAGCTGTAGTCCTAGAAGGTCGGCAAGGGGTCAAGTGGTGAGTCTAAGGTAGGCCCACGTTTTCAGACGAAGACAAGTGGCAAGGTCAACAGGTAGGACCTCAGTGCAACTGCACTGAGTCGACGGTACGACTGCCTACAGTCAGCAGAAGGGTCTAGAGAGTCCCAGTCCAGTCCAGCAAGTACCACAGGGGGACTGTGAGCACCAAGGGCCGATCGCAAAGGGCAGACCAACAAGTTTCTGAAGTATAAATCAAGAGGCAGCGCCCAGCCATTCCTGCATGAGCCATGCGGAAGCGCTGCCACAGTGACTTGTGCAAGGAGGTCTGCAGATCAGCCCGGAGGACGCAGTGGGCTAGAGAGAGGGAGTTAGCATAGCGATAGGGTAGATGCAGCGACAGCTGCCATAGCTGTAGTTAGTAGTAAGTGTGTGTGTGTTCGAGTGTTAAGAGTGATGCGTATGGGATATCCAGGGTGATCCAGTGTATGTGAACAGTGAGATGTTTGGGCGCTGAAGTCGCCATAGCCAATTGAGAGTGAACTCRTATCTGAAAGCCATATCTCTGAGTTTTGAGTGGGCGCATGTCGCCAGTATGCTGCGTTGCTGTTTACATGCATGAAAAGTGTGTTTGAAAACGAGTCTGATTGCATTAGTATAATTAATAATTAGGCATCGTTCTACTTTTTCACTCGCGACGTCCCTCCTTTATTCTATGTGGTTCACATTGTCCATTGTTCCTCACCACTGGAATAATAGCCGCCCGTGCAACATCCTCCTTAGCACCCCAACAACTCCTGATGGAATGGAACAGAAGGTCATACGTAGCTGTCCCGAACCTCAAAGGTCACATCGTACACAGTCATTGAGTCGACCCATTCTGCAAGGCAGAAAATAAAACAGGCCACAAGGCTCGCCATAATTGGTGCCTACGTAGCGCCGCGATCGCGTTCGGAGGCGAACGCGAACATGTTCGCGAGCTGTTTGCGCGAACGCGCGAACACGTTAGCGCGAACATGAAGGTGCGCGAACACGTTCGCTGTGCTACGCAAATTGGTGCCGTCCTCGAGCAAACACTGCCACCCACCCATAACTTACGTTCTTAACCTTCACAAAACGCCGGGCATCAACCTTCACAAAACGTCGGGAATCCTGTCCAAAAGTCACGGGACGGTGTCACATGTACTCGATACCAAAATATTCTTTCAGGGGAAAAGTCGGGTTTCCTGTGGTTCGACAGAAGATACCGAAGGCCTCAGAATGTGTAACAACAGTTTCAATATCCCGAGTCCGAAGACTTCAGTGAAATCTGCTATCCATCATCACAGGCCGTATTGGCGAACAGAACAGTACACCGCCGGGTAAGACTTTGGGGGGAGAGACATACGCTGGGCACAATCCTCAGGAAAAAATTAAGAGTGTTTTGAAGTTTATACATCACAGATAACTTTAAAGTGTTAAGGTCTCTCCGCAGCAGATTGCCCTGGATCTTCCTCTAGTCCTTGCAACATATCAATATGATTACCTCTACGAGGTCCATGGCAAAATCGCAATCAACTTCATCACAAAAAGGCTAGCTAACTGGAAAGCATCCAATACACACAGCCCACTGTCTTCGACGCCAAAAAGTGATTGTCTTTTCTACGACGACAATTTTCGACTAAGTGGAAGAAGAAGTCGTTTTGATGTGTATGGCTCATTGGAGACCGAAATCCCCAGGTAGCCCACTGGCTAGAAAGCCAACTTCATCATCGTCGATCTGACTGATAAGACAACCCCCCAAATCATAACAAGCCCACTCACGGATTGAAAAGATCATGTTCCGCCTCAAGAAGCACCATACTACAGTTCAAAAACGGCGCCGGACAAAGCGTAGAAAGCCAGCTTCTTCATCATCTATCTGATTGATGAGACAACCCCCCAAATCATGATAAGCACACTCACGGATTGAAAAGATCATGTTCCGCCTCAAGAATCTGCATACTACAATTCAAAAACGGCGCCGAAATAAGGGTAGAAAGCCAACTTCATCATCATCCATCTGACTGCATACACAACCGCCACATCATAACATGCACACTCACGGATTGAAATGATCATGTTCCGCCTCGGGAAGCAGCACTCTACAATTCAAAAACAGCACCGGACAAAGCAAAATAGACACAAGTTCCCACATAGCCAACTTGCTAGAAAGCCAACTTGATCATCTTCGATCCGACTGCATAAACACAACCGCCAAATCATAACATGCACACTCAAAAGATTGAGAAGATCATTTTCCGTCTCTATAAGCAGCAGACTACAAATCCGAAAATTCATTGGAGAAGGATCAAAGTGGATCATCATTGGAGGACAACGAAGCGGTGAGGTATAAAAAACAAAGCGGATTTGGAACAACTACAAACATGATCAGCGGGGAGGAAAGAGCAGATCAGTAGTTGCTTGCGACACACAGGACTGGGTACACCCTCCGCTTCATGCAAGGGGGATAGCATTGCAGATTGCATTGGTTGTGTGAGCTGGCAGACAATGGCGTACAATGGCTCCTCGTCAGTGCCACCACTCTTCCACTTTGTCTGTCGTTATTCGACAATGATGCAGCAGACAAACCATGGTGTATAAGAGACCTGTTGGTCTGCTGCTGCTCAATCCTACGGATGTTGTTTCCCTGCAAGGTAAGGAAGCCTACATCAAGCTCAAGTAACGATTCTACAACTACCCAAGGTCCAGGACACCATCATTATGATCACCAGGCATCGAGCTTATCCATCGTGTACACAGGCAAGTTCTCAAAAGGAGCGGCGAAGGTACGCATCGTTAGTCGGCACAATGACATGTAAATAGACCTCATGACCGGGGGAGTTAATCCTATGCTAGGCAAAAGGAGAGTATTCGATCTCATCCATCTTTTGACTCACTATCTAGAACTTAAACAATCCTCACAGGGCAGAACCATCTTGTTCTCAAAGGAGCAGACATCATGGCCGACTTAATACAATCTCATGTTACTGGGAGAATAACCAATCTCATCCATCTTTTGACTCACCATCTAGAACTTAGACATAGCAATTGTATGTAGCAGTTTACGAAACATGCAGCCCATATGCCCGGGACCATGTATTAGGAACAGCATGCATTTGTGGACCTCTGCTGTCCATGCTTCCAACCATTCGCAGAAACAGGAAAAAGTGGTCCAGACCTCATATCGCTTCCGGGTACCCTACAGGATTAGGGTACTAAAAGAACTACCCGGTTCGTCAGACATGCCCGACCTCCGATCCAACAGGAATCAACAAACCCTACAGCTACAACAGTGTAACTTCCAGTTTCGCAGTTCGTCGGACGTATGCTCCTCAGATTCAGAGCATATGATTTGAGAAACTGCAACTCTTCGGGCACTCTACAGTCCATGACCCAGTAGCACCAAGGATCAGAATAACACCGGCCCAACGATTCTGGTTTGAGAACCAGGAATAGCAAAGATTCTGATTTGAGAACCAGGAGTAGCAAAGATTCTGATTTGAGAACCAGGAGTAGCAAAGACTGATTTGAGAACCAGGAATAGCAAAGACTGATTTGAGAACCAGGAAATAGCAAAGATTCTGATTTGAGAACCAGGAATAGCAATTTGAGAACCAGGAATAGCAATTTGAGATACCTCCAGCGTTTGCATCCATCTCCGATGACAGAACGGACGATTAACAGACACGTACTGTAGTTGACCTTCACATAAGCCAAGGGTGCCTGTGTTCAGCAAGTCTGACATCAAGCCCTCCAATTTCAGCAGAGTAACAAATCCCGAGAAGCACTCGTACCTGATAATTCAAGATGCCATATCGTTTTCGCAAATTTGGCCAGCCAGCCCCTCACCGACCTTCCCTCAAGCGCGTGCAAAGCCAAAGTGTGCACCCCAAAGTCCCGAGTACCCAACTCTGGTTTGACACATCACATCCGATGTGTGCTGCTGCACGTCCAACCCCAACTGGTATTACAACCAGAGAATACATTGCGCCCTCAGGATATGTACTGCCCAAGATGAAAACAATTGTGTACATGCGTGACCTTCATTCAGCGCGGGAATACACGGCAACGAGTCACCACTACATCCAGAGAGTCAAGGTTGACAACAAGCTACCTCCTCTCGATCGCTGTCACAATTATACATTCACAGTCAATCCAACCTGTCACGCAATTGATTAATAGAGTGAAAGCATAATGCATCCATCACCCTCCTATGCAATGAAACAGAGAACTCCGTGTTAATAGAGTGAAAGCATAATGCATCCATCACGCTCCTCTGCAATGAAACAGAGAATTCCGTGTGTTAATAGAGTGAAAGGAGAATGCATCCATCACGCTCCTCTGCAATGAAACAGAGAACTCCCTGTAATCTCCAATCTGCGGTGAGTCGGACGAGGTCACACCACATCAAGTTCCAGAAACATCCATCTCCTCTCTGGCAACATTCATTCCTAAAAGGAGGTACTGCATTGCTGGCTAGCTGGCACCGCAGAGGCGACCTCGTACTTGCATCATTAGGCATTTCTCCTCAGTTCAGATCTCCTAGGTCAATTGTTCCTCAGGCCACGCATGGAAGCATGGTAGGACAAGGCTGAACGGATGTCATCATTGGAGATTTCAACGCCTGTAAAAAGCTCAAGCTTCAAAACTGAGGTACTACAAATAAACCAAGGATTGACATTCTCTAACGTGACACATCTATCTGCAAACAGACGTGCGCAAAGGGCGGAGGATCAAGACCAAGGGCAACACCACCGGGCTCTTTAAGGTATGTGGCCGAGATGTCGTCACTAACTTTCCCTCACAACTCATCATGCGTCTTGCCAGAAAAACGTGAAACTGAAAGCATCCTTCCCAAAATGCACATCAGATTGCTGGCATTCATCACCCAGATATGTCAGTGGGAATCCGACTGAAGCCACTTTCATCATTTGCAAAATTTCTACCAGCACCAATCAAATGCAACTGCCCAGCAGAAACCAGGTGCTTATGCAGAAGCACACATTCCACACGTGGTACGGTATTTTGGAAAACTCAACCGCTCAGACCCTTAGATTTCGCCATCATGAATTTTACGCTCAGACGCAATACGTGAAATGTTCCTCGTCATTGCGGCTGACTACCTAAGGAACCTGCACGACAATGACGAAGAAATCGTAGCATTTGCTGACCACAGCTTGACCGACTGGACTGGCCATTTTTGACTTCCGGTACACGCAGACCTGACCTTGTATGATGCCACAAATCAGTACCCAAACACACCTCACAGTGCTCGCAATCCCAACAGATACGCTAAATTGTCAAGCATTAGCCGCTCAGACCCTTAGATTCCGCCATCATGGTTTTTGCGCTCAGACGGCTTATGTGAAATGATTCTCGTCATTGCGGCAGACAACCTAAGTCTGAACTGAACGAGGAGCCAACCTCAGTCATGACGTCCATCACATCCGACAGTTCTCGTCATCACATAATTCACAGCGCATTGCGACCATGATCACAACTTGTGCCCTATACGTTGTCACGAGAACTGTTCGAGGACGGCAGACTTCAATCGTTTGTACATTTGCTATCCTCGAACAGTTCTCACTTCCGTTGACTCTCACAGTGCACACGTCCACAATGAGAAAGACCTCGAGAAGCAATCCTCCAATATCGCACAAACACCGCAAAACCGAAAAACGTTAAACGACTAATCCATGCTCCTATCCATTCGTGCAGCTACATTACACCAAATGCGTATCGTGAAAAGACTCATTTGGATCGAAGTTCTTGACACCTTGTTCATATATATTACTCATCTCGTCTGGAACATATACGGATTGTTTCGTCTGAACATCACCCCCGCCCGAATTACAGTAGAATCGTCCTTTTTCCCACCAATCTTTGTCCTTGGCCCAGATCTCCAAAGCCCAATTCCTCGAACCATACCTGAACGTCACACCCAAATTACAGTAGAATCGTCCTTGTTCCCACCAATTCAGTCCAGACCCCTAAAGTCATATTCCTCGAACGATGCACATGCATAATCGTGTTAAGACAAGGCTTAAACCACTAGTACCTTTCCCGCGTGGGAAAATAGGGAAAACTGGCTGTGTTTCCCAAACTCCTGAATATTCGGAGGCCGGGCCCGACGACGACTGCCATTGACTGTTTCGGGACCGCCGGAGGCCTGCTATTTCCCACCCGCCAAAGGTACTAGTGGTTTAAAAGATATCCTCAATCAAACGAGATTACTGAACAAAACAGAATGGTCCGTGAGGCACACCATGCCCGACATTTACAAATTGGAACAATCCACTCCAGGGTGGCTTGCAGTCCGTATCACCCTGCAAAAGACCCGCATAGAGTAGACACTAAGAATGTGGATTCTGCACAGCCATTGGTCTGTAAAGTGAGCGACATGTCCACTTTCACGACGCATGCAACGGTGCAACCACTGAGAAACACTTCAAGAAGCAGGGCGGCATTCCTCGGAATTGAACAAACATTACACGGGTCATTAGGATTTTGAATAGCCCTCGACATAGCCGTAATAGAAGAAATTGCTGAACACAAAACTACAAGCACGACTGGAGAATATTCAGCATCCAAAGGAGAGTGAGACTATCAAGAGAGATCTTAGATTTCACAGCGTCCAATGGTCAGATGAACCATTATTTGTGTTATTAACGGCCATACCCACATCGAGGACCATATCAAGAGAGTACACGACTGGGTAAAGCTTTGGGGGGACATACACCGGGAACAATCCTCAGGAAAAAATTAGAGTGTTTTGAAGTTTATACATCACGGATTTCTTTCAAGTGTTAGGTTTCTCATCAGCGGATTGCTCTGGCTTTTCCTCTAGTCCGTGCAACATACCAATACGTGACACATTCGTCTCATGTCCGGCATCATTCCTAAATGAAGGTTGTGCACTGCTGGCTGGCAGGGCAGAGTCAACATCGTACTTGCATCATTAGGCATTTCTCGTCAGTTCASATCTCCTAGGTCAACGGTTCCTCAAACCAAGCATGGACGCATGGTAGGACAAGGCTGAACGGATATCATCATAGGAAATTACTTGCTTATAAGAGCACAAGCTTTGGAACCYAAGGCACTACAAACACAAAAGGATTCAAATTCTCTGGCAAATCAACCTTCCTGCTTCCAGTGCTTCCACAACAATCTACAAGGTAATTTTGCTTGGCAGGAGGATAAACACGAAGCTCACCACCGCTGGSGTCTGCAAGGTAATACCGCTCTGGGGGATCTAAGTCCCGATGTTATCAAATTTTCCATCACAACTCGTGCCTTTTCCCAAAAAAAAGGCAAAACTGAGACCGTTGCACAAAGCAGCCTAACCCAAATGCAT
>BFEA01000091.1:3572878-3586537 GCA_003427395.1 Chara braunii
TGGCCTCAGAAAATCAGCACTGGTTATCAGCACAAGCCTCTCAGCCGGTAATTCCAATTTTCAAATCCTCATCATTGACCGTAGAGAGCACCCAAGCCATCTGCGTTAGCCGACTCCCAACTGCCGTATAGCACTGTCGAATAGTGACAGCCCGCAACTCCGAGGCGCTAAATCAGCCTATACCCAGCACACACTCGGTTTTCACCTCGTCACAGCAAACCACGACTCATTAGAGACCAGGATCCATCCACAGTACCGAATGTCTAACCCGCACTCTAGTTGAGACATGCCGCCAACACAATACAACCCTATACCGCTAGGACCCATATCGTAGTACAGAATGTGAATTGACTCTGTTCTTTGTTCGGACTCTTCACGTATAGTCTCTGAGGATCCTACACAGACATACATATGTTGGCTTCCTGCGGATTATCCGTTGTGTATTTATTGAAATTCATTCAATGAATAGGTTAGGACTTTCCCGCATATAGTGAAGTAATAAGGTCAGAGATTACTCGTCTGACACGGCAATGAGTTTACCACTTTCATCGGCGAACAACTGGACCCTTGGAACCTCGACCGCCTAAACTACGACGTTGCGAGCCAAACTTTGCACTTGGTTTCATCTCACAACTAAACCATTACTGATGGGGCAAGCGTCCGTAAGACTAAGTAATAAGGTCAGAGAGTTCATTCAGCTGCACCAAAGCCAAACGGACAAGAAGCACACTTTCCATTCATGGTACTGTATTTGGAAAGCTCAACCGCTCAGACCCTTAGATTCCGCCATCATGGTTTTGCGCTCAGACGGCTTATGTGAAATGTTTCTCATCATTGCGGCAGACAACCCAGGAACCGGCTAAACAATGACGCACAAGTCCTAACATTCGCCCAGCGGTAAACTTAAACACCGTTCCTGCGGTCGACATGCCATTTGTGGCTTCGGGTTCACGCAGAACTGACCTTCCGAACACACAGAAACACTGGTCTGAGAAGAACCGGTCACGATCGTAACAGATTGGCCAAATTGACAAGCATTCGCCGCTCAGACCCTTAGATTCCGCCATCATGGTTTTTGCGCTCAGACGGCTTATATGTGATATGGTTCTCATCATGGCAGCAGACAACATGAGTCTGAAACGAACGAGGAGCCAACCTCAGTCATGACATGCATCACATCCTTAGATGGGCATCACGGTCGCGCTCGATTGCATTACATATGCTTCTCGTCACTGCACAACCTCCTCAATAGATTGGCATTCCATGTCCAATTTCATCAGAACCCCAAGCACTGCATCTACATTGCTGCTTATGAGGGATCAGATTCACTGGCTTTGGTAGCAAAGGCGATGTTGAATCAACTTCGGTCATTTGGGGAAAGAACAGAATCATCATGTCCCAATATATTTACCCCTCTTCATACCTGTAAACCAGCTAAAACAACCAGTACCTCTACCAGTGTACGGCCGCGAGGCATTCACATTACAACCCGTCGATTTTCGGGAGCTTTGCAGCCGTTCATATTTTTTACATCTGCAGCCAATGTCACGGCGTGGGCCTCTGAAAGTCGTGGGGAGGAGGTTGTGGCCATACAACCGGTACGTACTGGTGGTTTAAGCACAACACCACTCCAGACCCCTTGCTTTACGATGGATTGAATTTGAGATTACCCTAAGGGAAGCTCCCAGGACCGATGCACGCGTCAATGAAGAATTTCCTTTCTCGACCGGACTGTGGGCTGTTCCAGTAGACAGGTCAATGGATGTGGATTCTGCCCAACCATTGGTTTGTTAACTGAAAGATTTCTATCTGCTCCCGTTGACTCCCACAGTGCACACGACCACAGTGAGAAACACCTCAAGAAGCAATTCCTTCAAATTGACACAAACACGCCAAAACCTATAATTACTCATGTTGTTTCTGAAGATAAACGAACCGTTTGGCCTGAAGATCACAGCCAATTTACAGTAGAAGACTTCCACACACAAGCAATGGCATCAGATAGGAGCGTCAGACTATAGACAATGATTTCATTATTTCATAGCCACCAAAGCTCAGATGAACTATTAGAACATCATTTGACATACTCGACCAATGCGAGACATCCAAAGACATCATCCACTCTGTACGACTCTCTCTACATTTCAGTCTGGAGTAGCACGCACCCACATAAAAACAACTATGCCCCTCTCTATTCTCGATCACCCACTCTACCTCTTATCCAACAGTTCTCGATCACCGTCTCTACCTTTCATCCAACTGACTGACAGAACTTCACCACGACAGCACACACCCACATAAAAACAACCATGCTCCTCACCTAAACCAGACTACCTGCCGTCTGCACCCGACTACAGCGTACGGAGTCTACGGACTGTATAAAGACACAGCAATAACGACCGTACGTTAGCTTCTTTAGCTCTCCCAACTATGAGTGGATTTGTTGCAGAAATGATGGTTTTCTTAGGAATCATAAGTAGTACTTGCTTACAGGACATGGAATACGCACTCAGTGTCAGGCTAACGCATCTCAACAGACTGTCAGTATGCGATCTTCACTGAGGAACATACGGCCATAAGCGAAGACCGCTTCAGAACCATAGGCGCTGCATTTTTACCACCAATCTTTGTCCTCAGTCCAGATCTCCAAGTAAAATTCCTCAAACCGTGCACTGATGCATCATCGTGTTGAGACAAAACTGGAAAGATATTGTCAATCAAAGGAGATTACTGAACAAAAAGCAGCCTCCGGTAGTCGTACCGTGCCCGACATTCTCAAATTGGAACGACATCCACAGAAACAGACAGCAACATGACCCACTGCAGGGTCGCTTGCATTCCGTATCGCCCTGCGAAAGACTTCGATAGCTGACATGTTCGATCCATGTGGATTCTGGTCTGCAAACTGAGCGACGTGTCGACTTTCACATCGCATGCAACCACTCTGAGAAACACTCCAACAAGCACCACTGGGGAGTATTCAGCATTTGGAATTCAAATTAATGTCGGAATCGAACATACATTAAACAGGTCATTTGGATTCCGAATTAACGTTGACATAGCCTTAATAGAAGACAAAACTACAAGCACGACTGGGGAGTATTCAGCATACGTAGGAACGTGAGACAATCAAGAGAGATCTTAGATTTCACAGCGTCCCATGGTCAGATGCACCATACCCAATAACACTCCTCAAAGCTCACGCTATTCAGCAACGACAGAAGCATGTTACAAGTCAAAATCGAGGTCAACGAGAAACATACTCCCTGTGCCATGCGGGTCCAATCCTCTATGTCCCATCAGAGCATAAAAGGCAGAGGTGATCCGAAGGGCCTCTACCGCCTCACAGTAGAGAATCATCCACCCATGCCTCTCAGCACAGGCCTCCGAGGCACCGCTGATTATTATGTGGAAATCAATCGTGGACTGTTCATTAGATTTATATCTAACATTCTCCCTCGGGTTAAACACTATTTTCATTAGATTTATATCTGACATTCTCCCTCGAGTTAAACATACATGTTACCTCCTGACCTATACCGATGCCGATGCCAAACCAGTCATTGGCGAAGGGCGAGCATTTGCCCACATCTAAGGTCCTACCATCCGAACAGTATCCATAGCGATGTCGGAGGAAATAAGTAGCGCAAGTGGCTGGGATGACAAACCAGCGCGTCGCATCCTCACAATCCGACTTTAGGCAACAACACGAGGGATCAGTCCGAGTAAAAGCGGATCCATCCCAGATACCAAATTGCCACACTTGCATGATTTCCTCATACAAGACCCTCATCGCGTGGCTGATGGTTTTGGTGCAGCTCCACTAACAACCTATTGTTGTTATACACGATGGAAACAACCACGTTCACCAAGCCAGTCTGCCAGTACACTTATACAAGGGTAGAACTCCTCCACTGAAATTGAAAACAAACCCTGCAGTACGAGGCCCCCCCAAAACCCAACAGCCCCAGTCCCCAATCCTGCAGTCCCGGCCCCAATAGCCCAAACGCCCCGGCCTTCAAATCCCCGCAGCATGGCTAGGAGACTCGCTCAGCCACTCACCACATGCTAAAAAGGCAAAACCTTATACTCGTTTCCCACCGCAGGGAGAAAGGAAAAGAAGCACCCCTCACAGACCTGCATGCAGAAATCCAAGCATTGTGAGGACTGTTGCAAAGACAATGACACCTGCTGGACGATACAATTTTCAATTTTCTACCGCCGACGAATCCTTTTAGCACTCTTCGACTCGTACATTTTACCATAACCACATGTCTGACCACAACGCAACGGCTGCTGCAATGTGGGCCTTGATCCCAGTGAAGCTGGACAAGCACTCAGCTGATGTTTAGCGCCTTCCCAATTGAGCAGTAATTTTCCCCGACTCTAAAGACACTCAGGAATAAACGTGTCCATGTTTCATTCCAAAGACGTATCCGGCACTCCACCTGAACAGAACGACCAGTAATTGTATCTGTACTGGGCACAACTTTCAGTCCAGATGCAGCAACAACAACGAGGCATTCTACTCAGGTGAAGTCGGTAGCCGGCGTGAGAGCAGGCAGAAGGTCTAGCAAACAACACTTTTTGACACAGTGGACGAAGCCATTTTGATGCGTAGGGCTCATTGGAGACAAGTCCCAGCATAGCCCACTGGCTTGAAAGTCGACAATTAGCACGTACAAGACAATGCAGCAAAAGCCAGATGATCTCTCTCCCTCACACGCCAAGTTGGAGACCGCAGGTACTTCCGAGAAAGCACAGTTAGCAGATAAAGGTAACCAACACGGCAGCTTCAGAATGGGAGTCTTAAACCGCCAGTGGGAAGGGTTTTCCTCCCCGAATCATACTGCATTGTCCCAGCCGACTGGAGGCCGGCGTCACATCTACTCAATTGGAGAAGTTTTCTACAGGGGGGAAAAACGGACAATGCCTCAGAATGTGTAACAACAATTTCAATATCCCCAGTCCAGAGACTTCAATGAAATCCGCTATTGATCATCACAGGCCGTATCGCCTGAGAACTTGAACACACCTCAATTCTGCAACGCTCGCAATGATGCCATTTGGGTGTCAAAGATTTAAACACACAGCCCCCTTCCAGTTTTACAGCAGCTCGAGCCTTTTCGACCTCCAAATGTTGGGGGGAAAAAAAACAGCAATTACTGGATACAATAAAACGATAATAAAACATAGAAAGTCGACCAACAAGTAAAGCTTTCAGGAGGGAACGCATACGCCGGGATCAATCCTTAGGAAAACATTATAGTGTATTGAAGTTTATACAGCACAGATTACTTGAAACTGTCAAGGTTTCTCATCAGCTCTGGCCCTTCCACTAGTCCTTGCAACATATCCATATGATCACCTGTATGAGGCCAATGGCAAAATCGCAATCAACTTCATCACAAAAACGGTACTGGAAAAGCATCCAATACATGCAGCCCACTGGCTTGGACGCTCACACCCGAGTGTATTTTCTACGAAGACAATTTTCGACTCAGTGGAAGAAGAAGTCGTTTTGATGTGTACGGCTCATTGGAGACCGAAGTCCCCAGGTAGCCCACTGGCTAGAAAGCCAACTTCATCATCATCGATCTGGCTGATAAGAATACCCGCCGAATCATAATACGCACACTAACGGATTGAAAAGATCATGCAACCTCAAAAAAAAGAATACTACGATCCAAAAACGGCCTTGGAGATAGTGAATTCCCATCGAAGGACAACGCAGTCGGATATTAAAAACGAAGCAGCTTCGCAAGCAACTACCAGCGTGATCTGGGGTGCAAAGAGCACACTGGATATTGCTTGTAGCTGCTTGCGACACACGTGGCTGGGTGGGCCCTCCACTTCATCATTATGACATGACAGTATGTCAGTGCCCGCCAGACAAAGCATCGTGTATTAATGCCCTCTTGACCTGCTGCTCAATCCAACGGATGTTATTTTCTCCAGAACCATCCCATTCCCCCCTGCAAGGTAGGAATGCCCTCTCCATAGCGAACTGTGCAACGCACATTGCCTATCCTGACAGCACCTTGAGAATACTACTACACGCAATGCGCTCAAATCATTTCTGGAAAGATACACAGAGTCAGCATAATTACATGTAAACAGACATCATGGCCGACTTACTGGGAGAATAATCAATCTCATCAGCACCCACTCTTCTTTGCAAACATGGCAGACATCATGTGCTCATCATGGCGTAATTACATGTAAACATGTTTTACTGGGAGAATAACCAATCTCATGATTCTCATCCATCTTTCGACTCACCATCTAGAACTTAGACATAGCAATTGTATGTAGCAGTTTGCGAAACATGCAGCCCATGTGCACGGGAACATGTATTAGGAACAGCATGCATTTGTGGACCTCTGCTGTCCATGCTTCCAACCATTCGCAGAAACAGGAAAAAGCGGTCCAAACCTGGTAACGATCTCTTGCAGGCACACGCACAAATACCTTCATAGAAATACATACTACAATGACGAATCGCGAAGTGTGTCATACACTCGATTCGACAAACACTACAGCGACAACGGTGGAGCTACCAATTTCGCAGTTTGTCAGACATATGCTCCACCTTAAATGCAGATCAATGATCATAGGATTTGAGAACCACAACTCACCACGCACGAATACCTTCATAAACATACATACTACAATGACGAATCGCGAAGTCTGTCATGCACACTACAACGACCGTCACTCGGTTCAAAAAACACTACAGCGACAACGGTGGAGCTACCAATTTCGCAGTTGGTCAGACATATGCAGATCAATAATCATAGGATTTGAGAAACCACAACTCACCACTCTCTTCGAGCACTCGACAGTCCATGACGCAGTAGCACCAAGGATCAGAATAAGGTCAGCCCAAAGAGCAGTTTTAGACGCTGGGACGAAAAAAAGAATCCTATCCCAACCAAGGTGAACAAGCTATTCAACAACAAGATATTGAAAGCTCTAAAGCATGGTTCAATCAAGCTGCCGAATACTGGAAATGAGCTATTCAATTAGCTCCTGGTAATTACATTGAAGCACAAAATTGGTTAAAAATTACAGGTCGTTTTTAGTTTTTTAGTTTGATTTGTAAATGGATTTTCTAAATAGCATAATGTGCACTGCAAACAAATAACGTTCCCAACCGTAACTCCACTTGTTAAGCAGCTGGGCACTCTAGCAGATCAACATACCAGAGCAACAGTTACACAGTTTTTCAGGCACATGCTCCACGCCAGTGCAACTTCCCATTTCGCAGTTCTTCGGACATATGCTCCACCTAAGATCCAGAGCATATGATTTGAGAATCAAGAATGACCTTCACATAAGCCAAGAGTGCTTGCCTTCAGCAAGTCTGAGATGAAGCAACCACACCCCCCGTTTCAGCATGGTAACAAATCCCCAGAAGCACTCATACCTGCGTAATTCAAGATGCAATATCGTCTTAACAAATCCGGCCAGCCCCTCGACGATCTCCCCACAGTGCGTGCAAAGCTGGAGATTTCGCCCCAAAGACCCAATTAACAAACTCTAGTTTGACACATCGTTTCCGATGTCTGCTGCACGTCCACCCCAACCGCTAAGACAACCGTCATCGCGCCCTCAGAATATGTAATGCAGTCCACCTATTCAGAGAAGCCCACATTGAAAATAATCACATACATGTGAGACCTCCAGCCAAAATAATCACATACATGTGAGACCTCCAGCCTGCGAACATGCGGCAACGAGTCACCACCACATCCAGAGAGTAAAGCGGGGATAACAAAGAAATACCTCCTCTCAATCGCCGTCACAACGACTTTCACTGTCAATCAAAAATGCATCCATCATGTTCCTCTGCAATGAAACAGAAACACTCCTGTATTCTCCAATCTACGGTGGGTCCGACGAGGCCACCCCACATCAAGTTACAGAAACATCCATCTCTTGTCCTCCAACATTCATTTGCTAAAAGGAGGTACTGCATTGCTGGCTGGCAGCGCAGAGCAAAAATCGTGCTTGCATCATTAGACATTTCTCGGATTTTCTCCTCAGTTCAGATCTCCTAGGTCAATGGTTCCTCAGGCCAAGCATGGACGCATGGCAGGACAAGGCTGAACGGATGTCATCATAGGAGATTTCAACGCCTGTAAAAAGCACAAGCTTTAAAACCTGAGGCACTATAAACACAACAAGGATGCAAATCATCCTTCCACATCGATCTCTGAACAGACATGCGCAAAGGCAGAAGGATAAAGACAGAGCTCAGCACCGCTGGGCTCTGCAAGGTGATACCGCTATGAGAAATCTAAGGCCAGACGTCCTCACTAATTTTCCTTCTCAACTCATGGCTTTTCCCAAAAAACCACCTGAAGACCGTTGCACAAAGCAGCCTTACCCAAATGCACGTCAGACTGCTGGCATTCGTCACCCAGATATGTCAGTGGGAATCCGACTGAAGCCACTTTCATCATCCGCGAGATTACTACCCCCACCAACCAAACGCAACTGTCCAGCCTATACCAGGTGCTTAGGCAAACGCATGCACAAAGCCATTCCAACTCGCTAACGCGACAACCGAGGCATCAAGCCGGTCATCGAAATAATCACAATAACACAAACTACTCGTGATTTGGCCAATGCGCTCCTGCGTTGAGATAATTTGTGCAGAAGGTGACAGGCTTGACAGCTTGACCACTATACTGCAGCACCGTCAAGACTGCCCACCCGCCCCTCCCTCTGCATCAGCTGGTCGGAAATCATATTCTCAGTCCATGTTATCAGGAAAGCTGTACGAGGTACAAGGGGCACCGAGTTAATTGTGCAACTTCGTTGACACAGAGCTTTGCCCAAATTCGCATGCCAATATCAAACAATCAACATTTCACCGTTCTTGCACCGCGATAAATAGCCAGTTCATTATGTGGGACCGCAACAGAGAACATGCATAAACGTTCATAAACGCCTCCTCAGTTACCAAGGTAACAAATTCGCTGTTGGTCCATCAGATGGTGATGCATGCTCTTTTCCTCAAGTAAATTCAGAACAGGTCTATGAAAATTTATCATCACTTGATCCATTCGTGATTCACCGGGGAGCTGCTCACGGACTGTCAAGTTCGATGCTGGCGGCATGCTTAGCACATGCAAGTCAAACAGAATATATTGATTTGTTTCAATCAATATATTCAGTGGCGGACGGGTGGGTAACGCGTAAGTACTTGACAGAGTCAATGCCGTGCTCACTATGCCCGGAAAACGAACACACAAGGACTCTTCTCGACACAAACACACAAGGACTCTTCTCGACACCAACACAGCTCCTCTCGACACAAAATGCAACACAATATAAATACGCATCACAAATTGCCAGGCGCGTTTCTCAGTAATGCCGAGCAACAGCATTCTATAATTGAATTTCTGGCAACAAAAGATCCCATACAATATGCCCTCCGACATTCAAGAACTAGAACCACATCGGCAATCAAGCCTGACACGGCAAAACCTCTCGGACAGCCACTGCAAATGTTCTCAGAGGAGCCATTACGTCTCTTTTCATCATTGGCAGACCACTCACTATAAGACGACCCCCAGCTCATGAATTCGAAAACAAAATCCTCATCAGATAATACAACGATACATCATAACCATTCACTTGATAACCCGCAGTACTGTGGTTGTACCGTGATTATCCAAGTGGTGAAATTCTGGACTTCACTTGGTGAACATTTGGTCATCGGATGCACAACTCATGATCTTCAAAAGTCAACCGAGCCCATCAACCGTCCACATTCAGTCTCGGGCAAGTAGCACTGATTATCGGCAACAGTTTATCCGTCGGCACTTTCATTTTCTAACTCACCTTATTATCAGCCAGGATGTTTCTTAAGCAGACAATGTTTACGCACCAATAGAGCAGCTTCAACCTCCATCCACTTTTCAATCGGCCTCAGAAAATCAGGACTGGTTATCAGCACAAGTCTCTCAGCCGGTAATTCCATTTTTCAAATCCTCATCATTGACCATTGAGCGCAACCCCGAGCCATCTGCGCTAGCCGACTCCCAACTGCCGTATAGTACTGGCTGATTTTTACAGCCCACAACTCGGGGGCAATACTTCGGTTGCTGAGACCACGCTCCCTTGCTTTCACTGTGGATTGAATTCGACATTAGCCTAAGGAACCGTCACTCTAGTCGGGACAATGCCGCCGACACAATACAACCCTATACCGCTAACCCATTTCATGCAGCTGCACCAAAGCCAAACTGACGCCAAACACACTTTCCACATGGTACTGCATTTGGAAAACTCAACCGCTCAGACCCTTAGATTCCGCCATCATGGTTTTGCGCTCAGACAGCTTATGTGAAATGTGTTTCTCATCATTGCGGGAGACCTGGGAACCGGCCAGACAACGACGAAGAAGACGTAACATTCACCCAGTGGTTAACATACCATTTTAGGACCTCTAGACCGATTGGACTGGCAAACTGAAACATCTGTTCCAACGGTCAACATGCCATTTGTGGCTTCGGGAACACGGAGAACCGACCCTCCGAGATGCTATTCACCATCAGTACCCAAAACACACAGAAACACTGCTTCTCAGACCGGTCGCAATCACAACAGATTGGTGAAAATTGACAAGTATTAGCCGCTCAGACCCTTAGATTCCGCCATCATGGTTTTTGCGCTCAGATGGCTTATATATGTGATATGGTTCTCGTCATAGCAGCAGACAACCTGAGTCTGAAACGAACGAGGAGCCAACCTCAGTCATGACATTCATCACATCCTTAGATGGGCATCACGGTCCGCTTGATTGCTTTACGTATGCTTCTCATCACTGCACAACCTCCTCAATAGATTCGCATTCCATGTCCAATTTCATCAGAAACCCAAGCACTGCATCTACATTGCTGCTTATGAGGGATCAGATTCACTGGCTTTGGTAGCAAAGGCGATGTTGAATCAACGTCGGTCATCTCCCAATATATTTACCCCTCTTCGTACCTGTAAACCAACTTAAGCACAACCACTCCAGACCACACGCTTTAACTGTGGATTCAATTTGAGATTAGCCTACGGAAGCTCCCATGGAGAGATGCAAATGACCAATTTCCATCCACAACCGGACTATGAGCTGTTCCAGTAGACAGGTCAATGGCTGTGGACTCTGCCCAGCCATTGGTTTGTGAACTGAAGGATTTCTATCTCTTTCCGTTGACTCGAAGTCCACACTTCAGCAGTGAGAAACACCTCGAGAAGCAATTCCTTCAAATTCACACGAACACGCCAAAACCAAACCATATCTATTACTCATGTCATTTCTCAAGATAAACGGATCGTTTGGGCTGAAAATCACAACCAATTTACAGTAGAAGACTTCCACAAACCAGCAATGGCATCAGATAGGAGCGAAAGACTATAGGTGATGATTTCATAGCCTACAAAGCTCAGATGAACTATTAGAACATCATTCACCATACTCGTATTCTGCCCAGCCATTGGTTTGTGAACTGAAAAATGTCGATCTCCTTCCGTTGACTCGAAGTCCACACTTCAGCAGTGAGAAACACCTCGAGAAGCGATTCCTTCAAATTCACACAAACACGCCAAAACCAAACCATATCTATTACTCATTTCATTCCTCAAGATAAACGGATCGTTTGGGCTGAAAATCATAGCCAATTTACAGTAGAAGAGTTCCACAAACCAGCAATGGCATCAGATAGGAGCGAAAGACTATAGGTGATGATTTCATAGCCTACAAAGCTCCGATGAACTATTAGAACATCATTCACCATACTCGTGCGACACCCGACTGCTGCATGACATCCAAAGAGATCATCCATTCTCGAAGACCCTATGGAGTAGCACACACCCACATAAAAACAACTATTCTCCTCACTACGCTATTCTTGATCACCCACTCTACCCTCTCATCCAACTATTCTCTGTCACCCTCTCTACCTTCCATCCAAGTGATGCGTGACAACCAAATGGTACGTGGCCGAATAGGCAAGTTGCCATAATAGACATTACTGAAGACGAAACTACAAGCGCGATCGGAGAATATTCCGCATCTGTAGGAAAATGACACGAGATTTCACGGCATTCGACGGTCATAGGATCATTAAGTGCCATACCCAATAACACTCGTCACTCGAAGCTCCCGCCAATCAGCAACGACAGAAGCATGTTGCCTTCATAAGTCAAACATCGAGGACAAGCAGAAACATACTCGCTGTGCCATGAAGGTCCAATCCTCTATGTCGACAGAGGTTTTCCAAAGAGTAATGATGCATGATTTTGCAGAATACCTATCCAGGAACACACTGCCTAACGGTAGAGAATCATCGACCTGTGCCTTATTAGTCAGAAATTCATCGTGGACTATATCTAACATTCTCCCTCCGGTTAGACATGCATGTTACCTCCTGACATATACCGAGGCCTAAACAGTCATTGCCAAAGGGCGAGCATTTGCCCACATCTAAGGTCCAACCATCCGAACAGTATCCATAGCGATGTCAGAGGAAATAAGTAGCGCAAGTGGCTGTAATGACAAACCGGCGCGTCGCACCCTCGTAATCCCACTTTTGGCAACAACACGAGGGATCAGTCCGAATAAAAGCGGATCCATCCCAGATACCAAATTGCCACACTTGCGCCATACAAGACCCTCTTTGCATGGCTGATGCTCTTGGTCCAGCTTGACTAACAAACTATCAGTCTTACACACGCCGGAAAGAACCACGTTCACCCAGGCATTCTGCCAGTACGCTTGTAGAAGAGTTCCCCCGATGGGGGTAAACAAAGCCTGTGGTACGAGACCTCCCAAACCCCGACAGCCCCCGTCCCCAATCCTGCAGACCCGCCTCTATTATCCCATATGCTCCCCACTTCAAATTCCAGCAGCCGCCTTCATATTCCGGCAGCATGACTAAGAGACTCTCTCCGCCATTCACCACATGCACAAAAGACGAAATATATACTCGTGTAGCTTTCCAAGCTGTACCGAAAGATTCGTTCTCGTTCTGCACACACTTGGTTACACTCCCTCCAGAAATTAGTTCCAACACTACTACGTTCAAAGGAAGGCAAGAATCATGTGTACCGTGAACACTTAAACTGATAATCTATCCTCGTTGTGAGATATACGTTACATCGCCGTCAAGAGTACATACACCGTGCCTCGGTGAAAAGGCTCGCCAATAGATTAGTCACCAATGAGCTACCTCTCACATATGCTCGTCATTGTGTTTTACTCCAGTGACACAAATCAAACTAATGCTGCACTAATTTGCAGTCCCGAGATGAATCATCACCACCTTGACTGCACCATCATCTTCAGTCATCAGCAGTACAGCACACAGCACTAAATACGGCAACATTTAGACAGCGACCTGATGGACAACTGCATGAGTAAGTCGGCATAAATTTTGACTGCTGTCCGTCATCCAAACCTCAAGCCGAAAATTTGACTGCAGTTCTGCACCATTTCTCTCTTCAACAAGCGTCGGAACGGACGAAAATCGAGAACTCTGCACCTTCACGTTTCACAATGCTACCAATTCCGGAGCACCCTCACCTTCACATTTCACAATACTACGAATTCCGGAGCACCCTCACCATTCAAAATACTAGGAATCTGGATTTCAA
>BFEA01000092.1:8811-20982 GCA_003427395.1 Chara braunii
TTATCAGGACAAACGAAAGATTAACACTTTGGATGAACGAACCCTTGTTTTGAATTGGGTTGAATGCGTTGTGGACATAACATGCTTGTTGACAAAGACTTGTCTTTTCGTTCGGGCTATGTATGTTTTCTATATAGTAGGGTAGTCTGTTAGTGCTCGCCACTTGCTGGAGCTATARGAGTTAGTTCAATTCCTGCATTTTCTGAGTTAAGTTTTACTTAGTTCAAGTTTCACATTTTCTGGGATCTTTTTACTTGGCTCTGTATAAATTTTGGATAGCTACTTTCCCTACGGGAAGCGCTGCCGAAACTTCTACAAAACCAATGAGTTAGTCAAATTTTGTTTTTTACAATTTTAGTTTTGTCTGAGTTTATATCTGGCTTAGTTAAAATCTGGGAAGCCTACTTTTCTAGGGGAGGTGCTGCCCAAATTTTTACTAAATCAAGGAGTTGGACAAAATTTGACTTTAAGAAGTCAAATTTATTTTCTAAATTTTATATTTAGTCTCGTATGAATTCTGAAAATGCACTTTTCCTACGAAAAGCGCTGCCGAAATTTTCCTAATTTTGAAGAGTTAGATTTTATTCTCGCAGGAAAATTCTTGGCAATCCACCCTGTATAGGGAAAATGCTGTCAGAATTTTCCTTATTCTTTGAGGTATATTTGAGAGATAGATTTAAGATCTAGTCTTACGAAATTCTGAGTAAGATGTGATATGGGGATTTATTCTCCGTACGCTTAAAGTTCAAGTATTTGGGATTTGACCTGTGTTGTGTCACAGGTCATTTTCGGTCGTTCGTGATTCAAGATCTGACTAGTTCAGCTCGGTCCTACGAGGATCGTCTTCTGTTATCTTTGATAACAGGTCGGTTGGTTGATCGCCGACTCGTCGGCTCATGACACAACTTTGCTTGCACTTGTACCTCAGCTTGAATRCCTTAGCCCTGAGATTTAATATGTTTTTTTGAAGGTTTTTAACCAGACTTCTTTTAATGGCCATTATAAAGAACTGATGGGTTTTTATGGAAAGTTGGACAATGGTTGGGGCCTGAGTGTGTGAGGCGTGGAGTGAGTTACAAGGAACAGTAAAGTTGACCACATTGGTGCATGGCAATGTGACTTTCGTATGTATTCGTGTTTTATGCAGGTTAGTATTTTGGAGCTTGGTATGCGAGTCTTACTTCGGAGGCCGTGAGAATGAGAACTGTGTGTCGCGTGATCTGTTTACCTGATGAGTTTATTTTCGCTTCTTTTATTTTATCTCGAGTTTTGATTTAATATAGGTATTGGGATGCCTGTTTATTTATTGAGTAATTTTGCTTGTTAATTTTTATAGTTGGACGTTGAAGTCCGTGGCAGCCGTCAAAGTCAAACCCCTTGACTTCTCTCCAGACCCTGGATAATGGAGCTTGTCTCCATGGCCATAAGGGTTGACTGCCATCACAGGTCGGAACCTGTGTACCACCCACTCTCCGCAGGGTGCAGAAGAGGGTGTGGTTCTCAACCTCTTTGGTTGTTGTCTAGCGTCGAGAGATTAACCCCTCAAGACGTGTGTCAGCCGACACTTGAGCGTCGAACGCAACGCTCGCCATCGAGGACCGCGCGATTATGGGTAATACATAGTACGTCATCATTGCGACTGCTTGCATGGCTAGTTGATATGAGAAAGCCTTGCATCCGCGCAGTTTTATACTAAGACACGCGCACAGTACTAAACCGATTTTCATATAAAAAGGTTATGGGTTGGATACTAAAAGGGACTAGGAGTGTTTTTGTTTTGTGTGATGGATTTGACTTTTGTTCTGGCGTGTGTAAAGCGTGGTAAAAAAAAGGATGCATCCAAGTCGACCGACGACGAGTCGCACTTGGGACTTCAGCCCCCCAGTGCGTCGGCTTGCGTACGGGGCCGATAAAGGTGTGGAACCGCGCGTACCCCCTATGCTACAGCGTACGAGAAAACGCCCTCGGCTGGTCCACCTCTGGGATTGCATGTAAAAGTTTTCGTATTGTGGACTGGTAGCTCGGCGGGGATACGCTCACCTAAGGGATGGTGACAGCTTCCGTAGGTGGAGGTAAGTTGTACCTCGCGTGACCCTATCCTGTCCTAGGGGTTCGCGAGAGGTATGGCTGGCGCACTCGGCAGGAGCGGCAACGTTCGACGACTAAAAGTCCTGCCCAATCCTGCGTGACGCGGCCTAGAAGGTTCACTCGCTTGCGGGGACCGTGCGCTCGACAACGGGATGTTGGTTACGTGTGTATTATCGTTCATATCTATTTGATCTCGTATCTCTTATCTCTTCTCCTTTCTGTCCTTCTTTGTTTTGTGTCTATCGTTATCTCTTTTGTTTGTCTTCCTCGTTGTTCCAATTGATCCTAACCCTCTTGTTTGTCTGTGAGTGGTTCAATGTTGTTGATGATGAAAATCCTTGAATTGGCTTCCATATGGGCCTTGCAACACTACTCTAGGCTCTTAAATTGTTTTGAGAGTTCGACGGGAGTTGTTAGATGCACAAAAGTCTTAGAATAATAGTCTTTGCTGCATCGTCGCACTAACTCTCGAACACATCACTGTAGAAGGACTCTCCAATACGTGAGTTCACTATCGGACGTCGTGCCAGCACTACGAGATACAACGTCAATAGCGTTTTCTTCGACCTTTCTTTAGGTACACTTTCGAAAAACGGGCCTTCCAGTGAGCTAAAAAAAACGAGGCTTCCACCGAGCTACGATACACATCCCTAAAAAATCCCACTGTTGCAGGGGGGCGACTCTTGACGAGTAAAGTGTGCCCATTTAACGTTCGCTCTGACAACTCTTTACTCAGTTTTTAGGAAGTCCTATTTAAGAGTAAGTGCGACGACGACACACTCTAAAAACTTCGAGAGGCTAGAGTAGTGCAGCGAGGCCCCATAGCAAACTCCCTGAGTAATCATCATTGAACTGATCGGCCCCATGTAATTCAGAATGAATTTATTATGCTCATCTGACATAAGTTCAGGCTCTTGTATAGGATGGCCACTAGGCATATGACAGGCATGCCCGCACATGATCATTTTATCATCCTGATGTATTGCCTAACCGGTCCCCTATGAGACACCCTCCCACCCGTACTCATCATTACTATCCCCCACGCATCCCTACTCCCAGGGTCCTACCTGAGTATACCTAGGATCATCAACTATTCTAGTGATCTTTGATCGGACAGTGGTTATCGGCATCAGGGCTAAGCAGGTTCTCATCAGGGTTTTCTCACCTCCCTCCCCAGCCCTGACCGTACCTAGCACTTACGACATACTCACACGTGGACCAAAAGTCTCCAAATTTTGAGGCATTTGGGTAGGCCTATTTTGGACTTTTGGTCTCGTGTGGTCATACGGGCAGGCCTATTTTGGACTTTTGGTCTCGTGTGGTCATACGGGCGGACATCATCCAGAAAGGACGAAGTCGCGGCCCTGACACTTCGCCCTCTGGGCAAGTGTGTATAGTCAACGGTGAGGAGTAAAAAAGTAAGTGGAGTTTTCTTTGTTTTTTCACACTAAAATAAGGTAAGAAAGTAGATGGATTTTTTTTTTTCTTCTTTAACAACGTATATGTACACTCCAAATGTCAAAAATGAGACTGAATCCACCGCTAGAACATGGATAGATACATTGCCATTTTTTTTGTCTTTCTTTTGGCAGACTGTTTTCTTTGGCGATGACTTTCTGCAAAAAAGTAAAATAATATTTTTTTTTTTCGAAAGGTCATTTGAGACCATCTGTTACATGCTGCGCCGACAACAGGTTGCACGGGCCACTTTCAGGCATGTGACATTTTCAGGCCAAAAGCTGAAAAACAAGGGCCTACAAGCCCCGTGTCGTTTCAACCTCAAAGCGTGAAAACAAGGGCCTACAGCCCCTGTGTCGTCTCAGGCTAAATCAGGGCCTCTCCTACCATGAGTGTTTTCAGACTGAAACTGAGGGTCATTTTCGGGCCCTCATCAGTTCGACCCGCCCTGAAACTCGGGCAATAAACCAAGGTTTTAACACATACCATTTCGGGTTTATTTTCAAGACAACCCTTGGTTGAGCTTCGACGCCAGGGTCTGGCACATTTCGACATTGGCAAGAGCAGCCTCCTGGATGGGCCAGCAACTGTATAGGACTGGCCCGCCCTGCAGGCCGGCAGGTAGTTCCTAGGTACTTCCCAGGCACGTCACGTGCAGTTCAAGAAACAGGAGGTAGTCTTTAAGATTCGGCAGTTGAACTCTGGCGGAGCGTTGCAAGAGTAGTAGTAGTGCTAGCAGTAGTCTTCAAGGCTGGGCGCTAGTTGCGTTAGCAGTAGTCTTCAACGCTGGGCGCTTGTAGCGTTAGCAGTAGTCTTCAGCACTGGGCACCATAGGAGCTAGAGTAGTACTAGAGAGAGAGAGATTGGGCGGCGGCCAGGAGGACTTACCTGCAGCACCATCGCCCTAGCTTCGTCTTCGAGGTACCTGCAACACAGCGCCATCTTCACAGGTTAGTACCTGGAATATGAGAAAGAGAGAGAGAGTTCTTCTTCTTCCTCTTCTCAGTCCACCATCTCCCTCTCACCCTCTTACTATCCGACTTCACTGCATCAGCAAACTATGAGAGAGAAAGAGAGAGCTTGGTGACATTTGGATCCAGACTCGACATTGGACTTCAAACAGTTGACGAGGGGTTATCTGGGACTTGTAACGAAGACTTGGTGTATACAACATGCCCATCTTCCCCCCTCCTTCTTCGTCTGTTTCCCTCCTCTTTCGTCTGTGCATAATCTGGACCTGGCGCCTTTTTCCTGTGTATAGTGCCAAGCTCCTTTCACACCTTGTGATGAGAATGATGTATGTTTGGTCTGCGTTGCAACATTGATTGGGCTAGTCATTGATATTCTAGCATTCTGCTACGTTATCTTGTACTACGTGATAGAGGTCAGTCTCGGTCAGGTCAGGACTTGTATCTAAGTTTTCCCTGCGCTACAAAGCACCATTGTTGTATGTATCCGAATGTACCCTGCTTGTCGAGATTCTACTTGCACTGCATTGTCCATTCAGTCCTTTTATCACATTGTGGATCCTCGGTTATTTATTTACATCGCCCAACTGGGCATGTAACACCACCTCTGGAGGTGGTCTAAAAAATGGTCCTCTCGCGGCCTCGCAGGCCGCTTACAAAAGGGTCACCGTTTGAGGCATTTGGGTAGCAGGCCTCTCCAGTGTGACCCGAAACTGACTCAAATTTTGGTCCTTGCGTGAGTATGCCCTTAGGGCCTCATTCGACATCACTACAAATGTAAGGATCCTTACAAAATCATCGTTCCACCACTCCCTAATGACAACAAAATCAAACCGTAAGCCTGTTTTCACATTCTCGGCTGTTAGGGTCCACCCTTACAAAATGAGGGCGCCCCAGGCAAAAGGACGAAAATCAGGGAGAGGTTATAGGACTTCGGATATAGAGGTTGCACCCCACGGACTTGTCCGGAGCCTGGCATAGTTCCCTTACAGACTAACGACCTCAAAAGCTCAGTGGGTAGAACTCTGATATACTAACTTGGAGGTCCTGAGTTCGACTCCGACTATGCTCATTCATCATATCAGCTAAGGGATGATCCTCTACATGGTTTTCGGGTGGGGGCATGCCTTTCCTGCGGGAAAGTTGATGTGGGATGGATGCTACTCTCTTGGGCAGGTGAGTAGTAAGGGGTTGGTTGGGTGCATGGTGATACCGTGGCAGTGCTATGGTGGGGAGGGTTGCCTTGTAGGGAAACCAATGTCGAATCAAGAGGTGTGTCCTACTCTCAATGTCTGTGGACCCATTTCGTGGTGGTGCGTTATCAGAGGTAGGTTGGGGGTAGTTGTTAGACGACGGTCGAGGTCTCCACCATTACCACGGGTTGATTATCCCTAGCGAACAGACATAAGCAAGGCTCATCAGTAGCAGAAAGCAACCACACACATCCACATAGACTATGATATCACATTAGCTCACATAACAACCAGCATACTCAACAACTAAAAAAAAAAAACAGTAGACATATATGATCCGAGCTGTGCTAGGTTAGTGCTTAGAGGGGCTCATAGGTTAAGACCTTGGTTAGTTGACCATTAGACACTGCCTATGAGCGCTCTCACTACTTACGGGACTAGCTGACAACTATGTGCCTAGCTCCCGAGGTTCCCGTATAACAAGGCTTGTACGCTAGTGCCTCAACTGGGGCTGAATGGGGGAGCTCATTCAGCGTCGGTGCCCGCGTCCGCTGTCTGGTCAGGTTGCTCCAGTAGAGAGTGATGTTCCTCGCATGAGGTAAGATAGAAATGGAGTGGGGGTGCGCCAGGAGATATATATCGAGAGGAGTGGTGGGATGGGAGTCTCGTGAGTAATAAAAAAAAAAAAAAGAAGAAAAAAAAAAAAGGACTTCCCATATAGAGGAGTGAGGAAGCTAGAGATAGACGGTAGAGGGGGCAGGAGAGATAAGTGCTTGAGTTGTTGGTCCTTTTAGATTGTGTGCTTTTGCAGGCCTTGAGGGCGTTTTTTGTTTATTCTCCCCCTCTGAAGCTTGGAAGCTAAGCTGGCTGATGCTGTCAGTAATTGTTCTCCGGGTTGAATTGTGAGGTCCCCTGCCTCCTATTGAAACTGTTTTTTTTTTTAAACAAGATTTCAGTTTGTAAAAAAAAAAACAAAAAAAAAAACGACGAAAATCTCTAGGGAGCCCCCGGAGGTGACTAGAAATGGTGGGACCCTACGGATTGCCCGACAGGTTGAGGTCCTGACACCCGGCCCTCCTCACCTGAGATGTAATGGTGGGTAAGTGTACGGTCTTCCTTACGGGCTGTGGAAAGAAAAAACGAGTTAGGGCTCCCTTACAATGTAAGAATTCGTAAGTGGTGTGGAAAGCGGCCCTTAGAGCACAAGCGGTAAGCATGCCACTACAAGTCCCATAGGCGAACCCTACAGGTAGTTTTCCCTGTTTTTTTAGAGAGATCCTAGCCTCATCATCATCAGATCCCTCTGGTTGCTTGCACTCAACGCTTTCACGGTTACCGAAACCGGCCGTCGTCTGGATTCGAACTCGTGTTGCGTTTACTAGCAGATGCGCCACAACTACAATTCAGCCACTTCGGCTGGGTGTCTGTGGAAGTCTTTCAGGAGGCGGGGATTGTCGGAATCGGCTGTGATTTGCAGAGTCAGAGTCTGTCTGTTTGCCGGGCGAGTCTAACCCCTGCCTGCTCTGGCCGGAATCGTGCTCAAGCTCGGGAGATTGTATAAGATGTTCCCGGCTATCCTTATGGTGTTTGGCACTTCCCTAAGATTGCGTGTGTACGGGCTCCCGCGTTCGCACAAGATGTGGAAGAGGGGGCGAGCGCGCGCGAGTGAAAGACGGATCTTTGGCGATTCTCCTTCAAGGCCATGGCGGTCTAACAATCGCAGCTCGAAAACGTGCTTTCTGCTGAGAGGGAGCGTCTCCTCTTTCAGCCGGTGAAGCACGCGGGCATTACAGGAATTTGGAGGATGAAAAAAAAAAAAGCTTGTATCCCGCCTCCCGCCTCGGAGGAAATGATCAAGCACGGAGCAAGGCGCCTTTCTTTTTCGCGTGGCGCTGCACGGTATCGGATGTGAAGATCGAGGATAGCGAAGGAGCAATGTAGAGCGGCTGACCAGGGGTTGGCCGCGGGTGTCTCCTCGTAACAGCGAGCCCAAAGCTCGCACGGGCGGGAACTCCGAAACGAGCTTAGCCGTAGTACTACAGTAGGCGGGAACTTCAACCAACTTTTGTTGTAGCGATCAGGCGGGAACGTTCAACAAATTCCTTCGTTACCTCTTTCTGCCGTCTGAAAAAAGAGCGGGAACTCCGATCGACTGCGTTCGACGGCGGGAACTTGAGCCAATTCCTTCGCCGCCTTATTTTCAAGTTCGACCGAAGGCAGCCCGAACGGCGAGTAGAAATTTCAACGAACGAATCTCTCCCCGCCAACACCACCTCTCGTGCGATGGACTCGGAAAGTGAGAGCCATCGCAAATGGCGGCGGACAGTGGGAAGGGATTGCACGCCGTCGACCGAGAGGCGACTGATACTTGGCGTTACTCGTTCATTGGGAGCACAACAAATGGAGGTGGCCCTTTGCACAAGGGAGTCTCGGGCCTCCTCCTCGTTGTCTGCCTTCAGTAGCGTTTCACCATTGGCCTTCTTCCTCCTGTACTTCATCGCAGCAATCGCCTTCTCCACGGTGGCAGGATCGACCAATGTGGCAAATGAGCTCGTTGGCGAAGACTTCAACCTGGCGGAAGTTGTTCCGAGACTCATCGGCGGACCTTGGCAACCTAGGAGCGTTAGGGAATCAAGTAAGGACACTCAGCCCCCTCCCTTCACACACAATGAGACTACGCGATTACTACCTTCCTCTGTCTGCCTTCATTTTCTCCCTCCTGCATTCACCTCCCTGTCTCCCTGTCTCCCTGTCTCCCTGTCTCTCCGTCTTTCACTCTTTCACTCTTTTTCCTGCGACTCATCTGCTCACACCTCGATCTAAGTGTTTCCACTTTCTCTGAAATTGCTACGCCCGCTTTGTGGTCCAAAGCGCGACTCATGGTTGCATGGGGATGGATCACCTGCGACCACGTGGCTGATCGGGCATACGAATTGAATCATATAAACGCAGTGGATGATGGAGATGTGTCCAAAAGTTTCGGGGGGGGGGGGGGGGGGGGGGGGGGCGGCGGGTCGAGCTAATGGATTGGGGAAATTTGATGGGATGCATAATGGTGTGGAAGGGAGTCCGGGGGGATGGAGGAATGGTGTCACACATAGGACCTCGCTGTAGTACTCACCACATGTGTAAAGCGTCGAGTGTGTCTTTCGGTAGAAGGTGGAAATATACGAATACAGTCCGCAGTTTTTATCGTTTTCGAACTTGGTGAGTGGTGAGCGAGGGCCATATGCAGTGAAATGGTCGCGGATCGGCAGATCATGTTCTTTTTCCGAGAGTCTGACGCTCTCGCTGTTCATATCCATAGCAAGAAATGTTTCTTGTCGAACTGGAATGGCCGTTGCACCTTCATATAAAGCGGCCAGATGCATCCGCCACTATGGGTGATGAAAAGAAAGTGAGACGCACGCGACTGGCATCAAACAAGTTATGGCGTGTCTTAGAGAGCTGCTGCTTGCTGAAAAAAAGAAAAAAAGAAAAAAAAAAAGAGCTGCTGCGTGCTAATAATGTCTCTCAGCTCGTTTTGACCGCGATTATGGCTCGATTCAGTCGTGAAAGTCCCTCGTTTTGAGTACGCCCTTAGTTGGATTACCCAGGTGTCCACGTCAGGACATTGAGTGGTCTTTCTTTTCTCTTTTTTGATACTTTTGAGTTCTTTTGCTCTTTCATTTTCGCCAGATGTGCGGTCTAACGACTGTACTTGAGCAGGATCTGCTCTGCTCTGTAGGTTGTACACTTTTCTGTATCTATACATGGCAGCTGAGACTCCCACCCTAGAGCGCGACCGCTAGGTAGCCGAGGATTACTCCAAAAAAAAAAAGAGGAAGGAAAAAAAAAAAGAAAAAAAAAAGATGTGCGGTCTGTCTATGTAACGTGCCGCATATGTTTATGACTGTACCAACTGGTCTGACGGACGGCCCAGTGTTTTCCCTTTTTTTTTTTTTTTTTTTTTTTGGGGGCAGTCGAACATCTCCTGGTTTGTGCGGGTGGTGAGTTTTGTCCTTTGTTTGGGCAAAAATGGAGGAAGCAAAATCCGACATCACCGTTTAGTGATCTGGAAAATTGTTTCTTGAACTTGGAAGAAGGAAGTGTCTTTCGCTCATGGTGAGCAACAAATGAATAGTGAGACTAGTATAATTTACAGTTTTTTTTTTTTTTTTGGGTTGGTTGAAATTTGGACCATTTCTCGATTTTTCACTTTTCTTTCTTTCTCCTTTTTCTCTCTTGTAAACTCTCTTTATGTCCGAGTCGTATCACTGTAATTGCTCTGCTGTGAAAGAAAATGGCGCAAACGTGCACCCACGACATCGAGAGAATACAAACTCCCATCGTGGCTTAAGGAGAAAGCGCTGCTGCAGCCATAAACAGCAAAGCTGACAATGAATAGACTCGGACATAAAGAGAGTTTACAAGAAAGAAAAAGGAGAAAGAAAGAAAAGTGAAAAAGACAATTACTGACACGCATATTAAATCGAGAAATGGTCCAAATTTCAACCAACCAAAGAAAAAAAAAAACTGTAAATTATACTAGTCTCACTTTTCGTTTGTTGCTCACCATGATCGAAAGGCACTTCCTTGGTTCAAGTTCAAGAAACAATTTTCCAGATCACTAAACGGTGATGTCGGATTTTGCTTCCGCCATTCTTGCCCCAAACAAAGGACAAAACTCACCACCCGCACAAACCGGGATTTTGTGACTAGATGTTCGACTGCCCCCCTCCCCCGCCCCCCCCCGCAAAAAAAAACAAAACAAAAAAAAAAAACGGAAAACACTGGGCCGTCCGCTCTGCTGTGAAAGAAAATGGTGCAAACGTGCTCCCACCGTGTTGCTCAAACATTTGTTCGGAATATATATTGTCACATTGTGAATCAGATGCCGTGTTACTCAAACGTGCTCCCACCGTGTTGCTCAAAACGGAAAACACTGGCCAGTCATTCAATTGGGCCATCGGCCCTTGGTGGTAAGGACGCCGCGTACGAGGGAAGCAAGACCCGCTCGTAATGTGTGAAGAATATCGCCAGTCCGCAAACAATCCTTCTATATACCTCTCTGGCCAGGTGAATGGTGTACACGAATCAATAGTAATCGAATGGTCACCGGTTCGACACCAGATCGTGCCTGCGGAACAGGCTGGCTTTCGCCCGAATAAGAAGAAAAGAAGCGCAAACTATTGAATGGTCAACCGATCAATACCTGACCATACGAGCGAGGTTTCTGGGCAAAGGACGGCGAAATGGAACCTTTGGTTGTAGTCGTCTCCTCACTTCGGCTTTCATCCTTGGTCCTCTTCCTCCGCCATCTTTCTCTCTTTTCCGCCAGGTCCTTTCCTCTCATTCTTTCTCGACCCTCTCTCTCACTTCGGCTTTCATTATCTGTCCTCTGGCACTCTCTCTCTTTCTCTCTCCGCGCAGGTCTCTGCCCCCGCCCCCGCCCCCGCCCTTCCCTCCCCTCTCTCTCCATCTGTCCCCCGGTCTCCCCTCTTCTCTCTCTCTCTCTCCCTCCTTTGAATCCCCTTTCTCTCTTTCCCGGCCTCTCTCCTCCTGTCATTCTTTTTCTTCACTCAACCCTCTGACTCCCCCCACAAACCTGTTGCTCTTTGCCCCAGGTTCGTCAGACCTCGACTTCGATTACTCTTTCGCACGCTTTCGTCTTCTCGCTCCATGCCTTTTCCTTACTTTCTGGCCTTTCTTCTTTTTGTCTTCCTCCCTCCTCCACCCAAGGATAGTTTTCTCGCAATTGCTGCCTCCCTTTTCCTTCACAGCCTCGCTGTCCCTGTCTTATCTGCCTGGAAGTGCTTTTGCTATTTCAAATGGGGGCTCAACAGGTGGATCCATTGATCCACGTGTTCAGATCTGCACGCTCTGTTTCAATCAGCCAGCAAATTAGTTGCCTTCAATCGCTTCTTGATCTACCGATCTGACTGCGCGGCGATTCTTTTTCTGTCCTGTTACTTGTTTCCCGCAAGACTCGCATGACATTTTTCTTCCCCTTTCGTTCTTTTCTTGTTTGGTAGTTCGACTACGCATGACATGTTCCCTGCGTTCGAGCACTTGCTCATTATCTGCGCAGAGCGCAGAGAGCATTTTTTGCATTTATCCCCGATCTTTCTTCGGCATTTCGTTTCCGTTTTGCTGCCGCTTGTTGGGATTCGATCCCTTGACCGGCTGCGACGATGCCGCCGCCTCGTTTGGCGTGGGAATCTACGGGGTTATCGCCACGAAACATCTATTCGTTGGGCTTACTGTTTCCTTCGTCTCTCTCCTCCCCGGGTTCCCCTTTTCTTACCGCTTCGCTTCTCTCCCCTGGCACTCCACCCACTTCCTCCATCTCCTCCGCTCTGCTTCTCTTCTACCCCTCCGCTGCCCTATCGCTTCCCCTTTGCTTCTCTCCGTCCCTCTCCCCGTTTCTCCTCCACTCTTGTAGTCTCCCTTCGCCCTCCGTTACCCTATCTCCTTCCCTCCAC
>BFEA01000092.1:39727-51142 GCA_003427395.1 Chara braunii
CCCCCCCCCCCCCCTCTGTTTAAGGGAGATTGCCCCCTAGATTGTTGTATCCTTCATTGATATATAAACAATTACATGTGTATGATTTATGGTCAGACTAATCTGGTGCTTGCGACCCATTCGCAATCTACTGAGCGGCAAGCTCACCTCCTTACCGGTGTTGGGCTGGTGCAGGGAGGGTAGCAGCTCGGACTGAGAAGTCACTGGGAATGGGCTGAGGTCTCAACATATCAGACTTGACTGCCCATTGTTGAAGCTAACCTAACAACTATTTGGAGTTTGGACCCTGGTATAGTAAAAAAGCAGATCAAGTCGACGCATCTATTTTGCAGATCAAGTCGATTGCTGCTATTTTGGGGTCTTCCGGTTTAATTATGTCTCCATCCAATACATGACCCAAATACAACACCTGACTCTTGGCCCAGTCACACTTCTTCAGACGCTTAAAGGTTGAGACACAGTCCTTGTCCCACTTCTAGACTGTTTCTTTTCTCAACAACCTAGGCAACAGAGCAGCTATTACAGGGAAGTTCCAAATGAACTTGCGGTAATTGTTGGCCAAACCAAGGAACGATCGTAGTTTTGTCAAAGTACGCGGTGCCGGCCAGTCCCTGATTGCTGCTATTTTGGGGTCTTCCGGTTTAATTTTGTCTTCATCCAATACATGACCCAAATACAACACTGGACTCTTGGCCCATTCACACTTCTTTGGGTTCAACTTAAAGTTAGCTTCACGCAACTCACTCAATACTAACCAAAGTCTGAAGCAAACAGTCCGTGGTCACGTGGTACCAGTACGAATTCAAGCCAAAGGAAGCAGAAGCTCGGACGAGTCGAGGCGCAGTCCAAGTCAATATAAGGACTGGCCAGCCACATTTCAAGGAGACTTGCTCATTCGTGAGAAGTGTGGAAGTGCTGCTGAAGCGATTGTGCGCTATCTGTGAGTGGCATGCGCGAGAGCCCTGGCTGGGCAGCGCTGTGCTGAGGATGGAAGGCAGCCATAGCCGCATAGCTAGTTGTAAGGGATAGAGCTGAGTAGTAGCAGATGTATTCAGAGTCAAATACTCAAGTAGAGAGAGGGAGAGAGTGAGTGCATGCATCAAGAAGAGAGAGAGAGAGAGAGAGAGAGAGAGAGAGAGAGAGAGAGAGAGAGAGAGAGAGAGAGAGAGAGAGAGAGAGAGAGAGAGAGAGAGAAAAAGAAAAAAAGAGAGAGAGAGAGAGAGAGAGAGAGAGAGAGAGAGAGAGAGAGAGAGAGAGTCGCCTACCTTAGATGAGGATCCTATAATTGGGTTGCTGAACTTGACGCTGATGAGCGCTGGTGGCTGGAACTCTGAAACTGCTTAATATGATGATTTGTTGGAATTTCTAAGCTGTGCTGTTCTGGACTTTGCATCTCTGGTCTCCAGTGTTCTGTGTGATCTTTCAATGTGTGTGCGTGCTCAAGGTGACGAGCAGTGAGGCTTAATGCCATTGGTATCAGAGCTAGTAACTTGCTGCATCCGCTGTTGAGGATCGCTGGCGGGATTCAGGCCGACGAGATGAGATTTGGAGTTGGACTTTGGGGCTGAAGGCGGAAGAAGAAGTGGCCGGGTTCGGGGATGGAGATTATGTACCTCTGTGTCCTAACAACGGGCAACGGACGAAATTAAACGCCGTTGTACCCGTTGAATAGCCCCCGGAGCCCCCATTGAATCTGGCTTAACGGGAAAACGGAGGTCTCCCGTTGAATCTGGGAAAATGGATTGGGTGCGTTGGGCCTCAGACACGTGGCCCTTCGCACCCAAACACTAAAACCAGAAAAGAAATTAAAAAAGTTAATCCCCCCCTATGAGTCCCCAAACCTACCTGGAAGCCCTTTAAACCACTACGAGCCCCAAATCCCCCTTCCCCCGCCTGCCCCATCCTGCTGCCTGCCCCATCCTGCCACCCGCCCCATCCTGCCGTCCCTAAACCTACCCGGAAGTATGTGTGTGTTTGTAAGTGTGTGTGTGTGGACGCGTGATCGTTGGTGTGTGTGTGTGTGTGTGTGTGTGTGTGTGTGTGCTGTGTGTGTGTGTGCTGTGTGTGTGTGTGCTGTGTGTCTGTGTGTGTTTACGCATGTCTTTTTTTCCTTTCTTTAATTGTTTTTATGTTTTTGATTGTTTTTAACATACATGAAAGTTCAAAAAAAGACAAAAAAACATGTTGTTGTACATCTTTAAAAAAGCTACAACCCTAAATCTTTTATTTGTTTTACTGAATTTTTTTAACCCTAAAAAACCTTTGTGAAACCAAAACAAAAAGAACAATCATTTCATCTTTTGCTGTTTGTTTTTTCATTGCATTTATGTTTTTAAATTTTTAAAAATATAGTCAAAGCTAAAGAAATCAAAATAAAAATATGGGGTAACCCTATATATATATATATTTTTTGGATTACTTTTAGCCTACACAAAAAATGTTCGCGGTCCCCGTCGTAACCCGTCTAATGGGCTTTTCAACGGGGATTCAACGTTGTTTCAACGGTGTCGAATTTTTCAACATGGAACAAGCGTTGAATCAATTTCCGGACTCATAGACGTACCTATAAACATGGAGCAATCAACTGCATCAAAGGAGTGTTCACAAGCGAAGTGCATCACGCCCCTAAGCCCTGTACTTGCTTTGATGAATGAATGAGTGTCATGGTACCTTCCCACATCTTGGTGTCACTGCTGCTGGACAAGAACACTTGGTGATATATCAGATTTTGTCTTGAGTCAACATCTGGTGAGACGTGTATGAAGTAGGTCATGTCTAGGCTAGAATCTTGGCAGCTGGATGTATCACCCGAAAAATAGCTAGCATGGGCATGAGCGGCGAGTCCCGATAAAACAACTCGTATAGCCTTAAGACCGGTACTGAGCGGCATGGGACTGAACTGGACCTAACGCAGGGAGGAGCTGTAAGTCTTGAGAGCGGACCTTCAAATCCTGGTGGGCAGGACGTCCTGTCTGCGTCGTTAAAGAATTCTTGAGGTCCTTGCTGGTTGAGCTTAAGCAACTGGTTGCCAACCAGCCTGACAAGGTAGCTGTAGTGACACTGTGGGGAGGGACAAACTCAGGTTGGACTCCAATCTAGATTCGTTAGATGAAGTGTTGAGTGATAGGTCTACGTGGTGAGGAGGTGGAGGCTACTTACTTGTGCCTTTAGCCACCATGGATGATTATCCGATGTTCACAATGTTGACCTTGTTCGTGTTATGGGCCCCCCTTCTCCGATTCCTGTTTCCTCTAGGATTCCACCAGACATGTGGCATGAGTGTAACCACGAGGTCTGGTGGGACTACACGACCATGTACCGCAGATCAATAGGTAGAGATCAATAGGAAGTTGGTTGAGAAAAAAAAAGAGGAGGAGAAAAAGAGAAAGGAGGAGGAAGTTAAAAGGAAATTGGAGGAGTTAGAAGTTGAGGAAGAAAAGGAAGAGAAAAAAAAAATAATAATAAAAAATAATAAGAATAATAAGAAAAAGAAGAAGAAGACAAAGGTGGATTTGAGAGAAGGAGAGCCCAACTAGGAGGGGAGGAGATGACGGACAGTAGCCACGCTGGAGAACTGAGACGTAAACAGATTGGAGACTTAAACTGGGTGGAGGAATTTTGGTACCTGGCAGAGCTTCCAGAGGAAACTGACGAAGAGAGAGATTGATTTGTGGCGAAGTTAACAGCAACTAAGGATCAGGAGGAAAGGAATCTGTTGATTGAGGAGAAGAAGAGTGAGCTGAACCAAAAGTTGCTGGCCACGAAAAGAAAAAAGTTTAATGAGAAGAGAAGGTTGACGTAGGAAGGGGAGAGACTCCAGGCGTTTTTGAAGGGGCAGAAAGGGAAACACGTGGAAACTGTGGAACATTGAAACCTTCTTACTGACACTCTGTTGCATACCGCCTAGGAACTCTTTGCACTTCAACGAACCGTTGGGAAGATAGAATGACACCAGGATAAGTTTTAGGGCCCTTGGAACAACTACCTTAGTGCGTCGTCCATCTAACTGGACCATAGGGTCCTACAATATGCACGCCAACTAAATTATATTTTCACTTAGAAACTGACTAGCACCATCGTTGCAGTTAAGGTAGGTGGCAATGGCGGGGGTAGAGACGGTGGCGGTGGTGGAGATGATGACAAAAAAGGGAAAGGTCCCTTGAAGGATTGAGGAAAGAAAGATGAGGGAGACAAGTTTGAGGGGGGAGAACAAAGGGAGAAGATGAAGGTTAAACCACCAGTACACCCTAGGCTAAATGTATGAGCCTAAATTTGAATTTTGCCAAGCCTGCAAGCGGTGTACAACCACTGGGAAAATTCAGGGCAGTACCGGTACCAGAGTTCGCAACCAGGATTTTTAGGAATAAGTGTAACTAAACTAACCACATAATTTTCGAAAACCAACCAACTGTAACCACTGTATACCAGGCCTACCGCACCTTTACCTTCCTCAAACTGATCCAAAAAAAAAAATGGGTAACTGTCCCCGCCCATACCTGAACCTTTGCAAAAAAAAACTGCTCGTGCCCGCCCTTTTTTTTTTTTTTTTTTTTAACCACCCATGGCTAACTGATCCGAAAAAAAAAATGGGTAACTGTACCCGCTCATACCTGAACCTCTGCAGACTGTAACTGCCCGTACCCGCCCTTGTTTTTTTCCACGTGTCCTGAATCATGAATGCCAAGATCTCAATCGCCTCAGTCTCTCCACGTGTCACACCTGCAAAGCCGACGAAGGGGAGCTGTGGAGGATGGGGACGACAACGTGCGGCCACGAGGACGAGGACGACAACTGGCGGCAACAGTGGGTGTGGCGGTGTCGATGTTCTGGTAGCAGTGCGACCGTCAAACGGTTGGGCGCCAGTCGACTAGTCGGGGTAGTCCGAGACAATGGCGGGCTAGGAATTGGGAATGAATGTGGATGTAGAACATAAGTACATTAGCACATGAAACACTTTTTGTTTTTTGCCAAGGGGTGGCCGACTCGAAAACCCAAAATCGAAGTCGGCCAACGGCTTGAAACATTTTACACTCCGGGCGCTGGCGGGAATCCCAAGGAGGCAGCGAAAACCGAAAAAAAAAGGGCCTATGACTTCACATGGTGGGAAAGGGCGGGGGGGGAAGGGCTGGGAGGGGGGCAGGTGGGAATAGAAGGTGTAGTGATGCAGGGTTACCCAAGTGGATCCTCTACCCGCCCGTACCCGCCCGTATCCGCCCCCAATTTTTTTTTTGCTGCCCGTACCTGTCCGTATCGGTTCGCGAGCCTATGTTTGGCTGGCCCTACCTACCCGTCCAATCCATAAATGCTAATTGTGCCTACCCGTCAACTGCAATAAATAAAAAAATGCCCGCCCATAACCAATGCCCCCTTCGGAAAGGGGCACCCACACCTACCCGTGACCTGGCGGTTACCGTTGGGTGCGGTCGGGTACGTGTAACGGTTACCCGTTTGCGCTCTCTGACCGGTACCACCTTCTGTGTTGGACCAACCGCTAACAGATGGAACAAAAAGGAGGCTGTGATTTCTCGTTTTCACTCATAACCCACCCCAGGCTTGACTATAATTGCAGTTAGATACATTTAGGAAAGTGGTTGTGCGAGCACTGAATGGATTCCTCCTCACCTCTCACGGCGAGGAGGAGGGCTGTCAGAAAGGGCATCTTCTTTATAAAAGTAAAAAAAATAGAACTTCTTCTACGACACTCTGGATGTGATTGTGGCCATATTAATCCAAGTGTTGGTGTCTGTGCAGTCATATATATTCTCCAAGTGCTAGCAACTCATGTCTCTGTGATTTTTTTTATTTTTTTTTTGCTTTTGTCGTTTTTGCATTCTTCACTTCGCTATCCGTGATGATTGTGCTTTTGCTAGTTGTTCAACCATGGGCTGTTGAAATACAGACCAAGGTTCGACTCCTGATGCAATCATTGAACTCACCATAGGCCATTCAACCTGGATGTGGAGTTTTTGAACGGCGTATGGTAAGTTCGCTGATTGCACGTGGAGTCGAACTTGGGTTTATATTTCAATAGTTCATGGGTGTGCTTGACACAAGCAATAAGTACCAAAAAAAGAAAAGAAATAGAAGAGAAAAAAAAACTATCACGTACCTGCATCTGTATCCGGTGCTATTCCAAGCCCAGATGCAGAGGATTTCTCAACCCTGCTGCCAGCACCCACGGAGACAGGTAAGGTGGTTGTCGTTTTTTCCATCTTTTTTTTGTTGCAAGGGCAAATGGCTGTAGATGCAGGTCTGGCCAAAGAAACTGAGCTGGCACCCGTTGAAACAGGAGCCTGTCTCGTTTTTGGAGACCTTCTGTTTCCAAAAACGAGCCAGGCGCTTGTTTCAACAAGCGCTTGCCTTTGCCTCTCATACATGCGTGCTTTTCCGTTTGCACAGCCCGAGCCACAAGGATATCTTACAGTCCGTTTTCTTTTTTCGTTGGGCCCATGGGCTTCCTACTCTTCCCCGAGCCCTGATTTTCTCTTGTGGCGACAAGTTTGTTTTGCTGCACGGCTAGGGCCGTGCACTAGTGGTTTAAGCTTCTTTGGACATATACTAAGTATAAGGAGGAGAGTATTTTCCATTGGGAGGCGGCGATGGACGCATACCTTTACGCGTTGTTGATTCCGTATTGGGATCACGTACTAATGGCAAGTTCGTGCCTAAGGGGAGACTTAACAAGCTTTGCTATCGCCAGTAAAGGAAGCCGGATGCACCTGAATGGTGCAATACTCACAACACACTAGGATTGAGGATTTCTTCAAGGCCTTGAAAGACCGCTTCGAGGATAAGAACTTAGCTTGTCGTACAGAGTCCCTCATCCTTAACATTAGCGATCGCAAGTGGAAGAGTGCGTTGACACTCAAGGCCACTATGGATGAGCTGGTGCAATGTCCGAAACATGGACTGACCCCTGCTCAGATTTTGACTAACTTTGCTAGAACATTGCCAGAGCCCCTCAAGACCTAGTTATATCCCCATACTAAAGAAGAGGGGATGGCCTATGAGAAGCTCAGCAAGATAGTTGTAGACCATGTCGGGTTCCTGCAAGAGGCAAACTATTGCCACTATTGGAAGGACCTGCAAACGGGTAAGAGGTAGAAGAATAAAACCATATCCGTCAGTATATAAGGTAAGGATAATCTGCTGGTCACCTTCGAAGGGGGTGTAGAGTCATTATCGTATGACCAAATAAATTATGGTCTAAAGGAGGAGATCAACAACCACGTAGCCCGGGGAGGGGACTATGCGGCAGTTGCAACCCGTGGGGGAGGGCGGCAAGGTAGAGGCCAAGATAGAGGAGACTGAGGACGAGTTGGAGGTAGAGGACCTGCTGCCCAGAGGGGTGGTGGCAAAGGTAGCTACTACGTGGGAGGTAGGGGTTATGGTCCCTCGCAAGGTGGTAGAGGTTTTCCCTTCATAGGGGGTAGAGGAAGATGTAGGAATTGGCGGTCGTATCCAACACACCTTGGAATAGTTGAGGGCAAGCCCTGGGAAGAGATGGGTATAGACGAGAAGGTTTGGGAGGACTATTGCAAGGCCCACCAATGTTTTAAATGTGGTGACCCTGACCACATAGTTCCCTTATGTCCCGAGTACTGATACGCAAAAGGGAACAGCCAGTAAAGGTTGCAGTTGCCTCTACTGGGACTTCGGACTCGGACGGGAAGATAGAAGCGCGTGCTGAAAAGGCACCCTCTTGTTTGAAGATCCCGATGGCAAAGATTGTTGTAGGCCCTCACCTAGCTAGTTGTTTAGAGGTTGCTTGTGTTAGGACCTCTCTAGGTGGTTCCCTCGCAAGCATTGGTGATGAGCTGATCCCTCATCGCCGCACTTAGGCCAAAAGGAAGAAGAAGTCGAAGGGGCAGCTAATAATAGCAAATGTTGAGGTGAGTAGAGAAAGAATAAGCGCGTTAATAAACTGTGGGTCAATGTGCAGTTGTATAAGTAGAAGAGGGTTGCAGAAGTTGCACCTAGGTATGAAAGAGTTAGATGAGCCGCTCATTAGTAAGTTGGTTGATAATAGAGAGATGATAGTGAGTGAGTATGTTGAAGGGGTTAAGGCATACTTCCGGCTGGAGGAAGGGGGCAAGGTAGAAAAGGTTATGCCCTCCCTGGCACTCTTAGTGGAGGATAGTCTTCCTTTTGGCATGATTCTAGGAACGGATTGAGGCAACGCTGCGTATGCAAATATTGAGATGGGCGAGCACGAGTGTTGGCTGGCCAGTCTTACAGGTGTAAAGAAAAAGTTGCGTATGTATCATGCATGCGGCAAAGAAAATGGTTTGTCCCTATGTTGTATGAGTGCCCCCGTGTTTGTCAGGGATGTGGTCAAGAATAACCTTGTTGAACAAGTGATTGTTGCCTATGTGAGACCGGTTAGTGAAAGGGGGAAAGGAGGACGTGCCCATACCACCAGTGTGCAGAAACTGTTAGATGAGTTCATCGATGTGGGAGAGCCCCCAAGTGGAGTAGTTTGTTGCCTACGTTGAGAGGGAAATAAAGCACCGTATATATATAAGGGCCCCATCTATCGGATGTCTCCCAAGGAGCTCGATGAGTTGTGCAGACAGTTAGACAAGTTAGTAGAGAAAGGGTGAATTTTGCCAAGTTCCTCGCCGTATGGTGCACTGGTCTTGTTTGTGCCCAAGAAAGAAGGCGATGCGTATGTGTATAGACTATAAGGGGCCCATCTATCGGATGTCTCCCAAGGAGCTCGATGAGTAGTTGCGCAGACAGTTAGGCAAGTTAGTAGAGAAAGGGTGAATTTTGCCAAGTTCCTCACCGTATGGTGCACTGGTCTTGTTCGTGCCCAAGAAAGAAGGCGATCTGCGTATTTGTATAGACTATAGGGGACTGAGTGCAATTGTCATAAAGAATGTTGAGCCATTACGGCGGATAGACAATGTCCTGGATAGAGTACAAGGTTGCAAGTTTTTCTCGAAGATGGACTTAAAGGCGGGCTACCATCAGATCGAGGTGTTGCCTAAGGATCAACACAAAACGACCTTTAGAACTTGATATGGCCACTACGAATTTGTGGTCATGCCGTTTGGGTTGACAAATGCCCCATCTACCTTCTAGCTATGTATGAATGAACTCTTCCGTGACTGGTTGGACAAATTCGATGTTTTATATTTAGATGATATTCTAATTTTCAGTCGAATTTCCATTGGTGTGCTGCTGCCTGGGCCTGTCAGTCATGACTTATCATCTGTGGCATATGCCTCTTTGCCTATGAGACATAACCTTTGCCTGCAGAATATTTCCTTTGACTTCGAGACATGACTTCTGCCTGGGGAAAAACGACTTTTGCCTGGGGAAGTGTCCTTTGCCTGTGGGATATGACCTTCCAATATGAGACGTGACTTTTGCATATTTTGCTTCCAGGATGTGACTGTTGACCGGGTGCCTGTTGGACTTGACCTCTGGGCACCCGACTTAGCTTTTCTGAAACTGGCCGACTTGGCCTTTCTCGGCCTGAGACTTTGACCCTGAGATTCAAAATTGGGGTCTGCATCGTGGAATGCCTTTCATTATTCAGGTTGCGATGGCTGCTTGGGAATAAAGAAAGGTAGGTGTAAAGACTTTCTCTTATTGGTTATGTCAGAAGACGAGGAAACATACTAATCTTGAGAACGGAATTGAGAGGAGTTGCAGAGAGCGCTTAGAAGGCCTTGTGGCCGTAGTGAGAAATTTTATCTCATGACGGTTTCCGTTATTTTTGGGAGGCTACTCTTTTCTTTGTGTGTATCATATCCATTTGAGCACATCAAGATCTGAATTGGTAATCTGTCCATCAGTGCTTAGCATACTTGCGGTGCGCATGCGCCTTGCGCTGTGCGCAACTTGGTGATGCACACACAGAGAGAGAGAGAGAGAGAGAGAGAGAGAGAGAGAGAGAGAGAGAGAGAGAGAGAGAGAGAGAGAGAGAGAGAACAAAGGATCCCCTTCACACGTATCAGAGGGTCCATCCCGGTAATCTGAAGGGTCCTCGCACCAAGTTAGCAAGGACCCTCCACCAAACTCGAGGCAGGCAGTGAATACGAAGTGGAGCATGAGCTGGCTGAATATATACTCCGGATTCGTATTCAGGTCTGTGTTTCAGCAGTTATGGGTTGCTCACTTTGATAGGCCCTGTTGGTCGCTGCACGTGATTCTCAGGGCTTGGCTGCAGTCCTTACCAAATGTGCAGAATTAGAATGAATCTTCTGCTAGAATGTTGAATAATACGCCGCCATATGTTTGGTCTTTTGTGCATGTGGTGAGTAGAGGCCCTTAGGGCCACTGCACAGATTCCTAAGAAAAGAAAAACGAGAAAACAGAAGTAAAACGAGAAAACAGAGAATTAGTGACCCATAACTGTGATGCACAGACCTGAATTCGAATCCAGACTATATATTCTCGGTTTTTGTCAGACAAACTAGAAGTCTAATGTCTGTCTCTGCTCCACGAGGGGTCCTTGCTTTTTCGTAGGAGCCCTTTGGAAATGAGACTATACACAATTAGGACATGCACACCCACACACACACACATGTGCTCACAGTGTTGGGGTGTGGGGTGGCCCCAACTTTTTCCCCTCTTGCAGTTTAATTTTCAGAAGCGAGGGGCATGTTTGGCCACCTCACCCCGTCCTTTCAATTTGACAATTTATTTATTATTATTATTTTTTTTGGTGATGCGCTGCATCACGTGCGCGCGCGTGCATGCACGTGCACTCTGTCCTGCATGTGCCGCGACCCCGCGCACGGGATGCGACGCAAGTATGGTGCTTAGATGTATCACTCAACCATGTAGTGTGGGAGTTGTTTGGGAGACTGATGTGTGCTTGTTTGCCAATTTCAGCTCAGCGTACATTTGTTTTGGAGAAGGACAAGGATACTTCTTACAATGCGACAGTGACTTCAGAGAGCGCCAGAGAGTGTCATTTACAAACGGCGAATTCAAGTGTGGGAACACATGTGCTCTTTGGCACACAGGCATGGTTGGGCACGCAGATGCATTTGAGCCCATGGAGGAGGGTCGTGTGTTGCAGTCAGGTATGTGTGCGGATATATACAAGTTCACAAGTGATAAGGCGGAGTGACTAATGATGCACCAGATGAGGATGGAAGTTGTTCACGGAAAGCAAACACTTCTCAGGGCATCCTCAGACTTGCACTTTCCTGAACAAGTTGGGCGAGAATTACAGCGACGTTCAGAAAGCCTGAGTTTAAGTATGTCCTCAATTTTCACTTTTAGGTTGTGTGGCCGCTGAGGCAATCTGAAGCACATTTCATGAAGATTCTGTTGTTGGAGTGATGGGCACGGATCTGCCAAGGCAGAAACTAACTTCCTGTGCAAAAGGCTGAGCTTTACCGCATAATTCTGCATACCATGGCCTCTGAGGCAATCTGAAGCACATTTAATGAA
>BFEA01000092.1:69834-87564 GCA_003427395.1 Chara braunii
CTCTCTCTCTCTCTCTCTCTCTCTCTCTCTCTCTCTCTCTCTCTCTCTCTCTCTCTCTCTCTCTCTCTCTCTCTCTCTCTCTCTCTCGCCGTAGCAATATCTCCAGCGCAGCAGGTACGTAGTAACCCAATCTTGTATCGCTCAACCTTTCCCTCTCTCTCTCTCTCTCAGTCTTCTTCTTCGTCGTGGTCTTCTCTGCAGGTGCGCGGCCGCTTCTCCAACCTTCAGGTCCGCTATGGCGGACTATGATTCTCGGCGGCCACCTCTGCTATGGCGCATCAGGCCCTGCACACGACCGCGGTCATGGAATAGCGGGTACCAGCTCGGATACCAATTCAATCAGACTCGTTCTCATTTACACTTTTCATGCATGTAAACAGTAGCGCAGCAAACTGGCGACATGCGCCCACTCAAAACTCAGAGATATAGCATCAAGATACGAGTTCACTTTCAACTGGCTATGGCGACTCAGCGCCCAAACAACTCACTGTTCACATACACCGGATCACCCTGGATATCCCACACGCAACTCTCTGAACTCACACACACACACACACACTCGCTACACACTAACTCTAGCTACTTATACACATCTAGATGTGTATAAGAGACAGGTGCAAGGGGGAAGGGGGTTGAGGTTAGGGTTAGGGAAAATTCGGCGTCCTTGTTTTTTTCTGTTTCATTTGTGTATGTTTGAGTGAGAAAGAGAGAGAGAGAGAGAGAGAGAGATGGAGGAAGGGGGGGGGGGAAGGGTAAGGTAGAAGTCAGCGGAGGGGGACGCAATCTTTTTTTTGGTTTTGTTTTTTTTACTGTTTTTTTTGTGTGTGTGTGTGTTTTTGTGTCTCAGAGAGAGAGAGAGAGAGAGAGAGAGAGAGAGAGAGAGAGAGAGAGAGAGAGAGTTTGCAGCGGTCGGTTGCCTTCACCTTTTTACTGCATCACCTGCCGCGTTTGTTTCTGCGAGCTAAGCCGCAACAGGTCATCTAGTTGCTCTTATTTGGATTGTATCTCGGTGCATTGTGCTTTCTGCTTGGTTCTCGACTGTCTGGCCTACAGTGTGATTTTGCAATTCTGCCTATCGCTCTCGCTTGTATTCCTTGCAGTTTTCTGATATCTTTAGAATTTTGATTAAAAAAAAAAAAAAAAACCCTATGCTATACGAAATTGCAATATGAACAACTTTTTGCCTGAGGGTCTAGGAGAAATTCCCAACCAAATTCCAGAACAAAAATAAAAACAATATCTGGTACTACAAGCCGCTGCAAAGTTGTGCCCTTAAACTCGCTGTACAATGCATGTGCGTTGTATTCGAATACGAGATACCCCGTATGTTGTATTCACATACAATGTACGTATATTTTTTCCGGGTTAAGACAGTAGTGGCCTGGGGGAAGGCTATATCTATTGGTGGGGAGCATCACCGGCTGGAAAACGGGTCCAGCGTCACATGTACACAAAATAGGAAATATTGAAATGTTTGGGTCTTCGCCCTGCAGTATTGATGGCCCTGGAGCCCCAGGAGATCAACTGAGCAGGCTTGATTGAAACTCCCATTTCAAGAAAAAAATATGGAATGGGGGGAAGAGGTCCTGCATGGATAACAGCTTTGGGGAGTTAGGGGGCACCGGGCTCGAGCTGTTATTTCCTTTCCCTCCTCCTCCCACCCCATTCAGTCATCCTGGAACACTTCCACTATAGCCAAAACGGGTGTGGGGGAAACAGATCTGGAAAGTCTGCTGGTAACCATAATGTTGGCCACGGAAGGCCTTCCTCTTCCTCCTGCTGGGTTCTTTGTTGAGATCCTCGTCCCGGCCATGTCATTTCGGCCATCGAACCACCCTGAGTCCCGCCCAGGCATTCTCTGCAAAACTGAGAGATTGTCCTGTCGATGTTGGCCTCTGTGTGCATGCCGTCCATCTTCGTTTTTGTTGCCAGCCATTGATTGCAGATCTCTGTTTGGACTAGCTGCGTTATTTGCTCCGTTATCTCCCCTTCCTCCACCCCTGCCCCCTCCATCTCTAGGATGCAGCACTGCCACCAAATTGCCCATAAGGAGCGACTGCCTGCACAAGCGAAACATGTTGTCTTTGAAGCTGTCATCTTGAAAACAAGGGAAGTATTCGGTTAGCAGCGCCCTCCACTCCCATGGCCATATCGATCCCGGAGCCTTCATTTGCCATATCCGACCTCACCATCGCCATGTTAGCACTGCTGTCTGACATTGCGAAAAAACAGATGTTCAATGGTCTCTGGGCTTTTCCAAGATCGGTAGCCAGCCAGACATTTCTTGCACCACGGTAGCGCCCGGGTCTGTTCCCCCAAATTCGTGTGATCTATCAACCAATCATTGGTCGGTAGGCACACGTGAGCAATCTGCCACCGGAGTGACGAGACCTTGGCTGGTTTGAGCGTATATTCCCGGAACCACTGAATCAGTGCCAACATTTGGTGGCTGACATTTAAGTGCCGATGCTATCTGTCTTTCACCATGTCGCGCAGTACCCTCTTTGTTCTCAACATCTGGTATGTTGTTTTTACCTTGAGATTGGCCAGGTTGTGGTCCTTCGTCTTATCTCCCCTTTGCCGCCTGGCATGCGCACATTTCCACTCCTGGGGGTCGAAGGGCAGTTTCGAGATTGGCGTGTCAGATCTGTAGGCTGTCCTGTAGTCCCTTTCCGCAGCACCCTAATTCGACACATCTCCTCCTTGTTTACCCATACGAATGGCCGCCTGCTGCCCTGCAGGGCCCCGTTTTTGATGAGGGTGTACTCCTCTAGTAGCGCATCCTCCTGTTGAACCAGATGGACCATCCTCACTCGGTCTGATACTCCCACCTTCCCCACCCAGTCCCCCTCTTTCAATTTGGGTCCATTTCCAAGAATGGGGTACCATGCTATGGGGAAGTATCTATGAGGTCCTGAAGCGCCTGCTCTGTTTGGTGACAGCACCGCAGTCTCTACCGGATCTGTTCCACCCCTCTGCACTCCTCCTCGTCCCACAGGTTTCCCACTCGTGTCACCCTGTGCTTCACCCAGCCCCTCTACGGAGAGTCTGAGCTACACCTAATTTGGCTGTGAGAATCCGTGATCCACCTATTTCTGAATAGGGGTTGTCTCATTATTTCCTCCCATCGATTCGGGGCTGGCTTATTCGGTACTCGGAGTTTCCTCCATGTCTTCAACATTCGTGGCCAGAAGTCCTCAACCGGCTCCCCGTTCCTATGCTTCCATGGTATCCTCCAGTATCTGTCCTCTAACCAGGTAAGTGGATCTACTTCTGGGGGTGCGTCCCACGCGAACTCCGCAATCTGTGCCAGTGCCAGGGGACGCCACTAGGAGGATGCTGAGAAGATAAGTGTCTTGAACCATTGCAGCCTAAGGGGTTGAGTTTGTGTGAGGAGGTCTATGGTGCCCAGCCCTTCTCCGGCCTTGGGCTGTATTACGGAATCCCATGCCACCCTGCTAATCACATGCGGCCTCTCGCTATCCCCCCTCCATAGCGATGCTGCCGCTTGCTGTTTTAGTGATCTGAGTGACACTTTACGATCTCTATTTTGGTCTGTACAGTTACAGTACCTATTGGAAAGTTCTATGTTCTACAAAAGAGAATGGGATGCGGTGCCGGAACTGGACATCTGAAGCACGTGAAGCCTTTCACTCCCGCCTGCCTAGTTTCGACTGAAACCGGCTTGTGAAATCAGCAATGCCTAAAAGGCTCAGCAGTTTGGCAGCGGGTATTTGCTAACAGTTATTCTCTTCACCTTAAAACTTAGGTACTTTGCAAGGCTTTGCGTAAGCAATGGTTCATCAGGGTGAAACAGCAATGGCAGCATCAACTGCTCTATCATTGTGAATTGTGTGTGTTTGATGTTCCCCGTGAATCTTTGTAGGTCTTCTCATACTTCAGCGCAAACTCACGAGTGGCTGGCTGTAGTCTTTCAATCTGGTCGGGATTCATATCATGGATAGGTCTTCGTGGCTTCCATCCCTTACGCAGTTCATAGGTGTCCTGTTAGTTGACAGGTGCACTGAGTTGTTATATGCGCTGGCTACCTGAGGGAGGTGTTCATTCGAGTCTACCTGGTCCGGTCTAATTTACATAAGAAGGGTTTGCTGCAACAAATTATTCGTCTGTTCTGTCTGACCATTAGTCTTGAGGTGTCTACTTGACGAGATGCTCAACTGGGATTCATTCACTTTCATGAGCTGCCGCCATTGCTCTCCTGTAGACATGGTAACCGGCTGGCCTTCCGGACCGGGTTCCATACAGTCTGGGAAAATATGTAGGGTTCCGGTGTCCGGTCCTGGACGTCGGGAAACCMCCCCCCAAGCCAAAAAAAAAAAAAAAAGGGCGGCCCAGGACGTTTTCCGGATCCTTAGTGCCCCCTAAAAAATAGTAGGGCAATTTTTGGGTGACGTTTCGACCGACCGGACAGGGCTTACAGGCCCAGATGCAGTCACAGCTCTTTGAGCTGTTTAAGGTGGGTTGGTGGGTGTGTGGGTGCACAATTTCCAACCGGCCGTTTTCAAAGTCCCGCCTGCCGCCGCTGCCTGTTTGGAAGTTGTGACCAGCATTTATATGGCCACAACTTCCCACAAGGCAATTAGCAGAAATAGCAAAGCAAGCAGACTCCTGATGGGAAAAAGCCCCCTGTTCGTGTCCCAGTAATCAGTACACTAACAGAGATTGTTTTCTGTGTTTGCTGGTCTCACTATGGACCTCAGTGATCAGTATTCCTTAGTGCTATGATCCTGTCCAGTTCATGTGGCAGAATGCAAGTTTAAGACACTGCCATTCATCGCAACATAAGCAGAAGAAGCATAAGCTCCCCCTCCTCTTACCAATGTCATCTTCTTCTCCTTCTCTCGCCACCCTCTTCCCCCTCCTCTCACCAATGTCATCTTCCCCCTCACCACTGTCATCTCTCTCCTTCTTTCATGACCATCGTCTCCCTTATAGTATCACTTCACCTCTCTATTGGTTAAGAATTACAAGAATCAACGTCCGAACGACCTCCAGCTCTCTACTTCAGCTCACTCTACCTCTCCGCTCCACTTGGTATGGCTACTAGCTATAGCGGAAGATCCTTGGCGAGCACAGATGTTCAACGGATAACGGAACAACTTTCATACCTCTCCTCTCATCTAGAGCCATAGCTACCTTAGGAACGAAGTAAATGTCCAAACCGCACCTCTGGAGAGGTCTTCTGGATGCGGGAGCAACCAGGAATATGAAGATGTAGGTCCCCCATAGCTAAAGGTAAGTCTCCTTGTCGATTGCCACATCCTTTCTCCTTCCGCAACCTCTACTCAACTCGATAGCCCGGCTGGAATGTCTTGTCCCTCGGCCTCCATAAGCTAGGACTCCTACCTTGCATAAGTACTCTATGGCCATGGAGGTCTTCTCGGCCTCAGCTCCTCGTTAACCCTCAAGTGCTCCACGTCGTTCTCCTTCTGGATGGAGAAGCAGCATGACTACCGGGTGAATGAGCGGGACTACTCAGTGCACTGAATGATATACTCCTGGCTGCCCGGCCTCCAGTACCTCTTCGCCGGGCACCATCTGCCTCTACCTGGCCTCCCTTGCCTGCACTAGATCTACTTGGTGTTTCCGCTTTTGGTGGTCATTTCAGTCTGTAAGTCTACCTTCAGGGCTCGAATCTACCTCTATAAACTAACCACATTTGGGCCTGGCCATCATAATCTACCAGTTGCCAGATCCTCCGAGGCCTAGCTGACTGCTGGAATATCCCTACCATGTGAACCTTAGTATGTCCCTAAGGCTGACTTCATGCCCTGTTCCTGATCCTGCCCCTATTTTTCTATGTTGTCCTCGTCCAGGGGACACACACAACATGGCCACCAGAGTTAGCACATGGACTTGGGATGGGAACCGGAACTCTGGAGGCCAGCAAACGGCATACACACATGATGAGCAGGTCACGTACACACTCAGAAAACATAGCAAACAGACTTAGAATCGGAATTCTCAGCATTCAAAAGGACAGCAAATTTTCAGAAAAGTTCAGAATTCTCAGACTGCAATGGTGTGGGTTGTTGCATTACCCTATGCTACACTGATGTACAACACCAAAGAGTACAATGCTGCTCCCACCACTGCCTGAACGGAGTATGTATTACGATGGAGCTCTTGTTAGTGCCCACCAGGTATGTCTCTCGCTACACCCTGCTCTCTACAGTCTTTCTCCCATGATCTTTGTTCAATGTGCCACCTTCACCTCCCAGGCACCCAGCTCGGCTATGGCTGGTGCTTCAAGCAGCCATACATGGGCTTCACCGGCCCAGCGCTGTCTGCCAACTCACAAAAGATCCCCAGACTGCCGTGTACACGTCCTTTATGCAGGCGGAGATTTAGACACTTCCGGAAGTGGCGCCGACCTGCTGGGACCCCAGAATAGAAGGGGCTTCTGATGCACAAGTGTTTGCTAGGGAAGGTAGACAAGGAAGGCTAGCAGGCAAGGTCCAGGATCAAGTAATGGGGCTAACTTAGGCAGGGGTGGGGGGTGGTATATCCTTCCTAAGGAAGCCATGCCGTCCACTCGGACCTCTCACCCATAATGGCAAGGAGCGTGTGTGGGTTAAATCTGTATGTTTCATGACTTGCTGGGGCAATAGGAACCGGACTGCTGCTCCCCAGAATGGAAAGAGCTGGAGCCAAAGTGGTTCCGTTTTTCTGAACAAAAAAAAAAAAAAGGGTTCACCTGAAGGCCAGGAATAACAGTTTCAGTCTGCTCAAGCTAACTGCTCCTTTGTGATCATTTGTTTAGTGAGGTGGAGTCTTCTCTTTGTTTGATATCGAAAAGTATCTGTATGCTGATCTTAGTTATCTACCTTTTGTGTGTGGGAATATTGTCCAAATTAGAGGTGGTTCTGGAGGAGGATCCGGAGAGAAGCCATTTGTCTGCGTTGATTAGTTTTTCTCTTCTCCACATGTGCATATCATGTAACCAACCGTGCGAACAGTCAATGGAGCTTGAGGCACCACCTGGGGCCTGTTAGGCTCTTGTATCATATGGACTGTCTAGTTTTAGCCGGAATGCTGACAGTGCATTGTTGTTTTGCAGACACCAATTGCTCTGCCAATTTCTCAGGGGTCGCCTTTCAGGCTGTGAAGCATGACTGCACTGCTGCTGCGGAAGAGGGTACTTGTTGCCGAAGCATGAAATGGGCATTTATGCAATTAATCATGGCAAACCCTGTAGAAATGGCTCAAGCTATTCTGGAGCCAGAGAAGATGACAGGTTGCCTTGAGGGCTTCAGGGAAGAAGTAAAGCTACAAGCAGGAGTTAACAAGACGACAGTAGACAAATGTACAATATTCTCAGACTTTAATTTGCCTGATGGTTCAGCATGCACCGGGAACACTGTTGATGATGTTAAGGAAGCTATAACTCAGGCCAAGCTGGGGGAAGGAGGTTGTTATAAGCTGGAGGAAAGGTATATTCTGAACACACGCCATGATGCCTGTTTTTTCTGGCTTTGTGTTTTCCTTTCTGCCTTCCAGAAAAAAGCCAATAGCATTATGGTATTGGACACAGTATTTGCGCTCTTTGACCCATAACACTGGAAAGGCACTGCTTTCCTGCTTTGTTGATTGGCAAGGTCACTGTGGTGCTATCAGGCCATCGGATGTGGCTTCTCTTTTTGTTTGTATCGGTCTCATCGAAGTGCAGACGCGAAGCTTTTCGAGCCCAACTGAAAAAAGGAAAACAAAAGAATGGGCGAAGGGTCATCTAATCTCCAAATGTGAAAAGACCAAAGAACATCGATTTAGTTAAAATGGACATATTATATATTTCAAACGAAATTGAAATCTCATTTTTTGGCCCAAAATTCATCAAATTGAGGGTACGGCATACTGAAAACGCCCTAACCCCTCGATGTATCTGGACTTATGTGGAGTAAATATACATCGAATTGGTCCGGCATTTTCCGGCCTGGATGTACGTGGGCCAAAAATGGGGTAGGGCATTTTCAGAATGCCGTACCCTCAATTTCATGTATTTCGGCCAAAAAATGGGATTTCTATTTCATTCAAAGAAACATAATATCATATTAATATGTCCATTTTAATGTAGTCGCTGTTACACAGTCACTAGGGTACGTGTGGCATGCATGGGCCTTCCACATGGTTCCCCTTCCATAACGCTCCTGCTGTTACGGACTCCACCAGGGCTCGATCCCTGGTCTGCGGGTTACCACCCGCCAGCTTGCTGTATTTATTCTTGATGTTTTTACAATTTTCTTGTTTTCTTTTTCTTTGTTTTTGCTCTTCTGATTTCAGACAGTAGGCGCCATCTGCATTCTGGCGCCCGTTTTCAAAATCCTGTTTTGGGGACTTTCTGATTTCGGACACGTGGCGACATCCGACATTCTGGCGCCCACTCTCAGACTTTCGATTTTTAGTTCTGGCCCTGAGGCATTTTCACTTTCGCCCTCAGGACCGTACTTGAGTCTGGTACTTATGTACGGACTCAACCCCAGTATGGGCACCAAGTTTTCATCCTCCGTGCTTGTGCTCAGTGTGACTTTGCTTTGACATTGTGTTCCGGAAGTCAAGACTGTGACTTTCCGACTTTGCCACTGTGTCTGCGTCCGTCGAGTCGTGCCGGGTCTGCGTCGAGTTGAGTGAGCCTGTGTGTGTGCTCTCACTCTCTGTCTCTTTACCAGCCTCGCTGCTCTGCCTCTGCCTTGTCACACCCACGACCACAAGTGGGCACATGGTTCCCCTCCTGTAACGCTCCACAGGAGTAAGCGTCGGTGGGCACATGGTTCCTCTCCCTGGCGTCCCAACGTTTTTGCATTGATAGAAGGAACAGACACACACACACACACACACACACACACAGAAGGAGAGAGAGAGAGAGAGAGAGAGAGAGAGAGAGAGAGAGAGAGAGAGAGAGAGAGAGAGAGAGAGAGAGAGAGAGAAAGGATCAGGGATGACGGGACAGGAGAGTGTAAACTCACCTACCTCCTCCTACCTCCTCTTTGCTCCTCGGCCTCCCATCCTCCTGCCTCCTCCCTCCATAGTCGTGATCGGCGTGCCCGCTCCGCCTTGTGTGTCTTTCCATATTCTACGGGAAGATGCGAAGAAAAGTGCCCATCCGTTGCGATAGCATCCTGTCTTTTTGGCCCACTATGTGAGAGGCATGAACATTGGTGGGGACACGGTTCCCTATCATGACGTCGGAACTTCTTTTGCATCAATTGAAGGAACACACACACACACACACACACACACACACACACAAACACACACTCAGAGAGAGAGAGAGAGAGAGAGAGAGAGAGAGAGAGAGAGTCGGGAAGCACTGGGTTGGGAGAGCTGAAACTTACCTTATTCCTCCTTCGTCGGCCACTATCCTCCCTCCTCCCTCCATAGTTGTCTTCTGCTTCCTAGCTCCTCCTTGTGCATCTTTCAATGTTCTATGGGAAGAAACAGAGCCCCTGAAAAAAAAGTGCGCAGCCATTGTGATAGCGTTGTTTCCCTTTGTTTCCTGCTTTGTACTTGTATTGCAACATTCGTCCTTGAGTTCGTTCTTAAACAGTCGCGAAACGGGCACGTGCGCATGCTGTAGACACACAGCAGGCCCTGAGAGTTTCCTGCGCCAAGGAGGCTAGCCGCATCATTCACCTCTGTGACTCCCAGAGGGGTTTTGTCCGCCATGTCCTGCGCCCACCATTCACAGAAGGCCCGGACTACAGGACATCTGAGAAATAGATGAGGTACATTCTCCACCTCCCCACACCCTGCAGCACATGACTGGTCCTTCTGCTGACTTCTTGTTGGTAGCCATTGTGCTGTTGGGATTGGGAGGTGGTACAGCTTCCATGGCAGGCCCACATGCTTCTGGTCTGGACGGGCAGCCAAGATGGCGCTTTGCTCTTTCCATCTTCGGTGAGTCCATCTGTTGACGTAGGCGTACGGGATCCAGTCCCTCTTAGCCCATCGGCCTTTCAATTCTCCGCATATGTCCACCAGGTCCAGTAAAGAGTTATATATGTTCTTTGTGTTGAGGCACTGGAGTTGCACCGGCTTTATCGGCATCCTTTGAGCCGGCCACTCCCACTCCACCGGTTCCCAGACCAGGTCCCGTCTTCGAGCATCAATTCGGAATGGCAGGTACTGTCCTCTCCCCTTCGGACCCTCTTCACACACAAGCACTGTTTGCATCATGCACCTATTCATCATTTTTCGAGGTTTCCCCTCTTGCTCACCTCATTCCTGCAGGGGATCCCCCATTCCTTCATAGCCCGAATTCACCTGCCATCCCGTCACTTTCAGGTTGCCGTCGGGCAGCACTTGCTCAACTTTGTAGACTGTCCGGTCTCAGGCTTCCTCTCACCTTCAGCCATTCCTGTGAAGTTATTTCATCTCTTCTTAACATCTCAGTCCAAAGGGGGGGGATGGCTTCTTGCAATTGTCTAAGTCTCTGCCTTTGCAATCAGACTCGTTCTCATTCACACTTTTCATGCATGTAAACAGTAGCGCAGCAAACTGGCGACATGCGCCCACTCAAAACTCAGAGATATAGCATCCAGATACGAGTTCGCTTTCAACTGGCTATGGCGACTCAGCGCCCAAACAACTCACTGTTCACATACACCGGATCACCCTGGATACACACACACACAAACTCGCTACACACTAACTCTAGCTATGGCGGCTATGGCCGCAACTACCCTATCGCTATGCTACCCTCCTCTCTCACCCACTTCAGCTCCGGGCTCTCTGCAGACCTCCTTGCGCAAGTAGCTGTGGCAGTGCTTCCGCATGGCTCACGCAGGAATGAATCAAAGGCTGGGCGCTGCCTCTTGATTTATACTTCTGAAACTCGTTGGTCTGCCCTCTTCCATCGGCCCATGGTGCTCACAGTCCCTTGTGGTACTTGCTGGACCGGACTGGGACTSACTGGACCTTACCGCTGACTGAGTGGGGACTCACTGCTAACCTACCGAGATCGTACTGCAATTGCACTGCAGTTTAGTCCACCACTTGCCTCACCACTTGCCCACTTGCCCACTTGCTGACCTTCTAGAAGGACTACAGCTAAGACTTCTGGAACTCACTAAGACTTCTATCCTACAGATCTACAGATCGAACCCGTCTGCTACCTACGGACCTATGACAGCCTATCAACGGTTTACGAATACGCAGGTCACAGGTTCAACTCTCGGGGTCTACACAGGTACTGTACACAGGTAGGGCAAGGTCTAGGGATCGAACCCTGGGATCTGCGTCTACCGCTGCAAAGAGGTGAAAACCGTTTCACTCCCGCCGTCCTAAATTCGAGGTCCTTCGAGAAAATTTCAGTCCAAGGCAGGTCCTTTACCCTTCTTGTCACGCTCATAGGCTCTGACTATGTCGGGAGCTGTTTCTTGGAGTTCTGTCCTTGTAAACCAGCGGTCGTCTGCCGGTTCCTGATAAGCAAAGCGGACCTTGTACTGTTTCTGGGGACGACCTCTACCTACTGTTTTGAACACATCCTCATGTACAATGTCGTCAATGTCATAACTTCCGTCCATATCAGGGGGGATCATGGATCTTCTTGAAGGAAACTGTTGACTTGTGACACACGGCAACAGCTTTGACGCATGAAAGACAGGAAAAGTGTGGAGGTGCGCTGGATTTTGTATAGTGTAGGACGGTCCATCCTCTCCGCCCTTGACTTCTAGGACCGGCCACAGTCCTCTATATGCAGGTAGCAACTTCTCCAAGATGTGCTCCTCAGGTGCAAACTCCTTAGACTTGACCCAGACGAAGTCGCCTACTTGAAACTGCGAGGGGCGAAGGTGCTTATTGGCCTGTTCTATCATTCTGTGCTGGGCCTTCCTGAGGTTCTCAACAACTGTAGCTAGCTCTTTCTCGTGCTGTATTGTGAACTCCCTGCTACTGGGCGGTTGCCTGTGAATCTGATCCAGGTTCAGTCCTTCGAACGGTCTGCGTGGTCTAAAGGACTTGTGCAGCTCATTGGGAGTGCGACAAGTGGATAGATGAACGCTGTTATTGTATGCACTGGCTACCTTAGGCAACAGCTCATCCCAATTGATCTGGTCAGGTCTAATGTACATGCGCAGAACTTGCTGTAGGATCTTGTTCATCTGTTCTGTCTGATTGTTGGTCTTTGGATGACGGCTAGATGACATTAATAACTTTGACCCTTAAACTCTCATGAGTTCTTGCAGTTCTGGCTGGTGAAACGACTATCTCTATCGCTAACTATGGATAATGGGACTCCGTTCTCACTAACCCAATGATCAAAAAACTTTTGAATAACTAATTATGTGCGTGCCTCTGCAGGCAAAGAAACAAAAACAACATACTTGCTAAATCGGTCAACGATGACCATGACTTGGCTCTTGCCATGCCTACTCTTGACTTGAGTATCCATGAAGTCTATGGACACTGAGTCTCCAGGCTGATCAGGAATAGGCAGAGGTCTGAGAAGACCTAGAGGGGCACGCGTAGTGGTCTTGTTCCTCATGCAAACTTTGCAACTGCGGACATACTCTATGCAGTCATTCTTCATTCCTGGCCAGGTATACGCATGCATTAGATTGGCTAGAGTCGTTTGCCAACTGAAATGTCCCTCTCTATTGTGGCATTGCCCTAGGATCAAACTACGGATCTCCTCGCTGTTGGGAACTCATAGACGGTCGAATACGTTAGTCTTCTCAAACAGCAACCCGTCTGTAGTGCGGTAATCTGGTTCAGTCTCTGGGGCATACGCTTGCCTCACTTTCTCCTGCAGGTCTCTCCCTATATCCAGACAGTGTACTACGGCTCCAAAGTAGTCTAATTTTCTACTTAGAGCATCCGCAACTACGTTGTACTTGCCCTTCATTGGCTTGAGCTCAAAGTCATACTGGTCTATCTCATCGGCCCACCTAGTTAACTTAGGTGTCATCTTGGCCTGGGTCTTTAACCATCTAAGTGTTTCATGGTCAGAATACACTATGAAGTGCCTCCCAAGCAGGTAATGCTTCCAGTGCTCCAGAGCCTGCCTGAGAGCGTAGAGTTCTCTCTCATATGTCGAGGTGGCTACGTTCTGTGAGGGCATCCTGGCTGACATGAACTCTACGGGTCTATAGCCATTGCCGTCGTCTTGTTGCAACACGGCGCCTATACCATACTGGCTCGCGTCCGTGGTGACAATAAATGGCAAGGACAGATCAACTACTTTGAGGACAGGATACTCTATCAACGCGCGCTTTAATCTCTTTAGCGCAGACGTAGTCTTTATCCCATTGCCAGATTGCCTCTTTCTTTAGCAAATTGCGCAAGGGAGCGGCGATGGTAGAGAAGTTCCTCACGAACTTCCTATAGTAGTTGGCTAGGCCTAAAAACGACCGCAACTCTGTCAATGTGCGGGGTGCCGGCTAGTCTCTAATCACCGCTATCTTGCTGTCCTCTAGCTTAATGCCGTCTCCGTCTAATACGTGGCCCACGTACAAGACTTGTGTCTTGGCCCATCCGCACTTCTTCGTCTTGATCTTGAAGTTAGCCTGTCTAAGCTTCTCCAAGACCTGCCTCAGATGACCCTGATGCTCTTGGAGGGTCTTGTTGAACACTAAGATGTCATCTAAATAAACTACTACAAACTTGTCTAACCACAACCTAAACAGATCGTTCATACATCGCTGAAACGTCGCTGCCGCGTTAGTCAGTCCAAAGGGCATCACTATAAACTCATAGTGCCCATATCTAGTTCAGAATGCAGTCTTGTACTGGTCATCAGGATGGACCTCTATCTGATGGTATCCGGACTTCAAGTTTATCTTAGAGAAGTACCAACCCTGCACCCGATCTAAAAGATCGTCTATCCTGGGTAGTGGCTCAACATTCTTTACTGTAATTGCATTCAAACCCCTTTTCAGCTCTCCTTCCTTCTTGGGGACAAACAGAACAGGTGCTCCTAAAGGAGACGAACTGGGCCTGATCCAACCCTTCTCAAGGAGCTCGTCTAACTGCTTGCGCAGCTCCATTAACTCTCTAGGGGACATCCTGTAGACTGCTCCCTTAGCAGTCCTACTGCCAGGCTCTATCTCTATCCTGTGCTGGATGGGTCGCGACACTACTCCTGTAGGCGACTCAGTCAAATCTTTGAACTCTTCCAGCAGTTTGGCAATCATTGGGTCTGTGGAAGTCACCTCTTCCTTAGCCTCAGTGACAGGTGTAACATAAACTACAAAGACTTGTTCCTCTAATCGCTCCTTCTTCACTAACCGCGCGAACGCGGGAGCACTGAAACAACAATGTGCCAAGGTGTTGTCTACGTTTGACACATGAAACAGGCGGCCAGTCTTAACCTCGCCTGACGGACTAGGGAGTCTACACTCATGCTCTCTCAAGTGGAGTGGGCCCCGGCTGCCTCTCCCCAATCCATTCCTAACACCATGTCGAAAGGAAGGTCATCCTGAACGAGGAGTGTTAGGGAATGGAGAACTTTCTCCACCTTCCCATCCTTCTCTTGGCGAAAGTACGTTTGGACTCCCTCTACGTAGTCCTCAACACGCATTGTGCGGTTGTCTGCGAGGACACTGACTATAGGGTCTGCTAACTTTTGGACTTTTAATCCTAGTCTCAACTTCTTCAGCGCTCTACGGCTAATATAACTACGGGTCGCCCATGAGTCTATGAGGGCCCCTGCTCTGCTTCTAAATACTTCTACATCTACCAAGATCAGTTGTCCCTTACTCTCCTTCCTCATTTTGGCCCAAGCGGGCATCCTCTCCTTCAACTCTTCTGCCACACTTGTGAGGGACGTGCCTAGAGAGACGCTGACACAAGCAGTCTCTGGACAGCTAGCTAGGCACGGGCCTGCAACCTCTGCCATAGGCTCATGTTGTTTGGGAGTTTCCTGTTCGCGCGCGCTCGCTTCCCCACATGGCCTTGAAGTAGGGGCAGTTGCGACCCCTACTGGCGGCTGCCTTTTGACTGCTGCGCAGCCCATCGGGCCTGTATGTACTTAGGACAAATTTGATAACGTGGGCCGCGTCACCACAAAACACACACTGGCCCTGGTCCACGCGTTCCTGCCATATACGCTAGTCCAAGCCCAAATCTTTTCAGGGCCTGCCCTGTGGTAAGCCTGGGTGCCATCCTCCTTGAGGTGCCCTTCCACCTCGTCGCTGTGGGGACCGACAAGAACCCTGGCGATTTGGGAGGGACCTTGACCCCTACCTCCCACTTGGCGGTTCCCTTGTCCTCCAACCCCCTGTGCGCCCGGTCCTCGGCCTCCCATGGCCTGGCTCCTTTGGCCTTGGCCTCCTCCTCTACTTTGCGGCCTCCCTCTAGCCGCGACAACAACATGGGACCTCCCTTTCCCCACGCTACTGTCCTCCTCCTCAAGGCCCCATTCGATCTGACTGTATGGGACCGCATCGGTACCACCTTCCTCTAAAGGATCATATGATCCTTGACCCTTACTTGGCCTGAGATGGTACGACCCTTCCACTTCTTCGCCTTGTCCAGATCCTTATGCCAGAAAGTGGTAACTGGCATGGACTTTGACTCATACAGGACCACTTCCCTACTCAACGTATCATAAGTGATGCCGGCCTGTTGAGACTTGTCAAAGAAGTGCCCACGCAGGGCCTCTGGCATGGCACGATAAAACAATTGGACCAACTAGGGCTCAGTGACCCCATAGTCTGCGACGACTACTAAGTCGTCCATGACGCCCTTGAGTGCTCTTGCACTCCTCCACTGTCGCGAGTGGATCGTCTGCAACTTATCAGAGGCCCTGGCGCCTCTCGTTGGATCAGCAAATCGCTCCCTTAGGAGCTTGAAGAATTGAGGAAGGGGAGTGACTTTAGAATAGGCAACCAGGTTGTTTTCACAACCTGCTGCGCGCGCAAGGGACCTGGCGAAACTGGCCGCTTCATCTTTGAGGGCCTGGAAAGCTACAAGGACTTGCTCCTCTGTCAGGATATGCTGCAAGTACACTGTTGACACTGGCCTCCCAGTTGTCGAAGTTCTCCTCCTTTTTCCCCCCGTATGCATCTGGGAACTTGAGCTTTACGGACTCTTTACGGGGTTTGGCCTTGCCCTCTACAGCGGCTATCGCCTTGGCACCTTCAATGGCACCTTCGCAGAACTTTCCCACGTTGTCTCTCAACTTCCTGACTTCTCCCCCAACGTGGGTAACCATATCGCGCGCGAAGTCCCTTAACCCCGACCGCATGGCACTCAAGGCTACTTCTTGGCTCCAACTGGCCTGGCGCTCCTCCATCCACGCTGCGCTCAACACCTCCAAGTACCCCAACACCTTATCCGATTTGGCCTTGTCGCCTGTCAGGGCCTCCACTTCCTGCCTACAATCCTTCACCTTTGCCACCTCTGCGGTCAGCCTATTGACTTCCTCCCTCCTCTTTTTCTCTCTCTTCATTCTCATTTTCCATTCCAACTTCTGCTTCTCTTCCCTTTCTCGCCGTTCCATGGGGTCCTCCATTGCCATTAGCTCCTTGGCTAACGCCTCTGTCTCATCCTGTGGCACATAAGACTCCGCCTCCTCGTTTTCTCCCAATGATAAATTAGCAACCCACTCGCTGATCTTTTTCTCCATCTCTGCATCTTCATCCATTTTCGTGCCACTACTCCCCTCTCTACTCTCAATATGCATCCTCTCTTTTGCTTCTTCTGCTGCTGCTTCCTCTTCGGCAGCCTTTCTCCTCTCTTCCTCCTCCTGCTGAACTCTCTTCATCTCCTCCAATCTTCTCATCTTTGCCGCCTGCTTCTCTGCAATAGCCTTTAGCTTCTCTTGTTTTTGGAGCTCTTTCCTCTCTTTGTTCTCTCTCACTAAGGCGGCCATCTTCTCTTGCTGCTCAGGGGTGTAGGGGCTAGTGCTCTTCCCACTACGCAAGTCCACCATGGTGATAGGTGCACAATCAGAACGATTCCACTCCTCACCACTTAGACTCTAACCCCTGACTTATAACTTACTGACTCAATCTAAGACTCACAGAATTCGGACAGGGATCCCGCCAACTAGGGTCTCGAGCCTGGACCTAACTATGGCTGTCACTACTTGACCTATTGCTGATCAGGAGACATTTAAACCACAAGTACACCCGCACCTGATTTAAACGAACCTGAATTTCACTGCGCACCGAGTTTTGCCGAGCCTGGGTGCGGTTGTATTTTCTTTTCTCACACTCCTCCTAAAAGAACAACGTGAAAAAGAGAAACGAACTAAAAAAAAAAAACCACCACAAAGCTATGGACGAGAAAGCAGTTGGATACAGAATCAGGGGTCAGTGTGAGAGTATGCCCTCAGTGAGGGCATTTACAGCTCCACGTTCATCACGGACGTTACTTTCAGAAATGAAAAGCAAAAAAAAAAGAGCCCGAATATGGACGTGAAACCGTTTAGATACAGAATCTGAGTATATGCCGTCTATGAGAAGTTGTCAGAAGTCTGTGTAGTGTTCCCTGCCCCGCGTTCATCACGGAGGTTCCTTTCAGAAATGAAAAGCAAAAAAAAAAAAAAAAAAAAACAATATGGACGCGAAACAGGTCAGATACACAATCCGAGTGTATGCTCTCTTTGAGAAGTAGTCAAGTCCGTGAAGTGCTCCCTGCCTCACTGGCAGGGACCCCAAAAGAAAACAGAAGAAGAAACAAAACAACGAAACAAACAAACAAACTAATACAAGCCATAGGTGCGGTTAGATTCGTTCCTGAGTGTTGTAGTGTGAGCACACCTTCTTC
>BFEA01000092.1:200267-215826 GCA_003427395.1 Chara braunii
AGAGAGAGAGAGAGAGAGAGAGAGAGAGAGAGAGAGAGAGAGAGAGAGAGAGAGAGAGAGAGAGAGAGAGAGAGAGAGAGAGAGAGAGGAATGACAGGTGCGTATCAGTGAGCCTGGTGGCTCAGGCGAGAGATGTTCCTGCTCTAGTTTGAAGGGTATTGTCCCCTCTGAGTGTGCTCATCCAGTCTTGCGCACCGGCAGGCTAAAAGGATGTCACCTCGCCATCTCTACAGTTGTCACTGCCAGCTGCACCGTTCCCAACCTTCCCCTCCCCGCTCCGCTTTCGCCGTCCCTGTTTTCTCCATTGCTTTCCCCCTCCTGGCCCCTCCTCTCACCTCTCCTCTCCTTGGGGTTTTCGTCTTAAAACTTATCATTGAATCTGGTTATATGCCACTGTAAACCATGAACGTGATCATTTTCTTTTCTTTTCTTTCTAAAAGGGTGACGGCCTTGAGATATCATCATTGAATTGACCGGCCCCAGGTAATTCAGAATGATTTTGTTCCGGTCATTTGATTGTATCTGGATTCAAACTTGGGTCTGTCTTTCAACAGTTCGTAGGTCTACCAACTAAGCTAGCCCAGTTGGTACACTGTGATCAATCTTGTTCGACAAGCTGGCATTTCGTAGGTCTCTTTGTCTCTGACGCCTTTTTACCCTGCCTGTCATTGTAACATTTGACAGTCTACAGTTTGCGCTCTGATGCATTCTTGCTGCATTGGACAGCCGCATTGAGCCGTCGTAGATGATCATGGCTTGCATGCTGATAAATGGCACTCATTTCAACGGATAACCCTTCTTATGAATTTCTCAAACCTATTGAGAAAATCAAGAAAATCACAGCCATTTCCCGGCACACATATGGCCAAATGAAATGAATAAGAGTCCGCAGGCCACATGCAACTTCCATCGGAAGTCCAGAGTTTTGTGGAGTCAAACTCCAAGGTTATGTGGCGTTGAAGCGCAGAGTCGCATTCCAAGTGTCTTGCCAGTGTCTGGAGTCAAACCATGCAAGACACATTATCTCAGAGTCCCAAACAGAGGCCATGTGGAGTCGAACTTGTGTAATGATTGGCATCCCATATGGATCATAATTTGCAAGGCATGTCAAGTCGAATTCTACAATCCAAATTTAAGAGTCCAGAGTTACTGCACAGGCTTCTGTTCTCTTGGACCACTCTGAGCGTCTTCTTCCTGATTCAGATTTCTGCTGTGCACCAATTCTTGTCACACCATGGTGGGTGCAAAGTCTTCTTTTCTTGGTCGCGGTGCCAACAGCCTTTTCATTTCAGTAAGCCAAGTGCTGAAAGACAACACACATTAACAACCATGTCTGAACAGAATAACCAGGGAACTTTCTTTTTTTTAAGACTTTAGAACGCCAGGACATCTGAAAGGCGCCAAGCTTTGCGGAAACGCCAGTGCGGCGTTTTTGTTTTAGTTTTGACTGGCGACGCCAGCCATTTTGGTCCGGTTGCCCAGAGCCTCCGAGTTTTGACTGGTCGTGATTCTCAAGTTGGTTGGCGCTATGGTGGTTTAAGTCACGAGAATGCCGAAAGTTGTCTGCTGTTGAGGTCCGGAGCCATGCTCATTGCTACGTCAATAGCAAACTATGCCACAGCTGACACCTTTAGGCAGTCCCAAAGTTACTGAATGCTCCTGTTGGGTAATGGCTTTGTTGCACAAGGTGAGGGCTTGGTGATGAGCATAACCTTCTCAACCTCTATTCTGACTTAAGTGCCACCTGGTCAGCATGGGCACTTGCCTGCATAAGGGATTGGGAAATATTTTCTCAACATGCTCTGCTCTCCATGTCCTTACTAGGGTTCATTTCACTAATCCTGTACATTCCTTCCCGCATGTGAAGGGCCTGAGGAGAGCAATGTCATTTTTTGGGGTGGGTTTCGTCTTATTTGCAGGGCCCATGAGGAGTCTGCGAGACCATTTACTTCTGGAAAGCTCACCTGTACGTGCCATCTGGAGCGGTACTGTTGTGTGTACGTGGCTAGGCGTGAACTGTTCAGACGGGAGAGTTACACAACTGTAAGCTAAGCTGGGCATCTCACTTGTGTCTTTCCCTTGCTTCTTTCTTCACCATGCTTGTGCCCTGCGTGAAAGCTTTGGCTGCATTGCTTTTTCCTTTTCGCTTTTTAATGAACAAGTCCTCGTTGTCCGGACTCCTTGTCGGTTCTGGGGAGCGTCAGTCTGGTTCCATCTCACTGGCAAGTAAAAATAACAACACATCGAGAGATCCAATCCATGTTTCCTTCCGTCTAGGCCGTGAATCCCTGACCAGCATTGATTGCTCCTATCCGGAGGACTGACGGTCAGATAGCCTGAAATAGACAGAACGGCAACAGAGGTCTCAATTTGCGGAGGATTTTCAGTGGCATTTATAAGAAAACCCAAAGGCCTTTTGAACCAATCTTGGACACCAATCCATGTAGTGGACACCATATTAACAAACAGCAAAAGAAAAAGGGAAAGAAAACCTATAAAACTGTAAGCCAAATCATGCTTTCAGTGTTTTGTTAACCCTGTTAACCACTTGTGCGGAAACACTGAGGTCCTCTCAATCTCAGTCTGTGCCGGGATTGCTATAACAACGTGAATGCCAAGAACTGTCTGCATGAAGAGATGGCGGGTTGATAAAATATAGTGTTTGCGCAGAAATTAGGTGCTGTCCCACTTGTTGGCAGCTGTTGCATCTCAGCTTCTTGCCATCGAATGTGGCAATTTTGCCATTCAGTAGCCAGGTGTGTGAGAATGCTGTTGATCTGTTCTGGAATGAGTCAGATTATCACAAGAATCTGTGCTCATGGACAAAACCCTGGGTCAAATGCAGGTCCATGGATGATATCTGCCTGAACTCCTGAATGACGATTCATGAGCCATTCGGTCTATGACTAAGCTGTGGTGGAATGCTGCTGGGCCAGGCCATTTTATGCCTGAAGGCATACTCATAGTGCAGCTTTCTGAACTGAATTCCAAGACGAATACATCCAGGAAAGTCCCGGTGTGACAATGCCCTAAGCTGCTTGGGAATAAACTTACCACTCTCACTGTGTGAAAGCTTGAAGGATGTTAGATCTGCGCCATTTCCTCAGTATGATTACGGATGCTGATTGTTCATATTACCTGAATAGCAAAAGTTTGATCTACATATATGGCATATCATGCAAGCTTTCATGTAGCCAGTACATGGTCCTGTAATAACTCAGCTCGTATCATGCTATAACCGTGAGCCATAGGTCGTCACTTCGGTCTAAAGGGCCGAATCCGGGGCCAGCGGCCACACCCCAAGTCAAGAAACCACCTGAACAAAGGCCTGCTGCTGTGGGTACCGAAGCATTGCCTCAAAACTGGGCTTCAGAGGCCCTATGCGCAACAGTTGACCAAGGAAAGTCAAAGGTCAACAGAAGCTCGGAAATTCAGGCTCACGAGCCAAATCAACACGGACCCAGCCCAGGCCACCGATCAGACACACACACTTGACTGTTTGCAGGTATCTGTCAAGAATCCAGTCCAAGTGGGAATCTTTAACTGTATGAGATCCAGGCCAATGACTGTGGGTCAATCTGGGCCGTCGCATCCGAGAGATCAGAGGCTGGTCAATACTATAAGTTGACACAGCCCCTGCTGACCGAAATTCAGTCCTGTTCGACGCTGGCTTGATGCTGGCTCTACGCTGGCTAGACGCTGGCTTGATATTGGACGACAATGCGAGACTGCTTCTGTGCTGGCGCTATCCTCTGTCTTCGGCGCCAGTTCTCTTCTTGATTATTGCTGACGTGGCGCTCAAACCACTGTCTACAACATTGATGTGGTATTTGGCGAGGAGGAGGAGGATCGGGCCTGTGGGATTGGTCGAGTGTAGAAAGGAGAGCTTACCTGTTCACGATCGTGTCGACATTGAGCTCTGCTGTTGTCTTCAGAAGGAGTCTGCGCTGTGTGCGCCATTTTGAGATCTGATCGATGTTAGTAGGTGTCAGAGGAAACTGTCTGCTGACGTGGTGAGTAGGAGTAGCCAGGAGGAGGAGTGGGCCAAGAGGGATATCTATCTGCTGAAGCTGATGGTTACTCTTCTTTTCCACCCTCTCATCACTCTCTTCTCTGGTTACTTGACATTGGACTCTTGATTAGATGTATGATTGGAGACATTGAAACTGCGCTGAGACATTCTGTACTTCAACATTGTCGAGCTTTCCTCCTGACTGGGTTCATTGCAGTCCCAGCCTTGCTGAAAAAGAAACTGGTAGCCTACAAAAATTCAGGAGGCCCAGTCTACCGGATCATGATGGATGGTAGCGCCAGCCAAAAAAGAAAAAGAGTGCACAGCTGGCGGTTCGGAAAAGCTTGGTGCGCACCGAGGGGCCTGCAGTCCTGGGTGTACTGGTGGTTTAAGGATTCAGGCTCTTGATCTGTGTACTGGCAGTTACATGCATATTACCTTTTGCAAGGAATATGAGTGTGAACGATATACCGAAAACCAAGTTGCGAAATCACACAGATGTCAAGGTAGTCGTATCCAAACAGAGAGTACAAAATGCACTGAGAAACCATCCATACAGAGCAATATAATGAAGTAATGAGCCAATGTTCAAAACGGTAGGCCACACCAACACAGTATCCAAAGTCGCTCCTCTCTGTCTGGCGCCCAGCGCCCAGCCTACTCTGCCCGACTATCCACCTACAGCTGGTTCACGCAACAGACTCACTTCGACTCTCGAAGACCAATGTACATGACTATGAACTCCATAGCCGACCTCTCTTCATGCACCAGGTACGTATCTCGTCACCCTCAATCAGACCTTGATTACCCCACACAGCGCCTCCTTACCTGAAGACCACCAGATCACCCGCTATACCCCCTGGCGCCCAGCAGCCCGGATATGGCCGCCTGTGCCCCGCTGCCCTGCAGCGCCCCTCCTCACCTCTACACACCCCGTCAGCGCCTTTGGCAGCAGCGCAGCATCAAGCGAGAGCGCAGCAGCACTTCCGCATTGCCAGCACTGGCCAGAATGCCTGGCCTGGGCTGCCTTCCTCCTTTTGTGAAAGTGGCAGCCTCCTGGATGCTGCGTGTCGCCTGGCTGGAAGCTTCCAGTAGCTTCCGGTTGGGCCTCAGACCCTGCGCCCAGGCCCTAGACTACAGTTGAGGGACTGGGCCCTTTACAGTTGGGCACGGCCTGAGTCTCCGGACTTGAGCTGTTTGCTGCATCTGTGCAGGGCTCCCAGGCAGGTGCGTCGGCAGTACTGCTTTTGCCAAGGCCAATGGCCTGCTTCCCAATGTATCGGTCCTGCTTTGTGTGTATGTGCCCAGGCGCAACTGTCAAGGCCTGGGCCAACTGTATGATGCAGTTTTGTGAGGCTCACGCGTCTACCCAACCAACTGGCGTGCTGCGAGAGCCTGAATACCCACACATGGAAATGTCGAATTTTGCCTCTGACGAATATTCAGGCCCGCCTTCACTTAGGGCGGGCACTTGGCTTGCTGGGGGCCTTAGCCCAGAGCATGTGATGTCTGGTAGGGTCTCTTGAGGGCTCGTTCCTCTCACTTTTTAGCCACACAGGCTGGGGCGTAAGGTGGTCTTTGTTTTGTTTGCTGTTACATTTATTTCACAATTTGCTGTGAGGCAGGTAGCTATACATGTTGCTTGAAACAGGCTAAGGGGCGCCGCCATTGTTTGCTTATCACTCACTTTCTCTTTCTTTCTTTCTTTCTTTTTTTTCTTTTTTTTGACCATTTCTCGATTTATGAATGTCATCCTTGCACAGGCGCCATGCTAATCTCCTCTGTATCGTTCCAATTTCAACGGATGTCCCGAAGGACCACTTTCTCTTTCTTCTTCTTCTTCTTTTTCGCTTTTTGTGTCGCTTGCTGACAAGTTGCTGTCACATTTATTTCGCAATTCGCCATGAGGCAGAGAGCCGTACATGTCGATTGGAACAGACTAAGGGATCCCTCCATTGTTTGCTCAACACTCTCTTTCCTGCTGGCTTCTTCTTCTTTTTTTGGGTTTTCTTGGGCACATGCCCCACATCTTTGGTACCTTTCATACTGGTGGCCTGTGCTCGTTCCAGCTCATTAAGTTGATACTTTGCCTGCTTATGTGTGGTCGTGATCCAATCATATTTCACGTGACTGTGAACAGGAGACGATAGGAAGGAGTCAGGGTATGAGCAGAAATGACGGAGAGCTTAGCAAACCCAGTTGTGTAGCATAAGTCATGCTTCTTCTTCTTTTTTCCCTCTAGTGTATCACCTTGCCAGGTACTCTTGAGTGGTCCACATCCTTTCAGTTTCAGTAATCGTTTTGAAATGCGACTTCATACTATCCGACCACTCTTATTGATGTGACATGTGAATTATTATGAAGTCAAAGGTTAACATCGCATACCTTTCTGCCGGATGTTGTGGATGAAGTGTTGTTTCGTTTGTTTTCTATTTTCCACAGGTCATGGATGTGTTTTGACAGGTAGAAGAAGAACTTAGTGATCAACACTAACACGTGCCTAACTGATGGAAATACTATATACCGTGGAGCTGGGTTTCTCTGGGGGTCATGGGTCGACAATACTACAGGAAGTGCTAATCGTCATAAGGAACAGCCTGGATTGCAGGCCAATCAGAATCACGCATGGGGCAGATCGCACGCCTGGTTTGCAGGCTAATCAGAATCACGCATGGGGCAGATGGCACGAATGGACGTCCATCTGGGCCATTCGTGCGAACAGTCGTCCTGGAACTGATCAGAGTTCCTTTCTGATTGGCCTGTGATGTAGGCCATCCGTTCGCACAAAGGGCCAAGATCATCATGCGAACGGTACTTCTGGGCTGGTGCTGCCCTATGAGGCAATGCCCACCAAGTTTTTGGTTGATTTTCCTTCGAACGCTTTTGTTTTTTGTTGTGGCCGGGTGGTATATTACTTGGAGACTTTGTTGCACTGCACTTCTTCCATCGGTAGCACCCTGTCTTACACGAGCTACCTACAGTAGGCGACTTACCTGCTATCTACCATACTGTAGCGCCACGGTAGAGCTCCTGGCTGTGTGTGTGTGTGTGTGTGTGTGTGTGTGTGTGTGTGTGTGCTATGTGCTACATGCTTCGTGCTTTTGTTCTATGTGCTTCTTGCTTTGACTTTGGTGCTACGTTGTTCATGCTTTGAGCCGCACACTCCTGTGTGGGGGTGTGGGCGTCTGCGGTGCCGGAGGTGGGTGGTGACAAGGTTGTGGCATAAAAAGCCCCACAAAAAGAAAAAAGCAAACGCTTATGTGCATTTCTCAAGACAGGGCTTGCAGGGAACCAAAAAAAAAATTCTCATTTCTGCCGAACCCTGGCCCCTCCCAACCCCGGAACTCACCCCCGTGCAGGGGTGCTGGTGTCAACACCATGGCCTGACATTGGCCCTGGGGATGCCTCCGTTACAACACTGCTGGAAAACAGTCTACAAACCAGGGCTGGTTGACCCCGGTTGGACCGGCCGTTGGACCGGCCTGGAAAACAGTCTACAAACCAGCTCTAACGCCGCGAAGGTCCAGTAAGAGGCTCTAGGAGCGCCCCCATCCCCACAAAAAAAAAAAAAAAAAACAATAACCAGGTCCAGTAGGCCTGCCCACAACGGTTCAAAAAGGCAGGCGATCTGAACCGCCAATTTGAATTGTTGTGGGCGGGAAGCTACCAGCCCTTTTGAATTGTTGTGGGGGGAATGCTACAAGCCCTTGCCTTTTTTTTTTTTTTTTTTTTTTATCAGGGCCTTATGGTCCCGGCTCCATTCTATTCTGGGGAGCATCAGTCCGGTTCCTATTCCACCGGCAAGTCAAGAAAATTACATGTAAAGTTACTCACACACGCTTCCTTCCGTCTGGCCRAAGGACCCCTGGTCAGCATTGATTACTCCACYKCTGTGGAGGATTGACTGCCAGCTTGCCCAGGCCCTTCTCTTCCCTCTCAGACTGATCATCCCTGTCTGCCAGATAGTATCGTTAAACCTAGAAAGAGCCCYTCYGTTGACCTTTTMAATCTGATCCCCTCTCATTCCTCCTTTCCTYCCGTGCACTTGAATAGTTCCCAGTCCAAAACCCTTAGACCCTCCGCYRATGTCTCAGCCCTCTGAGTTACCATTTTGAAGTCGGCAGGGATGCGTTCCCCCGGTCCTTGTGATAAGACATCCTTATGTACATTCCCTTGCTTGCTGTCGAGTGTCGTCGACCTCGGCTTATTCCCTCCCTCCCATGTTAACTTTTCAGGAGCTATATTTTAAAAACCAGAAAACACCCTTCCCTATCCCTTTGCCACTGCGCTACCCCTGCTAAAACCCTAAACCCTAACCCCTAAGCCTGTGACCCCCTCCTCTTTCCTTTCCTTTGTCCTTCTTCGTTCGTTTGGGATGTGTTCGCCTTCCCTTGGATTAAGGCTGCCCCTGTTCTTGATCCTGCCGCATATCCTCTTGCGATGAGTCCTGGTGATCCTCCTTAAACCAATGGAAGCGCAATGCCTTCCCTTCCAGTGTCGSCACTTTGCCTGCAGCTAAGACCTTAGTCTGAAATTTGTTGATTATGTCCTTGGCCTTTTCCGGGTTCACCTCTTCCTGCTTCTCAGCTTGCTTCTTAACGCGCTGCCATTGGGCTCTGATGTCTGTCTCGAGCAGATTATATAGAGTTGCTCTAGCCTCCATTATGGTCGTCGAGTCTTTGCCCACCACCTGTTGGSATCTTCTTTTCCACACTGTCCATAAYGTGTAGAGCCTCAGCAGCTGAAAAATACATTTTTGACTTGATTTCCATCCCTTGGGTGCTTCAGTTCCTATTAGAAGCCGATCCCTGATCGATGGGAAGGGAGCATCCATAACTCGAGCCCAAAGTGTACGAGCTAATGCCCATACCTTCTCCGCTTCCGGACAAGAGAGTAAACAGTGAACCATAGTTTCCGGTATTCCCCCCATACACATGGAGCAGTTTTGCTCCCCCTCGATCCTATTTTGTCTATTCCTTTTTCCATGCAGCCAAGAGTTTACTGGGACGTACAAGCCCTTGCTGTTTTCCTAGTGGCCTGACTACACCACGCCGCCCCAATCCACTGCTCAGTACCGGCCGTCACTCCGCAGCAGCAGCCTTCGACACTTCGTGCGGCATCGCCTCCACCACACACGCCTACACCCGCGCGCCTCCAGCCTGTGTGCCTTCGCCCGGGCGCTCCTGCTTCTTGCGCCTTTGCATCCAGCCCATGCTAAAAAAGGTAAGCCATAGCCAGAGTTATTTTTCTTCTTCTTCTTCTTGTGTGTGTTTGTGTGTGTGTGTGTGTGTGTGTGTGTGTGTGTGTGTGTGTGTGTGTGTGTGTGTGTGTGCTGTCTCTTATACACATCTAGATGTGTATAAGAGACAGCACTTAGGGCGGGCACATTCGCAACAGTGCCCCTTAGGCCTGCCGAGGACACAGATCCTCGCATCTCTCTCTCCCCCCCCTCTCCCCCCTCTCTCTCTCTCTCTCTCCTCTTTCCCTCTGTGTCTGTGTGTGTGTGCAACAGAGAAAGGCACTGTGACTTGTGTGAAGGAGACTACTCCATGACCCGCTATACCCAACCACACTTATACGACGCCTCTCACACCCACACAACTGTAGTGTAACCTCTATGGTGGGTTACCGCATGAAAACATGTGCATGTCCAATCCAAGGATTGAACATGCAACCGGTCTCTTGCACATGTTTTCACGCGGTAACCCACCATGCATGAGGTCAGTATTATGGCAATTATGATAGAAAAGAATGAAAGTGATGCCATGATTCATTTTGCTTGCTGCACTCCAAAAAAAATAAAAAAAAATAAAAAGGAACTGGAGCCGTTGGTCATATTTCCTTCAGAAAGTGGAAAGAAAAAATAAACAGGAAAGGGTTGGAAGGGGGAAATATTCTGGTTTTCTCAACTTTTCTGCAAATTTCTGGCCATTTCCTTAGCTTGCCTCTTTGGGGAGCAAAAAGCTTCTTTTCATGGCTTTGTAAGATTACATGCGCGTTGGACATCGGTCAACCTGGTGATTCATCGAAGTGATTTATGCCCGATGTCTGTGGATGGATGGCAGTGATGTCAGCAACAACCAGCTATCGGGAGACGTCCCAGATAATGTTGCAACGTCGGAAAACTTCAGGTTCGCTCATCTCCTCTGTGGACTCGGAATTTCTTGGACATGGACATTTTCACAGTCATGGCATTTGTGGTCCTGTTGGATTTGCGGGCATGAATACATCTTATTCATGATACAAGTGGCATCAGGAGCAAGCAAGAGTATAAGAGAAAGTGTGCTTATGCTGTGTTTTTGACTGAACATTGGATACGGCATGTTACCCCGTAACGACTGACTCGAAAGAGGAGAGCTTTTGAAAGAATCTGTTGTCTTGCATCAAGACAACAGATTGTAATTTTCATATCCTTGGCTATAGTTGTATATATGAGTTTCCTGGCCCGAGCTCTGCCAGAAAGAAGCATCTCAGGTCCAGAAGTTTTGCCTCGATACTTCAGGTGCTGACCCCAAAAGATCGGATGAGGGATGCGTTGAAAGGGGAAGCAATCAATGCCACAGTCTCAGGATCCTTCAGTCATAATGGGAGACGGTGTGGAGTGGGTATTATATGTAAGGGACACTGGACCAGGTTTCCAGCCTGAGTAATAAAGGTTGTTAAAAAAAAAAATGATCATAGATCTGCCTGATTGTCCAGCTGAACAAATCTTGAGAGAGATTTTTTTTTTTTTTTTTTTTTTTTCCCAATGTACCTCGGATCGGATATTAAACTGATCAGAACAGATACTACACTTGATCCTAGCCAAAAGGCCGGGAAATCTTGAGATATCTTAACAATCCTGTTTATGAAGAGTCTGGTGGAATCCGTACGTTCCAGTTGATCTGCACTATGGATTTTTTTTTTGGCTATGACCCTCATGTAAAAGTTGTTCGTATAATGGCCCTTCTGGTTGAATCCGCATAATTGTGTTTGGCTTTGACCCTCAGCTACTTAATTTTATCCTACCCCTTCGTACCTTCCTCACTCTCATCACCATATGCTGTATAACAACTTTCTTTTTTTTGGTTTAAAAAATGGCACTTTTTATTTTAGCTGGCCAGCTGACCGTTCCACCGATCGGCACCTACCAGTTGGCTGTCGGTCAGCACCATGTACAAAAAAAAGAAAAAACAATAACCCCACCAACACCTTCATACCTGTCTCTTATACACATCTAGATGTGTATAAGAGACAGGACCAACCATGAATTCGAGGAGGGGGAGGGGGGGGGAGGGGGAGGAATTGGACTTCTTTTGGGCCCACCGGCATTCCGGCTGGACCACCTGGGGGCGATCCGGCCCAGTTGGATGCTGGCTGGCCCAACCGCCCAGTTGCCGGCCCAGCCCTGCTATAAATGCCATAGGATGGTTTCCAGCTTTTGCCTGCCTAGACTGGATAAATTCTTCTTCCTTTCTCTGGCTGAAGGAGTCTTTTTGCGGAGTATATGCGGAGTCTTAGCCCTCGTTGTGTGGACCTCACATTTCCATTTTCCCCTCCCCATTCTCCATTTTTTATACTCCAATGATGAATTAACTCTGCTTTTTCTATTTCCTTTGTGTTGATGTGCTGGAGGTGTTGGCGCTCCTGCTGCTTGAAGCATCCGGTTGCAGTTTGTCAAATCTGTGATGATGAGGGCAACATAAAGGAGGAGGATCAGAGTGAGAAATACGGGGAGAGCGAGATTGACAAGGAATGTAGGTCGGAGGTATGAGGAGCGGGAGGGTACTTTGACGAGGGGGGAGGATGACAGTGGGATAGGAGCTGAGGAGGCACAGATGGAGTAGGGGGAGGCTGGCCAGGAAAAGAGGTTAGGAAGGGTAGGGGAAGGGGGTTGGGAAGGGAGAGGGGGAAGGAGGAGGGGGAAGAGCTGTAACACAGAGAGAAAGAGTGGGAGAAAAAGAGTGGTCCTAGGAGGAAGGGGACAAAGATAGGTCTAGACTTTATAGCCATAGCCATGATGACCCTTTCTCTTTGCCCTGGCCCCGCCCATTCCATTGCTGTCTATAACCATGACATGATGGCGTTTTCTCTTTCCCCCCCTCCCCTCCGGGGGGAGGGCGAAGGAGGAGGGTGAAGAGCTGTAACACAGAGAAAGAGTGGGAGAAAGAGTGGTCCTAGGAGGAAGGGTACAAAAATAGAGGGCAGGGATGGTGGGGGGGTAAAGAGAGCGCGCCATCATGTCATGGCTATAGATCGCTGTAGAGTGGCCGGGGGCAAGGCAAAGAGAAGGGTCATCATGGCTATGGCTATAGACCTACAACACTACAGGACCAAGACTCAAAAGAGAACACTCTTGTGAGTTTCCAGGCATGACGTTCATTACAACCTAGGCTACCAGCTGGGCCGCCCGGGTCACCTTGTTTTCCCGGGCAGCTCGGCCGTGCAAGGACCAGGGAAGGTCCCAGCGAAAAAACAAACAAACAAAAAATCCGAAAAATACTATGTTATGCAGAAAAATAAACTGAACAACTTTTGCCTTAGGGTCACATCCAAATTCTTTACCAAATTCAAAGCAAAAAATAAAATTAGAAAATTTATATGTTTGACGATATATCTGTTTGACTATATAATAGTATATATACTATATAGATATTTATTTATTTATTTTATTTTTATTTTTTTGGCCCGACCGGGCAAGTGCTCCCAGGCCACTCTGGTAGCCTAGATTACAACTTTATTGTATTGCGAGTGGAGCTTATGTACAACTTTACTGTAATCTGAATGGAGCGTCTGACCGTGACAGGTGGAATGCATTGTATTGACAGGGATCTTGGTGGCAAGTTTCTTGGGGGAAAGCTATCTGCCGATCTGGGAAACTTGACCTACCTTAAGAAATTGTGAGTTGAATCCCTCTGGTTCTTTTACCTCAATGACAGCTTAAGTGCCTCCATGCTACTGCTAATGTAAACAATGCTGCCTGATTGTGTGTGTACGCTAGACGGTGTTGTGTCTCATAAGAGCGTCCATCTTCATTATTGTCAGAGGCAGAGAGCTGAATCTGACTTCTTGCATCATTATCTGATTGGGGAGGTGGCGATCATAGTGTGTCATAAATGGCGGAGTGTCGTAATGAGGAGGTGAAGGCAGCCCAGGAGGAAGTGGAGGAAGAGGAAAGGAAGAAAGAGAATACAGTGGATTGAGATTGGGATTGAAACCACTCCTCCATTTGCACCTGCTTGTCCTCCATCTATCAACATCTCTGCACCTCCACCTCTTTCTTGCTGTATTGCTTCCACTTGCATTTCACTACCTCAAAATAATCCTTGCGTCCACCCGCAAGTCAGTATCTCAGAATAATCTGAGAGGCCGTTAACGGAGGCCTCAATTTTCAGACAACTTCTCATGCCATTTATAACAAAACCCAAGGGTCATTTTAACCAAATTTGCCACCGATTCAAAGAGTGTAGATCATAAAACTAAAAAAACCTATAAAACAGCAAGGCAAAAGTGCACTTTCATGAAATTTCGCCAACCTTCCAATTTCAGATATCTCGAGAAATTTAAGAAATCTCATCAGAGGAAATTCCAATGGCTGAAATGATACCAAATTTTTGGCTTAAACCAAAACAATAACAAAAACAGGAAAAAACAAACAAACAAAAAAACATAAAATTTGACCCCCAAACCCTAATTTCAGTTTTGGAGTCGCTAGTCATGAGCTGAACGTTGGGGTCCCCGTTAACCGCTTGTGCTGCTCTATCTCTACACCTCCTCCTCTTTCCCCGCCACCTCTGGCTCCCTACTCACCACTGCTTCTCCCTGCCAAGTCCTCAACCTCCTTCTCTCCTGCTCTGCCATCTGATCTGCACGTCCTACCGCCTCTCCCCTCCCTTTGTTCCTATATCAGCTCAACTGTTCCTCTCACCCTCGCTTCTTCTGCATGATCCCTAGCAATCTTCGCGCATCTAGCCTCTCCTGCATGATTCCTAGCATGTTCCTCTCACCCTGTGTTTGTGTGTATCGTGTGTATCTGTGTGCTGTTTTATGACAGTTCACTGGTTTGTTTTTTTGTGACAATGCAGGCGCTCCTGGCCTCCCTTTGTGCGTTTCTGTTCGTCCTGGTCAACTGCCCCTGCCACCGATCCTTCCATCAACCCTTTTAATTGACATGTTCCTAACCTCCTCTGTGCATGTCTGTATTTGATATATACAAATATATATTATGTATGGAGAGAGAGAGAGAGAGAGAGAGAGAGAGAGAGAGAGAGAGAGAGAGAGAGAGAGAGAGAGAGAGAGAGAGGGGGGGGGGGAGAGGGGGGGGGGGGGGGGGGGGGGGGGGGGGGGGGGGGGGGGGGGGGGGGTGGAAGTAAATGAGCACGTGAAAATGATGAAATATAAAAAGTATTGGAGGTCTCTGCCTCATGTATCAAACCGCGTACTGGTCACTGGGGGTTACACTACGAATGGGGCTTGGAAAGTCATGGAAAAGGACAACAGAAGTTACATAACAAAAAAGAAGGGGAAAATAAGAACAAAATTCAACAAATAAGACATGGCAGCCAGAGAAGGGGAGGTCGACCCGTGGTGTAGATCTCACGTCATCCACGTTTCAGGCTCATCAGCGGCAAGAATGCGAGTGGCACAGAAGACAGCGTTCAAGCAAGAGGAAAGGAGACGAAGTACCCGCCGTGTGAATCTGGCCATGACTGCTGACTGATACATCCAAACCATACCTGCAACCGCACGAGCCGCACATTCGTGTGGTGCGGTGTGGAGTACGGCGTGCAGGAGGTGCTCGATCTCCGCACATTCCGCACCCGCACAGACCAGATCCGTGCGGAGATCCGTGCGGGGGGTGGCTGTGTGGGTGCGGGAATGTGCGGGACGTGCGCTACGTGTACCGCACCTTGCGGATCCGTGCGGGGCTTTTTTTTTTTTTTTTTTTTTAGGGGGTCTGAGAGGTCCGAACGTGCTGCTCCTTGATCAAATCTCTCCTTGACCATGCCGGCCGCGAACTTGCTGCTCGTCGTTGCGACCTGCACACATTCGCACGAACGGGTCGAGAACACGTTCGCGAGAATGTGTTTTCAAGGCCCGCGAACGGGGTTCGCCTGGGCCGATAACGGTCGCAGGGGGGGCTTTGGAGGGGCCTGGGGAGCGCCGGTGTGTGTGTGTGTGTGTGTGTGTGTGTGTGTGTGTGTGTGTGTGTGTGTGTCTGTCTGTCTGTATGTGTGTCTGTCTGTCTGTGTATGTGTGTATGTGTGTGTCTGTCTGTGTGTGTGTGTATGTGTGTGAATGTGTGTGTCTGTGTCAGTGTGTCAGTGTGTCTGTGTGTCAGTGTGTCAGTGTGTCAGTGTGTCTGTGTCTGTGTGTCGGTGTGTCAGTGTGTCTGTGTGTCAGACTGTTTCGTCGGACTTTGCATCAGACTGTGCCAGACTGTTTCACACACACTCTGATACACAGAGACACACACACACACACACACACTGATACACAGACACACACACACACTGATACACAGACACACACCCACACCCACCCACACACACACACACACACACTCTG